>CM051258.1:58478768-58631268 GCA_027921565.1 Artemia sinica | reverse complement strand
CAGCCTAGAAGTTAGTTGTGATAAAATCTCACTTTCTGGAATTCCCCAGCAGGCTTCTATTAGACCTATCATGGTTCTTTTAAACTCTTAGTGATATCTTTCTTCTTTCTCTCTGGCTATTTTATCATTCTTTTTTTTCGTTCTCTGGCTATTCTATCAGCCTCTTCCTTTCGTTCTCTGGCTATTCTATCAGCCTCTTCCTTTCGTTCTCTCACTATTCTATCAGCCTCTTCCTTTTGTTCTCTATCTATCCTAATATTCTCTTCTCTCTGCTCTCTAGCTATCCACTCTTTCTCTCTTTCTTGTCTATCTCTCTCTCTTTCTATCTCTTTTCGTTCTCTGGCTATCCTCTCTTTCTCCATGAAATTTAATATACGTTGTGTCATATCTATTTGAGTACTTTTTCGCGAGCCCCTGCTGGATCTCGATTCAACACTGCTCCTTCTACTCGGACTACTTTGATTTCGTCTGTCATTATTTCTTCTTAATTCATTTTCTGAATCTGTTCGTTCTATATCAGTATTGTCTCTTTCTTTATAGACTACTCTAGCCTTTCAATCCTCTTTTCTATTTTTTCTAATTTCATCTTTCTCAGCCTGCATTTCCCCCTCATATTCTTGGTGCTCTCTCTCAAAGGCCTCCATATTAGCCTTTCTTTCTATTTTCCTACTTTTTCTATGGGCTTCATTTGCCCTTCTCGGTCTTGGGTTAATCTCATCTCTGTCCGACATAATTTCAAAATTCCGTTAACTGAAATTACCTCTTCAGTCTAAATGAAAATTCTTTTATCCATGTAACTTCCGGTCTCTCGCGAAAAATTGCTGCGTCTCAATTAGCATTATATTTCTGCACACTAATTAGTTGCGCGATATATTGATTCGTAAATATTCCAATTATGATCTAACAAGGCACAGCCCATAATAGATCTTCATAATTCTATTAATTGATTCCGTATTTTTTTGCTCTTTATATGTAACCGCAATAGGCTACTATCACTATGTAGGCTAACTCAACTAGTCTCTTCGAAAACGCGGAATTCTTTTACTATCAGGTTTACTGATAGCTCCTTTTCTTGCTGCCACCACTTATTGGGAGGTAAGTACGGGGGTCGCCACTTATTGGTGCAAAAATGGCGCAAAAAGGTTGCAATGCCACTTACTCGAGGGGGAGAACCCCTTGTCGGCCCAAATGTTAGTGGGATTCCCGCTCTTACCCCAACGGTTTCGTATTTATCAGGTTTACTGATAGGAACTTTTGTTCCTGCCACCAATGTTCGTTGTGTTTTGCCACCAGTGTTATTTCGGTAGGCCACAACGCTACTGGCGTGGTAATATACGGGTGTCACCACTTATTGGAGGGGAAAGCCCCGGCCCCAAAAATATAATGTGATTCCCGCGTCTACCACACCGGTTCTGAAAATATCGGGTTTGGTACTGCCCGATTTACAGTATACCCTGTCCCAGGGTATGATAACGCGATAAAGTGGTCAAATGGCCACTTTCTAAAGCCAAATGTACCCGCCTTGGGTTACGGCTAGAAAATCTCTAACTCTCTCCTTGGTGGTAACAAACCTCCCTGTCAATATAGTAATGACGGTACCTCGTAGCTCTATTCCTACCCTGCCTGGGTTACAGAAACTAGTACACAGTTTGAAGAAAATACCTTACTTGTATTCTTCTAAAGGGTCACAATAATCCCACAAAAATTTATCTCCCCGAACGGGGTCTAAACGCAGACTAAAAAAAAACAATAATAATAGGTACAGCAACTGTTCATAGGGGTTGACCTTCGCTTGGCCCAGCCAATCATCCCAATCCCCATTCAAAACCAATTCTACCTCTTAGCTCTATCTTTCAATGACTCCAAACCAGGAAGTACAAAAATAGAACTTACTTCAAAGCTTACTTATTGCAAAACCACCATAGCTTAGTAACGGGACTTTTAAATTGTCATTGCAAATTATACCATCGGCAAATCTAAGCAAATGTAATTAGAACGAAAACAGGTCATTTATCTGAAAGGAAAAGAAACAGGGGTCGAACCCCAACAATATATATATATATATATATATATATATATATATATATATATATATATATATATATATATATATATATATATATATAATATATATATATATATATATATATATATATATAATATATATAATATATATATATATATATATATATATATATATATATATATATATATATATATATATATATATATCAGATAAATAGTGAAATAATAATTTTGTTCGTTTTGAAATTCAACTTCGGTCTTTACTTCCCTCGGGAAAACTTTTTTTTAATTAATCTATGCTCGTTTTTGATTAAAATTTAATTTAGAAAAAATACTGCTATGACCTCTTAGAAATATTAAAAATATTTTGTCCTTGAGAATGAATTTTTGATAATTTTGGTATTACTACAAGGGAAAATAAAATAACAGGCGAAATAACTGGCATGTGCACTTGCCAAATTCGTGGCAGGATAGCGTTTGGCCAATCTCCTCCCATACCTGGGCTTGAGTTAGAAGAGAAGGACTCTTCTTCGTGAATGAAGCGTTAATCCTCGTTTGCTCGTTCTCCCCAACTGCCACACGCGCCACGCTGCAAAAAATTTTTAATAGAATCAAGTCATATTACCATAAACCAGCAATTATTCCATGTGCCACATTCCCAACTCCTGAATTTAAAATACAGGTTCCTTGCGTTATTTCAATGACAATTTACACTGACTATTCCAGCAAAAATCTAAGAAGATTATTCTATTTCAGAAGTTTTATCATATTTATTAACATAATTTTAATTATTAATATAAATAATAATTAATATTTTACTAGATGCATACTTATTTAATACCCACATACTTGAAAAAAATGAATTTGGAGAAAAACACGAGGAAAAAAGTGAAAAAGGACATAACAAAAAACGATTAAAAAAGGTTTTGACGGTGAAGTCAATAAGTCAATGTCTTATTACCCTGAATCAATTTTCACGCATTAAACAAATACATTTATAATAAATCACATTTCGCTTTGTCTGTTCATTAATATACACAATAATAAACAAGAAAACTTCATCTAACAAAATAATCAGATTGAAAATGACACTGCATAAAATATTGGAAATAGATTTTGAATCATAGGGAATAAGGACTTAAATTCACAAATGAGGAGACAAAATAGGACCAATCAAAACTTCTCTCGTTGCAAAGATTTCTTGGCACAGATGAGAAGCAGGGGTGGTGGAAGTTCCAAAAGAGGCGGGATGATGCTGTGAACAAACGGTTTGTACAATGACTAATATAGCTTAGCAAAAAGCAACTATATTTATCGACTCTTAAAGTATGTTCCATCTACAAGTGTTATATGGCACTAAAAATGGCTCAATTGATGCCATGTCTCAAGTGGAAAGGCTAGTGGGCGGCCAGAACTTCTTAGAGAAATGTTTAATGACTGATATGAAAGCTATTGCTCATATCTACATGCTTTAAGTCAGTTTTGCCATCAGTAAGTGCCAAATAGCACAAAAAACGGCACTTTTGGTGCCATGTCTCAAGCGGAAAAGCTGGGGCTAGTGAATTTAAAACATTATTGTTTTGTGTATTTTTTATAATTAATTGTTTTTTTCATTTTAATATACTTTTAGTTTAATTGACATATTTTTTCCATTGCCTTTCGAAAAACGTTTGTTTCTAAGCTTCATTAAACAAAAAAAAAAACAAGTTTTTTCAATTGAAAGTAAGGAGCAACATTAAAACTTAAAACGAACAGAAATTACTACGTATATGAGGGGGTTGCCCCCTCCTCAACACCTCGATTTTCACGCTACAGTTTTTTGGCACTTAAAAAAAGTTACTTATTGTTCTAATTAAACGACCCTTGTGTTTCAGGAGTTGTTTTTAAAGAATTGGGACTAAATTTAAACTTTAGCGCAAAGAGTGAGGTTTTGAGGAGGAGTCAATCCCCCTAATATACGTAATACTTTCTGTGTTTTTTTTAAGCTTTAATGTTGCTTCTTACTATCAGTTGAAAAAACTGTTTTTTTTATTTAATTCCTGATCGTTTCTTAAACAACGCCAGGATACCTGGCTCCATCTCCACGGAAAAATCTTACTCCCCAAAGAAATATCCTTTGAGTAATTCAATCCTGGCGAAAATTTACCCCGGATAATTGCCCTTGACATCCCCATACCTAAAATAGAATCGGTAAAGAGAAAGCAAGAAATATAAAGAAATTTTCTATAAGAATTCCGGCAAATTCACCCAGTGTAGAATTTCCCCTGAAAACTTCACCCCCTGGAAACTCCCCCTCCATGGAAAATTATCCCCATGCAAAATCCTCCCAGTATAAGAATCGTCCTCCCCTCCCCATCCGAAAAATGTATGCATACTTTCCAATAACATATATAACAAAGGGTAAATTTTATAACTTAGAAACCTTTCCCCGGAAGCTGTAGCGGGTCATTTTTTCTCTAAAGACCCAGTTATTGGGCCTTTCAACTATGCTAAACAAAAAAGCTATCTCAAAAGTTTGATCCGACGATTTTGGGAAAAAAGTGGTGTGAGAGGGGGCCTAGTTGCCCTCCGATTTTTTTGGTCACTTAAAAAGGGCACTAGAACTGTTCATTTGAAAATGAGCTCATTTGAATTTTCATTCAAATGAGCTCTCTCTCGACGTTCTAGGCCCACTTGATCGATAAAATCAGCCCTGGGAAAAAAAAAACAAAACAAATAAACACGCATCCGTGATCTTTCTTCTGGCAAACATTACAAAAATTCCACATTTTTGAAGATATGAGCTTGAAACCTCTACAATAGGGTTCTTTGATAGGCTGAATCATATGGTGCTACTTTCATTAAGATTCTATGACTTCCTTTTTCGAAAATCAGACACATTCTCTCAGGCTCGCAGCTTTCGATGGGTAAGACTAAACTAAACGAAATTCATATATTTGGAATCAGCATAATAAGCCAATTCTTTTTATATGTCTATTGGTATCAAAACTTCCGTTTTTTTTTAGAGTTACATTACCACGAACTATTTGAGTACCCATCTAAATCCAAGCAGAGATCATTGAAATATTGATCGTTTTTCCTGCGTTACCAAAATTATTGTATTCATAAAACTTTACAGTTTCATGAAATGTAATTAAACAAATAGAAAAGGTTTTTCAACTACATTAAGGAGCAAGTTTAAAAATTAGAACAAATATATGTTACTCTATATATAAGGGGGACTGCCCCCTTCTAAGCACCTCGCTCCTTAAACAAAAGTTTTTTAGTCTTTTTTGAAAATCTTATCTTTCCAATTGCAAATTTTCTTTAAACATTTTGAAAAAGTCGAACTTCATAGTAAAGAGTAAGGAGCTGAGGAGGAGACAGCCCCCTTCATATAAGGACTGATCTGTTCAGATAGGTTTCAAATTTGTTCCTTGCTTTCAGTTGAAAAGCTCTTTTGTTATTTAATTTCTGATTGTTTTCCAAATCATACCCAGGCCTATATAACCAACATATAATTTGAGGTACCGGTCCCATAAATCCCTGGTTAATTGCTTTTAAAATGTGTAAATCAATAATTGTACGTTGATTGGTACCGTCCTACGTTTAAATTTGCAATTTCTATTTTGGATAAAACTTGAATGTACTTAAAAAGTTGGCGGTGAACAGTAATTTTGGTAAAAAGTCCTTGTTGATGTTACTGCTAAAGAATTTTGGTTGGATGAAAAGGAGTATTATTGTTTCTATGGCTGGAAATTCTGTAAGACTTTTGATCTTCTACATAACTGAAGCCATCACAACCCCTACAATAGGATTTTCTTATCGATAAATACATTAGCCTACATACATTTGCTTAAATACACTGAGGTACTTCATATTAATAGAAAAAGAAAATAACACCATTTAAAATTGCTGAAAAATAAGTTCCTAGCAGTGCCATCTCAAAGAAGTTTCCTGGCGGGGCTGATGATGACCTACCTTACCTTTTCCACCTCTGTGCTGGTAGATATGGTGATGTAACATTTTAGCTGTATAGAGAAACAATTTAATTAATTCCTACTCCCAACATTTGATTTGAAGCCTCATGAAGAGTAAGCAGTTTGTCCATTAAAAGGTAGTTTTTTAGGAATCTATCATACCCCCACCTAAACAATGACTCACTCCCCCCTCTCATTATAGCTGATAAGCAATTACAGAACACCAAACGTAGCCTCATCTGATTACAAACAAAGCGAATCAACTTGGTTGAATCCAGTTCTGCCGCCGTGTGGCATAACTTCTTTGCAGGTGGGGAGCCTAAAATATAGTTATTGATACTTTTAAATCAATTAGCTTCTCAGAATTTTAAATCGATTGCAAATTCGTCCTCTTCGGGGTAAAGGCGTAGTTTGGTGCGCTTAAATAAAAATCAAACAATACTCTCCCCTGGCCCAATCTGTATGGTCACTTAGAAAAGAGCTTTAAATTTCCGTTTGAATGAGCTGCCTACCAATTATCTTGGACCTTCGGTTTGATACAATCACCCCCGAGAAAAACCAAAACAAATAAACATACATCGACAATGTTTCTTCTGAAAAAAAAAAACGAAATTGCACATATTGAAGATTGGAGATTGAAACCTCTATGGCAGAGTTCTCTGATTTGATGTATCTAATAAAGAGATTTTCAATAAGATCGCTTGGTTTTTTGGGGGTGTTTCCCCTTTTTTTGAAAAATCAGGCCAATTTTCTCAGATTGGTTTTGAGTAGGTAACAACAAACTGAAAGAATTTTATATATTTAGAATCAGCATAAAAAGCCAATACTGCCGGTGTAGCAATTGTCATGAGAATTCCATTTTTAGTTTTGATGAATATTGGTCCAAGTCACTTTTTACTTCCAGTTTTATTTCATCATAAACTATTTGATAAAATTCTCTTGTGACGAAATTCTATTTGAATCTGTTCATTTTATTTAGTTGAATAGGACAATAAAAAGAAAGAGGGTCAATTTCACAGCTGGATAGTAAGTTTAAATGTTGTTTTTCTTTCGCTATCCTGTAATTATTTTAAATGTCTGAATATATAAGGGATTTAAGTTCGTGGGGGAGAACTCTCCAGTTATGAAAGAGGTAAACTTGCATGACCATTACAAAATCAAAACGTGGTATCTATGCAGACAGGATGATTTTTGAGTATCTCTATTCCTTCTGTAAATTATTCTAAGGCGTAGGAAATTTCATAGACAAGTTTACATCTGTTATTATCTACGGAAGCAATACATCTTTCTGCATTTTTTTTCTTTTAAAATTAAATGCATAATAATTATATATATTACTAGAATTTTAAATAACATAAGGGCTTAAAAAAGATACTAACCACGAATTACACAGGCTTATTCTCAAAAGAAAAACGACAAGGTACAACAGGGATGCTCAGAAGTTGCAAGAAGTTGGCTTCTAGAAGTTGCAAGGTGGTCATTAAGAAGTTCTGTGAGAAAAGGAGCAACAATGAAAGAGTATCCATAATATTTGGTCTTAATTGGACAGGGTTGCAGGATAGGTGTAATCTATTTATAGAGTTCTGAAAGTTAAGAGCATAGGGAAACACTGCTTCAGCCGATACGTTAGTACATTCAAAAGAAAAACTGAACGTAATACAAATTGTGACAAAAAAATATGAGTCAATCTGCACTTCTCTTAAGTTCTATCTTCAATTTATTTTAATAAATCGCTTTATTTTGTTTTATTCCTCAATTTTTTGTATTTGGAAAAAAATGTAAATAATTTTAAAATATTACAATTTTAGTGTTTTTTCTTCTTTTTCATAAATTAAAATCATAGTTTTTTTTAATGCAGTCAATAGTGCAATTTGTATTTTCATATCGGCTAAAATTGTTATACAGTCCACCAATAAACTAATGGCGATTCCAATGGATTACATTTTTTTATGCGATTTGTTTGCGAAGTAACTAATTGTAGGTTAGTATTTACCAAGGTTCGTCCCTTAATAGGTAGGAACTACTGCTATGATCACAATTGTTGACAGGAGTTTGAAACCTCTGTAGCAGGTTCATCTGATATGCAGAGAGTTTTCGTTGACAAGATCGTTTGACTTTTTGAAGGTGTTTCTTCCATCTTTTCGAAATGAGGCGCATTTTCTCAGGCTCGTAGCTTTTAATGGGTAATTCTTAAAAATAAACTTCAAGTAAAAGTGGAGCTATATTAAAACAAAGAGGAGTTAAAGTTAAATCATACTATTTAATTGAAACTTAAAACGAACAGAAATTTAAATGTCATACTCGAAAAATAGAAATCACCACAAAAAGCGACTAGGGGTAACATCCTGTATTACTTTTGCGTTCTTGAGATTCATATGGTTTTCTACCAATGTTTGATTCTCATATGCCTAGTGCAGTTAGACTTGCTAGCAAATTTCTTTTTGCATACTTCACATTCATAGGGTTTTTCTCCATTATGAGTTCTCATATGTATAGCCAAATTGGAATTCTTAGAAAATTTCTTTTTACACGCTTCACATTCATAGGGTCTTTCTTCAATGTGAGTTATCATATGCTTAGTCAAATTGGAATTCAAATAAAATTTCTTTTTACACGCTTTGCATTCATAGGGTTTTTCTTCGTTGTGAGTTCTCATATGCTGAGCCAAGTTAAAATTTGAAGAAAATTTCTTTTTGCACGTATCACATTTATGTGCATTTTCATCAGTGTGTGTTCTCATATGTTCATTAAAATATGACCTAAGATGAAATTTCCTTTTGCATACTTCACATTCATGCAGTTTTTCACCAGTATGGGTTCTCATATGCACATTCAAATACCGTCTCCGTAAAAATTTCTTTTTACATACTTCACATACTGCTATACACTTCTTGTCGTGTTTTTCATACAACAAGGTACTAGCTTTACTACCTACTTCTGATGTCCATGCATTTGTCTGGGTTTCTTGTTTGATGTCTACATGATCATTTGAACATTGAGACGGATTGAATTCCTTCTCTAAGTCATGTAGCAAGTTATCTTGGTTTGTAAAATTAGTCGTTCCGCTAATTACCTGCAAATCATGGTCAATGCCAAACTTTCCATGGAGTACCCTCTCTAACGCAAAAATAGTTTCGAAGTCCAGTTGTATGTCTTCTTGGCTTGTAAAATCAGTCGCTCCACTCATAAGCTGCGAATTTGGGTCAGTGCCAAAGTTCCCATAACTTGGAGCCATATCACTGAATATATAATGCTGACTGCTTACATTCATACTCGGTATTTTTGTATACTTATATTACTGTTTGCTTTTCAAATAAAGACTAATAGATCTTTCTAGACAGCGCTTGTTTCTATGCTATGAATGACGTCATTGAAGTAGATTATTATGTGATTTTTCATTTCATGTCATCTACAGATGCAACATGAATGTAACCTTTTATATTAGTACATGACGTCATTATAACACTGACACATATAAATATGAAGTCACTCATGTGCATTTTTCTCTCCAAAATTAAGGCTCTTAACGAATTTTCTCCTACTTTTTCCCCATGTAGATCGTTTTTTAAGGCCAGAAGTTCTATGAATACCAATTTTCCAAAAGATAAATATAAAGATAGTATATATTATATATATATATATATATATATATATATATATATAATATATATATATATATATATATATATATATATATATATATATATATATATATTATATATATATTATATATATATATATATATATATATATATATATATATATATATATATATATAATATATATATATATATATATATATATATATATATATATATATATATATATGTAGAATGTATGCATGTGCACACATTCAGATGTATGTGCATATATGTGCAGTATATTACCCTTGTTGAATTAGTATGTTTGTTGAAAATTTTTGATCCTTGTGAATTTAGATAACGAAAAGGGCTTACAATTTCAGGCTGATTTTCAGACTTGTGTTCTTATTTCTGGTTGCTGTGGATCCTGAACTTCCGCTCTTTACACCATAGGTTGTTTTTGTACCAATTCTTAGAACAACTGCTCAGACAATAGGAAGTATTTTTAAACCAGCATAAAACTTTAGCGTAAAGAGAAGGAGTATCAGGTGGGGCAGCCTCCCTCATATACAAAGTAATTTCTATCCATTTAAAGCTCTACTGTTTCTTCTCACTCTTGGGTGGAAAAAACTTGTTTTTTTAATTAAATTCTTATTTGAAATGTAAATTTCTCGGCTAGCTGTGTCTGGTAGGCTACGGTAGTCAACCAGCAGCTACTTCTTCGTATTAGTACATCTTCACCTACAGATAAAGCTACTTACTCTTACAGATACTATTACCGTAATCTTTCAGAAAATCGCGACTTTTTCGTGTTTAACAGCTTTGTTTTTCGTAAAACAATGTGCTTTATTTATAATTACAAACGTATTATGGAATACGCTTATTTATTTTATTTATTAATACCAAAATACAGCAAGCTTTGTCAAGCTTGTCACACTAAACAATTATAATAAAGTCTATAACAATGCTGACAACATAATACACACATATAATTCTATACAAAAGTAACACACTCTGAAAACATAATAACTGAAACATATAGTAACATACCAAACTAACTGAAATTTATCTGATAATAACTGAAACATACCGAAAAGTAAGCATACAAAATAACTGAAAAATATTGGTTACAAAACAGCTAATACAAAAGATTAAAATATCCTCAAAAAGGATTGTTATAAGACCTAGTATAGAAATCTGTAGAGGCTAGACTACTTTTGAAACACTGAACCGTGGTACTCGCCACCATTTCCAATTGAAGTGCGTTCAAAGTCTTCCGAACTCGGCTAGATAATGAGTTTTGGCCTAATCTGTTCTGTGAATATGGTGGGTAAATTTTGTGTTGGTTTTGACGGGTACTACTGTATTCTGTAAAAAGTGAAGAAGTGAGTTGGAGTTGTATTATCAATGTTCCTAACAATGTGGAATGTATTTATTACTCTATCACGTCAGAATTGAAGACTAGGCAACTGTTGTCTGTGCATTATCATAGGCAGCGCAATCGCGCTGCCTCAGTAAAGAACGATGTTGGCACAATGTATTATTTATTTATTTCTTTTCTTTTCTTTAGACCATGGCACTTTGTATCGAAAGATTTGTCGTATGTACTTCGAAAAGGGCTCATTCGATTGGAAATTGGAGCGGCTTGTACCCTTTTTAACATTCGAGAGGGATTGGAAGGCAACTAACACTCCTTCCACGCCCACCATTTCACCAAACACATCCAATAAAAATTTGAAATAGGCATTTTGTTCAGCGTAGTTGATTTCCAGATATAAATTATGTTTTTTGAGGAGGACATCCCCCACAGCCCTCAGGTTAAGGGTTGTAAGTTATACCCTGGGGAATATAAGGTTTTTTATAGATAGCGTTGTCGTAGAGACTTCAAAAAAGCTCATTCGACTGCAAATTCAAAGGACTACTGCGCTTTTCAATAGTCAAAGTTGATTGGAGGGCAACTAACCCCCCTCTCAGGCCCACCTTTTCCCCAAACACATCCAATCAAAATTCGGAAATAGTTATTTTGTTCAACGTAGTTGAAAGTTCTTGAAATTAGGACTCTTGAGGATAACAGCCCCCCAGAGCCCTCAGGGCTAGGGTTGTAAGTTATGACCTGGAGGAATATAAGGTTTTTATAGAAAGCGTTGTCGTAGAAACTTCAAAAAGGTAGGCTCAAATCCCTATGCCTTCCCAAGGCCAGAACATAATTTGCACTTTACTGAAAAAAATACAAATGAATGTGCATTGTCAGTTCAATATACGTATACTGATATTTAGTAATCAACATGCTAACATTATTTGATTTATTAAAGTTATAAAAATAAAAAAAATTATATATTTTCATTAAAGTGCAAATTATGTTCTTGCCTTGGGAAGGCATTGGGGTTTTGAGCCCTACTCATACTCATGTTAATTTCTGCTCGTTTTGGGTTTGACTCGTTTATTTATTGTAATTTCTTTTCGTTTTGGGTTTCATTTATTTATCGATGCTGATTTGTGGTAGTTTCACGCTTAGTAGATTATTTAATTTTATTTTTGCTCATTTTTGGTTTAATGGAGTTCTTTACTTTCTTTAAAAACCTATTTTGTGGAAAAAGTTTTTTTTAATTAATCTGAGAAAAAGCTCTTATAATCAGCTTTTGTTCACATCTTCTTCTTGCAAAACATCATTATATGTTATTTTCTCTAGTTCATCATTTAATGTCCTTAAACTTTTCTTCATATAGTTCAATAATTCGTACGCTTCCTCTTATTTTGAAAGATTACTTTGCTACCTTTGGTGTCTTGAAAACTGTTATTAGAGGGAGATGATCCGACACTTGCCAGACGATGAATGAAACTGAAATTGGAGATAAATCCGAGAAAATATTGTCTACATGAGAATGAGTATTTCCTGAGATTCATGTAGGGATACTGATCGGTGGATACACGTTAGATCCAAATGCGACCGTAAGCGGGCCCTTGGTGCTATTTGCAAGGGAAAACTGGATCATGATTCTATCAAACAGTTCGTGGTAACGAACTGTAAGTAAGGAGCGACCCGGCTCAATGGTAACCGAAACTCTAGAAAACTGAATTTCGTTTTAATAATAGATACAATAGATACATCAAAAGAATCAGATTTTAATGCTGATTTCAAATATATAAGTTTCATCAAGTTTAGTCCTACCCATCAAAAGTTACGCGCCTGAGAAAATTTGGCTGATTTTCGAAAAAAGGGGGAAAGACCCTTTAAAAGCTATAGAACCTTAATGGAAATCACACCATCATATCCAACGTATCAGAGAACGCTACTGCAGAAGTTTCAAGCTCCTATCTACAAAAATGTGAAATTTTGCATTTTTTTCCAGAAGAAAGATCACGGATGCGTGTTTATTTGTTTTGTTTTTTTTTTGTTTTTTTTCCAAGGGGTGACCGTATCGACCCAGTGCTCGTATAATATGGTAGGAGGGCTCATTGGAACGGAAAATAAAAGTTTTAGTGCCCTTTTTAAGAGACCAAAAAATGGAGGGCAACTAGGCCCCTCCCACGCTCATTTTTTTCCCAAAGTCACCCGATCAAAATTTTGAGATAGCCATTTTGTTCAGCATGGTCGAAAATGTGATAACTATGTGTTTAGGATAACTTAATCCCCGAAGTCCCCGGGGGAAGGGCTGAAAGTTATGAACTTTACCCAATGTTAACATATAGTATTGGTTATTGGGAAGTATACAGACGTTTTCAGGGGGGTATTTTTTGGTAGCGGGGGGGGGGGTCGGGGGTTATGTGGGAGGATCTTACCATGAAAGAATTTTTCATAGGAGAAGGGACATTACTATGAAGGGGGCGCCGGATTTCCCAGCATCATTTAAAAAAAGATCAGAAATTATATAAAAAAACAAGTTTTTCAACTGAAAGTAAGAAGCAACATCAAAACTTAAAACGACAGAAAACATTACGTATATGATTGGGTTCACCCCCTAGTCAATACCTCGCTCTTTAAGCAAAAGATTTTTTAGTACTTTCATAAGAGCTATTTATTCTAATTAACGGAATTTGTGATTAAGGGGTCATTTTTAAAGAATTGGAACAAAATTCGAACTTTAGCTTAAAGATCAAGGTATTGACTAGGGGGCGAACCCTCTAATATACGTATTAAAAATATATGAATAAAGAACTTCGTTACGTAAGTTAATTCGTAAGTTACGTATATGTATTACTAATAAAAACGTTTGTAAATAAAATTAAACAAGTTTCGAGAAAGCTATTTAACCAAATAAAAGTAAAATTAAGATTCAAATTTTGTTTTAATTATTCATGTACGGTGAGCCAAAATCAAAACCTGCATTAATTTAAAAACGTTCAAAAATTAAATAAAAAAAAACAAGTTTTTTTTAACTGAAAGTAAGAAATGACGTTAAAACTTAAAACGAACAGAAATTATTCCGTATATGAAAGGGGCTGTCCCCTCCTCAACGCCTCGCTCTTTACGCTAAAGTTTGACTTTCTCACAACTCTATTTTTTTTTTTTAAACAATAGAAACTTTAGCGTAAAGAGCGAGGCATTGAGGAGGGGATTTCCTAACCTGTTCGTTTCCTGTTTTGTCTATGTGTGAAATCCGATGAGTACCAGAATACCCAGCTGGCTGTCATGTCAGAAATGTTTTTGAAAGCTCAATAATATCGGGCTCTACTTGCTTACGGACAGCTATTGCATATTTTAGTATTAATCAATTAAAAAAAAAACTCGCCAAAAAATAAGTTTTTCAAAGAAAAGTAAAGGCCATTTTAAACTTAAGCTCTGCAGATACAAATACCTGTTAAAATTCAAACTAAAAAAACCAGAAATTACTTTTAAACAGTAAATGAAACCTAAAACGAACAAAAATTAAATAAACAATCATAGCAAAAAACATTCAACAAGTCATAATATAAATGAATAAATAGATCTTAAAGCGAATAATGCTTCGATTGAATATGAAAATCAAGCTTAAAACGAAAAGATATATTTGCTATTGAAGTATATCTGAAACTTAAAACGAACAGAAATTAAACAGACAATCAATGCAAACAAACATACAATAGATATTAATGTAAATGAATAAATAAATCTTAAGACGAGTGAAACTTAAATTGAATATGCAAATCAAGCTTGAAACGAACAAAAATCACTATAAACAAGAGTTTGGGTATCGCCTCTTTCTCTCACTGTAAAAGTCTAAAACCTACTGCGTCATTGGCACTTTACTGAAAACTAATTTTATTACAAATATTTTCTTTTGTACCTAATACTGAAAATAAACATTAAAATTATAGTAAGATATTGAACTGATCAGCTTTCAGCAATTAATATCATTATACATCAAATAATCAGTTTAATTTATTAGTTCTTTCTAAAGGTGTTCAAGACGAATATAGTTTCACTACAAACAAGAGTTTGGAAACTGCCCCCTTCCTTAACTGTGAATAAAAACCAAAAGCCCGCTGCATCATTGGCACTTAACTGAAAACGAATCATATTACAAATATTTTCTTTTCCAGTTCTTAAAGCATTGAAACAAAAAATAAGACTACAGTGAAATAAATTCTTGAATTGATGGATCTTTAAACAATTAAGATCATTACACATCAAATATTCAATTTGATGTTATTTATACTTTTCAAGACTGTTCTAGACGCATACAGTTTTCAGTAAAGTATCAATGACGCAGTAGGTTTTAGACTTTTACAGTGAAAAAGGAGACGATACCCAAACTCTTGTTTGTAGTGATTTTTGTTCGTTTCAATGTTTTATTATTTATTATTATTTATATTTTTTTTGTTGTATTGCATGTTTTATTACAAATACTTTCTTTGTTCTTAATATTGAGAATAAACATTAAAATCATAGTAAGATTTTGAACTGATGAGCTTGTCTCAAAATTTTTATCAGATGGGTTTGGAGAAAAAAGGGCGTGAGTTGTCCTTTTGTCTCTTTTGACTCTTTAAAAGTGAACTAGAACTTTCTATTTTCACTCAAATGAGCCCTCTTTGAAGTTTATATGAGCATCCCTTCTATAAGAACCATATATACCCCCAGGGTATAACTTACAGTGCCTGTTTCCGGGCCCTGGGGGGTTTTGTCAACCCCAGAGTTCTGATATCTGATGTTTGAACTATTTTTAACAAAATAGTCACCTCAAATTTTTATCGGATGGGTTTATCCATTCAATAAATCTAAAGGCGTTGAGGGCGGGAGGGTCTAGTTGCCCTCCGATCTTTTTTTACTCATAGAAAAGGAACTATAACTTTTCATTTCCATTCAAATGAGCCCTCTCTGAAGTTTATACGAGCGTTCCTTTCATAAGGACCATATACACAACCAGGAAATAGCTTTGTGCTATTGACATAGCAAAATTTGTAGCAGATGGGTTTGGGGAAAAAAGGGCGTAGGGGGGGGGGGGCTAGTTGCCCTTAAATCTCTTGACTCTTAAAAAGTGAACAAGGACTTTTTATCGGATAGGTTTGGGGAAAAAGGCGTAGGGGGGGGGGGGGGTTCTAAGTGCCCTTATGGTCTATCCTCCAGGCCCTGGGGGGGGGGGGTTGTGTCGACAAAGGAGTTTTTCTTATCTGACCTTTGACCTATTTTCAATGAAATGGCTATTTTAAAAATTTTATTGGATAGGCTGGTGGAAAAAAGGGTGTGGGGGTGGGGGGCTAGTTGCCACCGTATATATTTTGACTCTAAAAAAAAGTGAACTAGAACTTTCAATTATTTTTCTCTTAAAAAGTGAACTAGAACTTTCAGTTTCCAATCAAATGAGCCCTCTATAAAGTTTAGACGAGCATCCTTTCATATGAACCATACATGCCTTTAAGACATAACTTAGAACGCCTTCCTCGGGGTTGTATTGAGACCAGAGTTTTTCTTATCCGACCTTTGAACTATTTTTAACAAAATATCTATTGTAACGTGATCGAAATTCAAATTACTATTCGAGAGAACATCGCAAACTGAAAATGAAAAAAAAAAAGAAATACGAAAAAAACAACCACCACTGTATGTAGACACGGTCAAAGGAACCCCATTAATAGACGCAGAAAAAGAAAAAATAAATCTGGCCTTAATGGTTTGTGACGTCGAGTTTTTTTTTGTGACAACAAAACAGGACCTTTTATGAATAATCTTGATAGGAGTTAATTTCATGACTTTAAAAAAACTAGCAATTACAACAAGTAGAACATGCAAAGATTTTAACTTATGTTTTACCCCTTCATTTGCCTCTTAACTGCAGAATACAGAAAAACTGAGTACGTGGGTTGAGTTGCACAAAAATTCAGTTAGTGGTTTAGTTAAACGGGGGCTCAGTTGCACAAGGGTAATATACTGCACATAGATCTGCTTTGGATTTAATTAGCTTTGCCAAATCAGCTTTTATAAAGTCTTATGTACGCTTTGGGACAAAAAAGCTTCACTGGGATAGCAGCCTCGGTTAGAAGACAAACGACAATGAGAATCATAATATAAAAGCCTACCACGTACCCGTGCCTTGGGCCAGAGGCAAAGCCATCAGTATCCCGGTATCATGTATATATATATATATATATATATATATATATATATATATATATATATATATATATATATATATATATATATATATATATATATATATATATATATATATATATATATATATACATATATATATATATATACATATATATATATATATATTGGAAAATTGGTATTCTGAGAAATTCTGGCCTGAAAAAAACGATCTACATGGGTCATATATAATATACTATCTTTATGTTTATCTTTTGGAAAATTGGTATTCTGAGAAATTCAATGACGTCATTCATAGCATAGAAACAAGCGCTGTCTAGAAAGATCTATTAGTTCTTATTTGAAAAGCAAGCAGTTATATAAGTATATAAAAATAACGAGTATGAATATAAGCAGCCAGGTATTCTGAGATTGGAAAATTGGTATTCTGAGAAATTCTGGCCTGAAAAAAACGATCTACATGGGTCATAAGTAGGAGAAAATTCGTTAAGAGCCTTAATTTTGGAGAGAAAAATGCAAACAAGTGACGTCATAGTTAAATGCATCAGTGTTGTAATGACGTCATGTACTAACATAAAAGGTTGTATTCATGTTGCATCTGTAGATGACATGAAATGAAAAATCACATAATACTCTGCTTCAATGGCATCATTCATAGCATAAAAATAAGCGCTGTCTAGAAAAATCTATTAGTCTTTATTTGAAAAACAAACAGTTATATAAGTATATAAAAATAACGAGTATGAATATAAGCAGCCAGCATTATATATTTAGTGATATGGCTCCAAGTTATGAGAACTTTGGTGTTTCCATACCTTTGGCGTTCCCAAAGCGTGCATCCAGCATTATATATTAAGTGATATGGCTCCAAGTTATCGGAACTTCTTGGTGTTCCAAAGTCCATTGCTTTTTGCAGTTGGTTTTGAACCAAAAAAAGGAAGCATGGACCTCTACCCTTTCTTGGTTTTATTATTCTGTGAAAACGTAATAAATTGATAGACATTTAATTTTCTATTATATTATAAGACACTTCAAAGTTGATAGTTCGACAAGAGCTATTTTTTTACGGAGCTGGTGAAGTTTGGTCATCTTACATTGCTGAGCCTCCGAACATGCTTTTTTCTGAACTATTAATTTTATTGAATATATAGCAGCCCAGCTGTCCCGATTCTGGGACCACATTTGCATGTGCTCTTCCACCTGATGGGGAGTATAGGGGGGGTGGTTACCAAACGGTTAAAAAAGTAAAGATGGCCTCTTCCTTCCCTATATTTTCAACAATACAATCTCTTCAAGAGGCAGCAAAGAAAGGTTAATCTTTTGCATTGACGTTACTCGGTTAATTTCAAAATCTTTATACATTACATAAATGAACAACGCACACATAACAACTAAAATTAAATCCTGACGTTCAGCTTTTATTAAAATTGTCAGCTATGAGCTGCTGGAGACGACAGTAGCATGCTGTAAACAAGCTTTGGGGTGAGTGATGGTGAATTTCGTATAAGATCGATCTCTTTTGCCAATTTATTTTAATATTAAATTGTGTATCTCCCTTCCACCTCCTTCAACTCCTGCGAATCACTCGATGTTAAATCTTACAGTTTAACGAAGCGATATTCCAATAGCCCCATATATCGCATCATTCAGATGCATATGATTTCAAAATAGTGTCTTAGCAAATCCAAAAGTACACCCTTTAAATTGCAATTGTCGAAACCTTATACAGGAAAATTAAAACCAACCTCCTTGAACAAAAGAACATAATGATTCTTTGAATGGGCAGCAACGATATGTCTTCTTTATTTCTTCGTTGCTATCGCGGTACTGAAACATGGCTAATTCTAATATCTTTTTTTTATAAATAGTACAGTCAATATAAGGTTTGACCGCAAACAAATTGCAAAAGAAATGATTTTTACAGGTTACTCTTCAGCAATTTCAAAATCTTTATACATTACATAAATAAACAACGCACACATATCAACTAAAATTAAATCCTGACGTTCAATTTTTATTAGAATTGTCAGCTATGAGTTCCTGGAGACGACAGTAGAGTGCTGTAAACAAGCTTTGGGGTGAGTGATGATGAATCGAACAGTTCGTGGTAACGAACTGTAAGTAAGGAGGGACCAGGCTCAATGGTAACCGAATCTCTAAAAAAACGGAATTTTGATACCAATAGATACATCAAAAGAATTATATTTTAATTTTGATTTCAAATATATAAGTTTCATCAAGTTTAGTCTTACCGATCAAAAGTTACACGCCTGAGAAAATTTGGCTGATTTTCGAAAAAAGGGAGAAAGACACCCTAAGAGTTATAAAACCTTAATGAAAATCACACTATCATATTCAGCGTATTAGAGAACCCTGCTGTATAGGTTTCAAGCTCCTATCTACAAAAATGTGGAATTTTCCATTTTTTGGGGCTGTCCCCTCCTAAATGCCTTGCTCTTACGCTAAAGTTTGACTTTCCTCTATTTTTGTTAAACAATAAAAACTTTAGCGTAAAGAGCGAGGCGTTGAGGAGGGGACAGCCCCTTTCATATACGGAATAATTTCTGTTCGTTTTAAGTTTTAATGTCACTCCTTACTTTCAGTTTAAAAAACTTGTTTTTTTTATTTGATTTCGTATAAGATCGATCTTTTTTGCCAATTTTATTTTAATTCCTTCGGCACTGCCCTATGGGAGAGTATAGATCAAGTATCAAATAATTGCTTAATCTAGCTTAAAACACAAAATTAACGTACCATAGTCTTATTCAGATATTGAAAACGCTCGAACTTGTTATGGCTACTCGCTATCACAGTATAAAGATATGGCAGTAAGTTTACCGCAGATAATTTCTGGCTCTTCATTCTCGGTGTGAACAAACAGCTCCTCCCACTTATTCTTGCATTAGCGCGTACAAACAGCTCCTCTCATTTCATCTGCCATCAGCGGTCCAATTACCCTGGAGCACCTATTTTGGCAGAAACTTTCTCAAAATGCCTTTGAAACCAACTTGAGACTTCGAAACCTACTTTTAATTCCTAAAAACATCTAATAATAGCATTGCACTACTAATTAACGATTTTCATATCATATATGTACTGGAATAAATCAATTTAAATTAGTTTCTTCAAAATTTAGTGTTCCAACTTCCAACGTTGAAGCCAAGTTTCGCGTTCAAGACAAATCTGACTTGTCTACCCGTGAAAAGATAAAGAGCGTAAAGAGCAAATTTAAACCCTAAGGCGAGCACAGTTTAAAATTCACTTAATGCAATATCGTTTTTTCTCCAAATTATTGGGGAGGGGGCATCCCTCCCCTTGCCCCCCAAAGCGAGACCACTGGCTCATATTTGACACTATTTCCTTCATAATCAGCAATTATTAATTACTTAATAAGTGCTTGGCATGATTAAAGCCAAATTAAATAGAGTTAATTTTCTTCTCGATATGAAAACTCCTAATGAAAACGATGAGCCAAAGAGCCAATTCAAACTAATTCACTAGAAGGGTTGTACTCATCAAGCGCTCATTTCCTCAGAGTCAAAGTGATCGGAAGGCAGCCCCCCCTCCCAACGTCTTATTTTCTGCTTATGCATCTGATAAAATCTGCGCTGCCTAAAGAGCGGATGGCGCCCCCCCCCACCCAAGAGAATGGCGTAATTTTGTAAAATCCCGTGGGGGTGGTCAAAGTTGGAGCCAAATAAAAAAGTTAAAGTTGTACTAAAGACAACTGACCTGTTTCAGTGGATGCTTGAACTGTGCAGGTTTATCTTAGTTTTGACATCATTTATTTGAGACAGTAAATTTCAGCTGTGAGGGGGGCAAACTAGGGTCTAAAGGAAAACTGAGGTGCTGGAGGAGAAGTTGTCCCCTCTTCCCCCACAGTAAATTACGCCCCTGACAACAAACCCTCGCTACTTAGTGGTTGGATAAGTGTAGGCATATTTGATATAATTTTAGACATTTTTGCAATAACCACAGTCATTGAACAACATGCAGAAATACTGGATTGATTTGTCAGGTAACATTTTGGTCTTACCAGCTATAGTACCAATAGTGAGTAATATACAATCTTAAATTGTAAGAAATACGTTTTAAAATGCTTTATCTTTATACTTTTAAGTATCCTAAAATGGTTTACTTATACTGTGCCTAAGCTCCTATATTATTTTGTGTTTTTAGTAAAGCGCTAGTTTTCTATAGTCCTAGAAACACAGGGAAACGTAATTAGTTGGTTTATTTGTACTAGTTTTATTGATATATATCAGATAAATAGTAAAGTAATAATTTTTGTTCGTTTTGAAATTCAACTTCGATCTTTACTTCCCTCGGAAAACCTTTGTTTTTTTAAATTAATATGTGCTCGTTTTTGATTAAAATTTAATCTAGAAAAAATACTGCTATGACCACTTAGAAATATTATAATTATTTTGTCCTTGAGAATGGCTTTTTGATAACTTTGGTAGGAAAAATAAAATAACAGGCGAAATAATTAGCAAGTTTACTTACCAAATTCTTGGTACTGTGGCAGGATAGCGTTTGGCCAATCTCCTCCCATACCTGGGCTTGAGTTAGAACAAGAGGACTCTTCTTCGTGAATAAAGCGTAAATCCTCGTTTGCTCGTTCTCCCCAACTGCCACGCTGCAAAAAATTAAATAGAATAAAATCAGATTACCATAAACCCGCAATTATTCCCTCTGCCACATTCCCAATTCCTGAATTTAAAATACAGTTTCCTTGAGTTAGTTCAATGACAATTTACACTGACTATTTCAGCAAAAATCTAAGAAGATTATTCTATTTCTGAAGTTTTATCATATTCATTAACATACTTATTAACGTAATTTTAATTATAAATATAAGTAATAATTAATATATTACTAGATCCATACGTATTTAATACCAACATACTTGAAAAAAATGAATTTTGAGAAAAACACGAGGAAAAAAGTGAAAAAGGACATAAAAAGTCGATTAAAAAAGGTTTTGGCGGTAAAGTCAATCAGTCAATGTCTTATTACCCTGTATCAATTTTCATGTATTAAACAAATACATTTATAATAAATCACGTTTTGCTTTGTCTGTTCATTAATATAAAGAAGTTTCCTGGTGGGGCTGATGATGACCTGCCTTACCTTTTCAACCTCTGTGCTAGTAGATATGGTGATCTAACATTTTAGCTGCATAGAGAAAATATTTAATTAATTCCTACTCCCCTACCTCTTGCAACATTTATCTGAAGCCTCATGAAGAGTAAGCAGTTTGTTCATTAAAATGTACTTTTTTAGGAATCTACCCTACCCCCACATAAACAATGACTCACTCCCCCCTCTCATTATAGCTGATAAGTTATAATGAGAACACCAAACGTAGCCTAATTTCATTACAAACAAAGAGAATCAACTTGGTTGAATCCAGTACTGCCACTGTGTGGCATTACTTCTTTTGCAAGTGAGAAGCCTGAAACATAGTTATTGATAGTTTAAAATCAATTAGCTTCTCATAATTTTAAATCGATTGCAAATTCGTCCTCTTAGCGGTAGAGGCGTAGTTTGGCGCGCTAAAATAAAAAGAAAACAAGACTTTCCCCTGGCCCAATCTGCATGGTCGCTTAGAAAAGAGCTTTAAATTTCCGGATGAATGAGCTCCCTACCAATTATCTTGGACCTTCGGTTTGATGCAATCATCCCTGGAAAAAAACAAACAAATAAACATGCATTGACAATGTTTCTTCTGAAAAAGAAGCGAATTTCCACATATTGAAGATGGGAGCTTGAAACCTCTATGGTAGGGTTCTCTGATATAATGTATCTAATAAAGGGATTTTCAATAAGATCGCTTGCTTTTTTGGGGGTGTTTCCCCCTTTTTTGAAAAATCAGGCCAATTTTTTCAGATTGGTTTTGGTGGGTAACATTAAACTGAATTAATTTTATATATTTAGAATCAGCATAAAAAGCCAATACTGCCGGTGTAGCAATTGCCATGATAATTCCCTTTTTAGTTTAGATGAATATTGGTCCAAGTCACTTTTTACTTCCAGGTTTCTTATCGTAAACTATTTGATAAGATTCTTTTGTGACGAAATTGTTTTTGAATCTGTATTTTCATTTGGCCTATAAAAACCCCATTTTTGCTCGTTTTTCTTTCTTTATGTGATGTCAGGCCAATGTGGTTTAAGAAATTATCATTTTGAATCAGTTCATTTTATTTAGTTGAATAAGACAATAAAAATAACGAGGGTCCATTTCACAGCTGGATAGTAAGTTTAAATTTTGTTTTTCTTTCGCTATTCTATTTTTTCTAATGTCTTAATATACAAGGGATTTAAGTTCGAGCAGAACTGTCCAGTTATGAAAGAGGTACATTTTGCATGGCCGTTACAAAATCAAAAGGTGGTATGCATGCATGCAGGATGATTTTTGAGTATCTGGTGTAGGAAATTTCATACACAAGTTTACATCTGTTATTATCTACGGAAGCAATACATCTTTCTGCATTTTTTTTCTTTTAAAATTAAATGCATAATAATTATATATATTACTAGAATTTTAAATAACATAAGGGCTTAAAAAAAGATACTAACCACGAATTACACAGGCTTATTCTCAAAAGAAAAACGACAAGGTACAACAGGGAAGTTGCAAGAAGTTGGCTTCTAGAAGTTGCAAGGTGGTCATTAAGAAGTTCTGTGAGAAAAGGAGCAACAATGAATGAGTATCCATAATATTTGGTCTTAATTGGACAGGGTTGCAGGATAGGTGTAATCTATTTATAGAGTTCTGAGAGTTAAGAGCATAGGGAAACACTGCTTCAGCCGATACGTTAGTACATTCAAAAGAAAACCTGAACGTAATACAAATTGTAACAAAACAAAGGTTAATCTGCACTTCACTTAAGCGTTATCTTTAATTTATTTTAATAATCCACTTTATTTTATTCCTCTATTTTTTCACATTTGGAATAAAGGTAAATAATTTTAAAATATTACAATTTTAGCATTCTTTCTTTTTTTTTCATAAATTAAAATCGTATTTGTTTAATACCGTTAGTAGTGCAATTTCTATTTTCATATCAGCTAAAATTGTTATACAATCCACCAGTAAACTAATGGCGATTCCAATGGATTAAATTTATTGTCCGATTTGTTTGCAAAGTAACTAATTGTAGGTTACTACTTACCAAGGTTCGTCCCTTAATAGGTAGCAACTACTGCTACGATCACAATTGTTGACAGGAGCTTGAAACCTCTGTAGTAGGTTCTTCTGATTTGCAGAGAGCTTTCATTGACAAGATCGTTTGGCGTTTTGGAGGTGTTTCATCCTTCTTTTGGAAATGAGGCGTATTTTCTCAGGCTCATAGCTTTTAATGGGTAATTATTAATGAGTAATGGGTAATATATATATATATATATATATATATATATATATATATATATATATATATATATATATATATATATATATATATATATATATATATATATATATATATATATATATATATATATATATATATATATATATATATATATATATATATTATATATATATATATATATATATATATATATATATATATATATACATGATACCGGGATCTCATTTGAATAAATTTTGTAGAGTCTTTTGCCCACAACAAATGTTCGGTTGCAATCAATAAATCAATCTTGGAGTAAAAAGACAAAATGTCAAGAACGTATCAGATGGATATCAGTTTGATTTAATTTCGCGCGAAAGGTGGTCAACAATATAGTTTATTTTTAGGAATCTTACTCACCAAAAAAGATATTGAATCGCAATAAATGATAATCTATCTTGAAACAAAAAAGGAGCTGTCAAGAAAAGGTAGAATTTACTAGACAAAAATAGCCACGAGAGAAACACAGTATTCAATGAATCCAATTTGTATCGTTTTTCAATTATCTGAAACAAAGTTTCATCGCAACACAAAGTTTCATCGCAACACTTGTAGCTAGGTGACAGGTGGTTAAGTAAGAAAGAATACAAATTCTGCGTAATTTGTGGTTGTCGATTTATGTTTATCCTGGTCCAATAGGAATGCAGGTGTTGCATCCCAAGTGACGCCTTAATGTAACCTTAGGGGAGTTCGAGCGGTATAGTTAGTGAGAATTAGCGTCAAATAGTTAGTCAATTTTCAGGCTGGATGCAGTTTAATATGTTTTGTGCAGTCAATTCTCAGTCTATTACGAGACTAGTATCAGTCTTGATGCAGTAACAAGTGATTTGTGATGAGCTAAGTTTAACATTGTACCCTGACGTCTATGAACCTTTGGAAGTTTTGATGTATTTTAAATATGCGCTATAAACTATAGTGCTCGTATCAGTGTAAAGAAGAGCCCTTATATTTGAAGTTCCTTTATACAGTCCTGTACTACTCTTGTGAGTAAAAATAAAACCATTACTTTCTTATTTGCGTCTCTTCATGTTAGCATTTCTCAGAAAATTAGTCTTCTTGTGTCTCCAAATTGCTCCCTAAGGAATCTGAACTTTATGACCTAATGTATAGGTATTAATAAGAAACCTAGTAATACAACGACCTTAGATGTTATGGCTATGCCTTATGGTAAGATTTTTTAACAGTAGAATTGAAAGTCAGTCGAAAATAATTATATAGCAAATAATTTTTAAATTCCGCCACCACTATTGACACTACCCCCCCCCCCCCCAATAGAATCCATTAACCCCCCCCCCCCCCGTTAGACTATTTTAAAATTTTCATCACATGGGTTTGAAAAAAAGATGGCGTGGGGGGGGCTAGTTGCCCTCGGATCGCTTTTGATTATTAAACAGTGAGCTCAAACTTTTAATTTACAATCAAATGAGCCCTCTGAAGTTTATACAAGCATCCCTTTCATAAGGACCATATACGCTCTTGGGCAAAATTTACAACGCCTGCCCCTGGGCCCTGGGGATTTGTGTCGACACCTGAGTTTTTGTTATCTGACTATTGAACAATTTTTAACTTAATAGCTATCACAAAATTTTTATCAGATGCATTTAAGGAAAAAGGAGCGTGGGGGGGGCTAGTTGCCCATAAATCTCTTTTGACTCTGAAAAACTGAACTAGAACTTTCAATTTACAATCAAATGAGCCCCCTCTGAAGTTTGTAAGAGCATCCCTTCCATAAGAATCATATATTCCCCCAGGGCATAACTTACAGCGCCTGCCCTCGGGCCCTGGGGGGATGAGTCTGCCCCAGAGTTATCGTTATATGGTCTTTGAAATACTTAAAAAATGGCTATCTCAAAGTTCTTATCAGATGCGTTTGAGGAAAAAAGGCCGTGGAGGGGGGAGGGGGCTAGGTGCCCTCCGATCACTTTTAACTCTTAAAAAGTGAACTAGAACTTTTAATTTCCAATCAATGAGCCATCTTTGAAATTTATCCGAATATCCCTTCCATAAGAACCATATATGCCCCCAGGGCATAAATTACAACGCCTGGCCCCAGGCCATGGGGGGTTGTTTCGAAGCTGGAGTTTTGTTAAAATATCTTTGAACTAATTTTAGCAAAATAGCAATCTCATAATTTTTTCCGGGTGCATTTGGAAAAAAAGGGCTTGGTGTGGGTGGGGGGCGCTGGTTACCCTCCGATATCTTTTAAATCTTAAAAAGTGAACTAGAACTTTCAATTTCCAATTTAATGAGCCCTCTCTGAAGTTTATATGAGCATTCCTTCCATAAGAACCACATATGCCCGCCGGGCATAACTTATAATCTTTGCCCTGAAGACTGAGGGAGGAGTGTCCTGCTCAAAGATAGAATTTTCAGAACTTTCAAGTACGTTGAACAAAATGGCCAGCTCAAAATTTTGATTGGATGTATTTGGGGGAATGGTGGGCGTGGAAGGGGTGTTAGTTGCCTTCCAATCACTTTCGACTATTAAAAAGGGCACTAGCCATTTAAATTTCTAATGGGATGAGCCCTTTTTAAGTTTCTACGACAACGCTTTCTATAAAAACCTTATTTGACCCCAGGGTATAACTTACAACCCGTGCCCTAAGGGCTGTGGGAGAGTGTCCTCCTCAAAACATAATTTCTGTCTAGAAATCAACTACGTAGAACAAAATGGTTATCTCAAAATTTGATTGGGTGTGTATGGGGAATTGTTGGGCGTGGAAGGGGTGTTAGTTGCCTTTCAATCACTTTTGGTCCTTAAAAAAAGCACTAGAACTCTCGATTTCCTATCAAATGAGCCCCCTTTGAAGTTTATACGACGACCCCTTCCATATGAAATGCATCTGGGAAAAAAAAATAATAATTAAACATAGGAGCCGTATGGCCTTTACTATAGGCAATGCTATAGCGTTGCCTCTGAAATAGTTTTTGATAGCGTTACCGTTGCTAAGAAAAATGTTCCTAAAAATAAAACCACATCAGGAAAAATAAAATTTTATTTTTATTTAAAGTGGACACAAATTTTATTCAAAATTTACAGTATCTAATAATTTCAAACTTTCTAAAACGTTGACTAGGCAAAAGAAAGGAAAACATCCTAAAAGAAATAGGATAACAATTCATATAATAATCAAAGGAAGATAACCTTTCAATATCCCACACAAAAACATTGGAAATACAGAGTACATCGAAGATACCAATTTTGGGGGATATAATAATCATTTTTATTCTTTCATGAAAATGCAGAAACATTATGTGTAGAAATATTATGTGTGGTGGACACACAGTGTTCAACAGTTTTTTGCCTGAGAAAGTTTGAGTGTGCTTCTAATGCAGCTTTTTATGCTCCATTTCAAATTACAACCAATATTTTTACGTCACCTTCTTGTAAATTAATTTCTTAAACCTTTTTTGGGGTGACGGGGGGGGGGGGGTGATCTGCTCATTTTAAAATTTCAAAATAAATCTTTAAGACCCATTTTTCTTTTAAGATCCATAAAAGAAACTGATTTCTTTTTTTGCCAAGGCACAAAGGATTTCATAAAAAAAAAACGGAAGAACTGTGATTGCTCAAAAAAAGTGATTGAATTATCAAATTTTGTAAAGTAAACAGAATTGGAAAACTTTCCCAGAATTTTTTAAAAATAATTGATAAAATAAATATTGCGGATAGGGATAAGATATATTGGTTGCATTTTCGAATCCTGAAAAGTTAGACCGTTTATAAAAGAAAAACGAGTATAAAATAGCAGCAAAAACCACAATTGCTATTTGAATGCTACTACTTTCAAGATACCCTGTATTTTCAATATAAGGAATATAAAATAAATACAATACAATTTAAAATTTATTTAATAAAATCTAAAGTTTGCTTAATCTAAAAGAATTCAATACGTACAAAGTGCAAAATACCAAAATCACTCAAGTTAGAAAACAAAACTTTGGAAAAACAAAGCCAAGGAAGATCAAACATAGAATAAAATCTATTGCAGCTTTTATCTCATCTGTGAATGTAAAGTTGGATAAAACACACAAGAAGATATTACAGATTGAATTAGGCGAAGTGCACTTGCATCCCTTTATCATTTATCGTGCCCAGTTATCGTTTTCTAATTTTTTTCAAGATTACTTCCATTAGCATTATACGATCTGTTGCAGGTGGTATTAGAGGAACATCCTAGGAAAGCGAGATCTGGGTCAAACGTTCAAATGGGACGAAGCTCTACAGTACGATAGGAGTTTACCCAAGATGGGGCATGCGCGAAAGTGTGGAACGTGCTTCCAGAAGAGCTGAGATGCAGAAGCTCCATTGGATCTTTCAATAATAATTAAAATATTATCTGATTTACTTTCAATAAATAAAGTTAATTAATAATTAAGAGATTTTTCATTTATTTAATTATTATTATTATTGTCTCCGTTTTTATTATTATTACTATTATTTTGTAAGGTTAAGGTAGCTGTGCTTTCGTGGAGGATGGGGTAATTTATTAGATATTGAATTGTTTTCACGATAGATGTGGTTGTGTTGAAGAGTGGAGCGGGAGCCGTAACGTGTGATTACGAGGCATTGTTAAGTTTAACTTGCGTTTTCGAATTGAGAAGTATAATTTATGTCTATTTATTTCTATTTATATTAATAAAACCTGATTGAATCTGATTCTGAAATCTGCAGTTAATTAAAAGACGCTAAATGATTTTCGTTGTCAAATTGGTTGGGACAAGTCAAAAACTTTTCAATATAATTTGTTTTACCATATTTTATGGTAACTTGCTACAACAGTAGCGACAAGTTGCTATTGTAACTAGTCTCTACTGACAAAATTCTGTCAGCGAGGAAGAATACTTGAAAGCCGTTTTGTGCCCAGAGACACTCCCTAAAATTACAATTCATCTTTGTAATTTAGTTGAGATATGTAGTTGCAAGTCCAATATATATAGTGCAATGACAGATGCAAGGATGAAGGGGTGGAGGAGTCCCACATAACGCTTACGCGAATCACACAAGACTACTTTCAGTTAAAAAAAAAGAACAAGAAATAAATTTTCTAATTTGTTCTGACGCTCTAAATTTTATTTACGGTATATGTAGTGTAGAACATGTGTTGATTGAAACGAATATTTTGTTTTCTTAGTTTTAATGTTAAGTTTTGTAACGTGAGGACCTTTTTTCCTTATATATTTCTTCCATAAATGACGTTCTTTCGACCTTTAAAAGGAAATGCATGCCCCAAATGATGCGATCTTGAAAATTACACGATCAAATTTAACGAAGTCACAAAACGCAAGGTTTCAACCTCTGGAGGTTTTAGCAGTGCTGATGATTTCGAGCTACTATGTCTAAAATATACAAAATTTTACATTATTCATTTAGCAATCCACTAGGCTTCAATCAAAGTCTAGATATCTGATGTTACCATCTTACTGTAATAAACATATCTACTTGTATATCAAAATCTTTTGAAATAAAAAAGGGAGATATACGGCTTCTGGATGTTGACAACATGCTTGAAAAGACACAAGTACCAACAGACAGGACACAAAAATATATTTTTTTTCTAGTTAGACTTCTTTAATTTTTAAGTTCTTATGTTTCACAACACTGAACTATTACATAGAAAAGTTGGACAATCTCAGATATCATCTTAAGTCAAAAGGAATGGATAAAGCGATATGTTATACATACTAGAAAAAAAATTAAACACCCAAATCACAAATATAAACTGAAAACTCGCTAATTCAATCGTTTCATATTGTTTTGAAATGAAAATCAGATTTTGAGTCGAAACTGAAGTAAGTTTTTCAAGCTAAAACTTTTTTTTTATTGTTTACTTCTTTAACTTTTGAGCTCGCAAAATTCACGATAACAACCAATAACAAACAACAACCGACAACCACAAAGATTGTGATCGGTCAAAGGGAAGCGATATGTCACACATAAATAAAAGAAAGTCAAACACCAAAATCATTCAGTGAAGCCTCAAAAACTCAATTTTATCTAATCCTTTTCCATGTTTTGTCAGGCCTGCAACTGCAGAGCGTGACCTAAAGTTTATAATTTTTAAGTTTTAAAAAATCTTTTGCATGCATTTTTAGGATTTAAACAAAAGAGTATAACTGAATTTTCCATGATTTTATAGGGAAACACGAAAAATTTATAAAATATATTTTATCTGTTTTAAAGTTTTTAGAATTCTTTCCCATGCACTGTCATTCCTCATACGAAAGAGCATACATGAAAAGTTTATAATTTTATACGATTAAAAAAAACTAATTAAAAAAAAAAAAATTCCCAGCATTGCTAGGCCTAAACCCAAATGACAAAATAAAAAATTATTTTATTTTGTAGGCGCGGTAACAAATATTTCATCAAAACCGGTGCATAAAACTCCTTAGCTACGTTTTTTTTTTTATCACACTGGAGATACGGTAATCCCGACGTCCTTGCCAATGAGCCCTTAACCTTCTGAAAACAAGAAGTAGAAGGGAAGAAAGCCGATTTTTCAGTTGACTCAATGCATCAGAGTATATCTCGCGGTTATTTATCAAATGTTATGTCTTGTGGTCAAAAGCAAAAGTCGGCGTGATAAATATAAAACATCGTTCATAATAAAAACACGGTGCCAGAATAAAAACACGGTGCCATAAAGCTTCTTGGGTGTGCTCTTTATCACACCAAAGAAAAAAAAAAGGTTCCTATTTCCTTACCAATAAACCCTAACCTTCTAAAAATGAAAAGCTGAAGAAAGGAGAGTTGACTCTCAAATTATTCGACACATCGCATTGGATCTTTTGTGGTTAAAATTAGAATTCGATACAGTCAAATAGAAAAACGTCAATCATTGTCACAACATGGTGTTATGAATCATTTTGGCTACGTTTTTTATTGTGCCATAGTTATGACAGGTCCAGGGCCGTATCCAGGATTTTCTTTTTTTTTTTTGGGGGGGGGGGGGGGGCGTGTTTTAACAAGGACTTTTTTTTTTGGGGGGGGGGGGTAGATTTACAAAAAAAAACTAAAAAGAGGCCTAAAAATTTGTTTATGTCCATTTTTTTACGTTTTTACGACTTAGACAAACATTTGGGGTGGAGGAAAGGGGTCAAACCCACGTGGATACGGCGTTGGATAAGTCCCAATGATCTTAATGCGTCACTATGGCAACATTAGTTCATTCCAGAAGAATGAAATGCATGTTTTAATCATTAAATATTTCTTTTGTGTCATTTGGCCGTTATGTGTCTTTTATGACCTTCAATGACGCACCTTCGGATTTCGCTTATTCAGCTCAGGTTCGAAAGTGACGTGACCAAAAAACCAATTTTTACGTTTAAACAATTTTTACAGGCTACCAAACAGGGCGTCAATTGACAGCAATACGACCAGCAATTGCCCAGCAAGTGACGGCCAGTAATTGGCCGTCAAATTTTAGGATACCATGATGCCATATCCTCGAAGATAAGAACCTGAGAAGAAAACTAATTGTTAAAAATAATAATAATAATAAATAGATAAATGAACGCATGAATATTAAGCAGCATTTAGCCTGTACAAAAAAGGGTGTAAAACAAAATAGAAAAAGACCTACAACAAACACAATTAAATTTGCATAGAAAGAATTATATATATGGCATATACATATATACTGTGAATGTGACAGTGTAATTGATAAAAAATCTAATTGAAACAATAAAAACATAAATTGAATTTAAAAACCACTTCTTACACTACTTAGAATCCAAATAAACACAAATCCAAATGCAAAACATTTATTAGACTACTTTGAAATTGAAACCTTTGCTTCTAGCATTGAATAAAGCTGATTTAGAAGTTAATTCAACAAATGTGAGTTGGGTATTGCATGCTGAAGATTTTCATTCAGTTATGTTTTATGGCTCTTTTAAACCAAAGTTGTCATTTGTGGGTCAATTTACTACAGAGAAAAAATGATCCTATTCAGACAAATCTATTTTCTAGGTCTAAAATACTCATTAGTCAAAATTTACAGGTCTTACAATTATTGACTGAATTAAATTAGAATAACAAAAAAATAGCACCCTATATATAATAAATTTACACAGATGGCCTTTTCTCATTTTTTCTCAGTGAGAACTGACCTTTTCTCATTTTAAAGTAAAGTCCTTTGAAATTGCCAAAATATCGTAGATACTCTCAGAGACCACACTGGATACACATGACGGAGGGCAAAACCGAAGAACAAAAAAAAAAAAACGAAAAAAGAAGAAGAAGACAATACTTAACGAGATTAAATTTCTGCCAGTGAATAAAGCAGAACAGACAAAGCAAATATTTTAGCAAAGATATCCAGTAAACAAGGCCGTATCCCGGGGAGTGGCCGGTCTTAACCCCAGAAATTTTGTCCAACAAACATAAACTAAAAAAAGATGCAGATTAACAATTTTTTCATACTGTTCTAAAAGTATTTCTTTGCACCCCCCCCCCCAACACAAAGTTTATTAATATATAGGCTATTTTAAAAAGTTTGTTTTTACTTTTGCACTGAAAGATGGCTTAGCGAGAGTCTTTTCCCAAACAACTGTTCTGTAATTCCGTTTTCTTCAATGGCTGAAACTACCCGTCGTTTGGTTTGGCCTTTACTCTTATATTTGGCCATCCGTTTGTTTTTCGTACGTCAAAATATCAATTGAAAGAAAAAGCAGTCCCACACTCCTAATTTCCAGCAATAGTACAGAATACTTTCTACAATAATAATGCACACCCTAAAATACAGACGACCTGTCCTGTAAATTCACAGCAATGCCCTTGAGCATCCATAATACATTCTTTATTCAACGATGTTCTGGAATTTCAAAATTGTTTTGGCTATTTTGGGAACTATATTTCTCATGCGCACTCACTTTAAATACCATGCGCACTCACTGGATATCACTTTAAATAGCCAAAAAGTCAGTAGTATTAATCTATTGTGATTCTTCTTATGAACGAACAATCATAACAAAATAAAGCTGGTAAGAATTTAACAAACTAAAATATAGTGAAAACAGGTATAATATTTTAAACACTTTTAAATATTTTAAAAATAATATACCCATTTTCACTATTTTCTCATTTGTTAAATTCTGTAAATGGATAGGCAGTGTGGTCTAAGAAATTATTTAAAGCTGTTAAGCAAGGTTTATTTAAAAACAAAGCTGGTAAGCAAGGTTTATTTAAAAACAAAGCTGGTAAGCAAGGTTTATTTAAAAACAAAGCTGGTAAGCAAGGTTTATTTAAAAACAAAGCTGGTAAGGAAGGTTTATTTAAAAACAAAGCTGGTAAGCAAGGTTTATTTAAAAACAAAGCTGGTAAGCAAGGTTTATTTAAAAACAAAGCTGGTAAGGAAGGTTTATTTAAAAACAAAGCTGGTAAGGAAGGTTTATTTAAAAACGAAGCTGGTAAGCAAGAATTTAAACAATTCTTGCTTAATTTTACAAGTAAAGCTTGACTCAATGGACTTTAATAGATTCTTTCAGTTTAATTCAGGTTTCATTTCTTTGGAAAGAATTTGAAATTACCAGGATTAGGTTGCAACACTTAAAAAAACTAACGGAATTTCTGGCAAAAATAATTATTGTATTCATATAGAGAATCAAATTGAAAATCAAATGGTATATTTCCTTTTCATAATTTTTACAAAAAAAGGAAACACACAAAACCAAAAATAAATCACCCACTATTTCAAGTAATTCAACGAAATCATAGATGGCACTTGAATTAAGCTTAATGGAACTTAAATCAAACTGAAACAACCTTTCCCACCAATTAAGTAAATCTTTGCTGCTAAGAACGAATAAAAAATTTGGTTGTTCCATAGTAGTTCGCTCACAAGAAAAATCAAAACAGAATGTTACCAATAGGTCTACAGTGATTTGATTTCGTCTTTTCTGACACCCCAAGATTTTCGGTGAGCGATAAAAGCAACGGTTATAAAAATAATTTATATTAATCGCCAGTTTCGTTTAGTGTCACAAAGAACCAAATCCACCCCGCGTTCAACACCCGTATTCAACGGGGTGGACCAAATCCATCCCGTGCTTGTTGCAAATAATTGCAACAATTTATTGAATAAGCGAATTGTTGCGCTCTACCGAACGAATTTTAGTATCAAAATGAATGTCTTATCAATAAAAAAAATCTTGCATGCAGGGCCGTATCGAGGATTTTTTTTTCGGATTGTGTTTTTCGTAAGATTCTTGTTTTCGGGGGGGGGGGGGGCTTTACAAAAAAAAACTCAAAAAAGCTAAAATTTGTTTATATCCATTTTTCTTACGTTTTTATGAGTCGGACAAACATTTCGGGGGGGGGGGAGTTCAAACCCCCCTCCCTAGATACGGCCTTGCTTGCATGCTATAGAACTTTTGAAACTAATTAAGATAAAGTTCCCTTATACAAACACATAAATATCCAAAAATTTTCTATCTATAAAAGGATGAATTACAGCTTATTGAGCTCTGAAGCACAATAGCCAAATCATTAATAGCGGTGGGTTTCAATAAACGCTTATGAACACAATTCAATAATTGTACTTGGCTATTGAACGCAAAAATTTCAAAAATAAATTGTAGCAATCTTATTGAACGCGGGGCTAGTCTGATATTTCTTACGCGCTTTTTATTCTGCGTTGTTTTTTTTGTTTTTTTTTTTTCCAGAAAATCAAGATGGTGCTAATCTAGTTAACTGAACAATAAACAGCGACGTATATTCGATTAAATTCGGGATATTTTTATCAAAGTATCAAAACCGGTTTAATAGCTTTCTGCCGAATCCAAAAATCAATATTGAGCCGCTAGAAAAACACATGCATTTTAGAAAATATGATATAAATATATATGTCATTCAATTGAATAACCAAATCATTAATAGCGGTGGGTTTCAATAAACGCTTATGAACACAATTCAATAATTGTACTTGGCTATTGAACGCAAAAAATTCAAAAATAAATTGTAGCAATCTTATTGAACGCGGGGCATATATTCATATATGTTTGGTTCCTAAATATTAATAAATATATTTTTCTTTTTGGATACTATTTTGAATTTTCTTACATCTTTATTTATTTTTGACGTTATTTAATGGATTAATAATCCCTTCTGAACGATTAAATTATGTAAAAAAAAAACTATTAGCACCACCTATTTTGTTAAAACAAAATCGAATACGAGTCTAATGATATGCCACCTTTTTTACGACATCAGAAATCTCTGTTTATAATTATAAAATCCTATCAAATTCATACTGGTACTTTACATACAACCCCATCATCAACCAGAATAATATATTAAAAATTGTGTATAGAAAAAGGCTAAAATCACAGGTTAACACAAATTGAATTTGGGTTGGGTGCAACCTACATTAAATATGAGAACTTCCCATAAGACAGTGTGGACAAATATATACAAGGTACAAAAATACCAGAAAGATACACTTTTTCAGCCGATAGAGGGAAGGCACAAGGCTTATAAAGAGTGAGCATCAGCTATATAACAACTCCGTACAACGTTTACTATTAACATTTATAAAATATTACAACAGAAGATACCATAGCATGCACCAGGGCACCAATTCAAAAAATGTAGAGGGGAGATTAGAGATTTATCAACATTTTATTGTTAAAGCCAATTCAGTCAAACGAAAAGCTGATCGTCCCCAAACAAGGTGGGAGGAGGTCATAAGAAAAGATTTTGCAGAAGGTGCAGCTTCATGAGAGGGTGTTTCGAGAGAGTCTTTGAATAGAGTGAGATAGAGGAGGAGCGTACTTAGCTGTCTTGGCCTCTGGTGGCTTGGTGCGGCAGTGAGTTGCTAGTAGTAGTAGTATTCTTAACAAAGATACAAAAAACACTACTTGCAGAAATTCATAGGGGAGGGGGCAATTCATTTCAAATTTGGGGCAGGGGATCTAGGAGTGAGGTAGGGGAGGGGGCAATTCATTTCAAATTTGGGGCAGGGGATCTAGGAGTGAGGCTAAATTGGCACCTATGCAGTGATCATGCAATCAAACGAATGTTTTTAACTTTAAACGAAAATAGGTGAACTTATAGACTGCTAAAATTCAACAAAATTTTACTGTTTCAAATTTCGTGCATTGACGAATTTAAAAATTTATAACTTTTCTATTTGAAATTCCCTTGCACAATTTTTAATTGCCCCAAAGTAGGTGTTACCAGTGTGCCCGAATTCCAACCTCCAAAACTTTAATTTAAGTGTAAATAAATAGTGTTTGGCACTGACATCGTTTTACACAAGAAGGTTTTTAAATTCCGAAAAAAACATATTTGCAGTTTTTGGTTCATCAGAAAAAAAAAGCCAAAAAAGACCATTAGATATGGCGAGTAATGATAATATAATACCCAGTACACAGCAATCCGATCATCCAAAGGTCCACTACCTTTTAGTCGTGCCTGGAACAAAAGGGAATAAGGAGACTCTAGATTAGTCGCAAAGAACCCTCCATGAAAGTTTGTGAAATCCAGACCTAAGAATGTACGCTATGAAACACCAACCCCATTTCCTTCTCTCAAGATCAGATCTATTCACACATGTAGGCTAATTCATATCAATAAGGGACTATTCAAACTCCGTTTGGGAGGGAGCTAAAGGGGTAGATTCCTAGCGTAAGGGGGAGACCTGAGCTAAAAGGCTCCACTTTAACATTGCTAAAAGTTTTTGTTCTCATTTTGATATGTTTGAAGTGACATGTGACATGAACACATATGACATGTTATCTTTCTCATTTGACATTTAATGATTCTTGATCGAAGATTGTTTGCCTTGAAGATTGCTAAGTCTTAGGAGAGAGAATGGAACGTTTGTAGCCCCTATTAGTTTTAAGGGCACTACACAACTTAATTGACCAAGACCAAAATGGCTGAACCAAAGAATGACGAGTGGTTTGATAGTTTGCCCCAAACAAGCTATTCACTAGATTCAAAACGCAAATAAACGCGGTAGTGTGAAAAAGAAACAGGTTTATGAGAACAGAAATATGAGAAAGACAATGAGAAGCTACACTACATTTTTAGAGCCAACCCTGAACATTAACACCCTTCAGAAACTTTGAAACATAAATTTTAATTTTATTCTTGTTTTATTTTTATTTTTATCTCGATAACTTCAGCAAAAAAAGAACAAATAAACAATGAAAAAGGAATGTAACATAATATCTATGGTTAGCTTTCCCCGTCGCGACTTTAAGGATCAAACGAGATACAGCACAAAATGAAAATACTTTCATAAGGTTTAGATTCCAGGGGCAGTTACCCAGGTCAAAATACATTTCCATTTTTCTAATATACTATGATAATCACAAATAAAAGATTCATACAAAATTATTGTAAGCGTCGTAGACAGTACACACAGCTCTTGATGTAGAAACAGTAAGTGAATAAATACAATTTGTTAAAGGTGATTTTCTACAAAACGAAGAAAACAAACTTAAAATAATTTTTTTCACAAAAAAAAACATTTTTCCGCAAAAAAATGATCTGGAACGAAAGGTTGAAACACTGGGTATTAAAGGGATTACTCAGTAATGAGTAGATAAAGGAATGTTTCAAACAAGACCCCAAACTTCAAGGCACGTATCATCTACACAACCGTCTCAGGATCCTCGTTTCCGTTTTGTTGGAAATACTCTTGACCTAAAAAAACATGATAAAATTAAAATCATTGCATAGGAGCCTAAAGGTATACAGAGTGGCGTATAAGTCAATTTACCATTTTAAATTGAAATATCCGTTTTTGTAGCACACAAAAACCACTTATGTAACATGATTTTCATGTGTAAATTCAAATAAAATTCTAGTCTTTAAACTTTGCCATAAAAAAAAAAGATTGTAATAACAAAAAAATAAGAAAACAAAGAATAAACAGAAACAATAAGTATACTTATCTAAAAAAAAATATTTATTTTAAACAGTGAAGTATCTTATGCGCCACCCTGTAGAGCTCATATAGAGCAAGATGGGTAAAAATACTTATTTGATTACGACTTTTAAGTATTTTAGTCGCCTCTTCCGCCCATGACTTTCCATATTCAGTCATGCCCAAAAATATTGGGCAATTATAAAAAAAAGAAAAAAAAAAAGAAAAAAAGTGACACGTTTATGCGGAGGGAAACTTCTTTCAAACTGAGTCTTTGAGCATAAAATACCAGTGCCAACAGATCCATGCACACCCAGTTGCCGGTGTCTGGGATGCTTGTTAAACTAAATTTCAGGTTTACAAATTCGAAACACAAAAAAAGTTGGCTTTAGTACGAAAAATATAGGGGATTGAAGGAACATCATACAAATTTGATATTTAGAAAGACATACCCCACCCTCCTACCTAGGTGTCAGATACGGTACACCTACTAGAAGCTTGCAACTAGACTCCCCTAGCAAAGCTACTTACCGTCTTTCGTCTGCCACTGATAAATAGAAAAAAATAAGTGTATTTGTTTATACATCCTATTTTTAAACTCATGTATGAAAACAGCAGATTCAAAGTAAGGTAACGTAAATAATACGGGATTGGACTTTACAGTCTCTACCGGCGGTGCTGATCTCCGTTTCAAGGCCCTTCGGCCAGGAAGTGAAATGGGGGGACTGGGGGCTAGCCATCCTGTGCTTTCGCTTCCTGTTTACCTGTTTAACAGGACTGTAATTCCTGTTTACCTTCCCTAGATTTCTCCAGGTACCCATTTAGAGCAGGGTCGACACTGGCTAAGCTTACATAGTCACGCAACTGACCCCCACTCCCACCAAATAACCAGCAACACCAGGGATCGAACCCATGTCCTCACGGACAAAGGATCTCAAGTATCGCAAGGAAGTCCGTGTCGCAAGAAAGCTCCAAGATTAAAATATTAAAATTAGAACAGTTTAAGGGTTTAACAGAAACATTTTTTCTTCCAGTGTCTTAAGAATGTGAATATATGGTCGATAACTGACTTTTCACAGAAAAAAATATTTTCCTGGCAAATCTTTTAAATTTGTGTAGTATGGACGCTGAAACAAAAAAATTGTTAAACCAGCCATTGATACATAAGTTAAATTAGATTGGATGAGCTTAAACCTTTCAATCAAGTATTTACACAAAATGAAATATTAACAATCTTACAGTGCACTGAATCAAACTCTCAAAAATAAACAAGTCAGTGTAAAAAAAAAAAAAAAAAATTCAAATGAGTTTTAATCTAGAAATAATTCCTAGGTAAAAGCAGGCGTAGAAGTCTTCTGTATTGACGGCTGTTTTCATAGGCAGCGCAATCGCGCTGCCCAAGTAAACAACGATGTTGGCCAGGGCACTTTAGACCAGGGCACTTCGTATCGAAGGGGTTGTTGTAGAAACTTTGAAAAGGGCTCATTCGATTGGAAATTGGAGTGGTTTGTGCCCTTTTTCATAGTCGAAAGTGATTGGGAGGCAACTAACACCCCTTCCACGCCCACCATTTCCCCAAAATCATCCAATAAAAAATTTAAGATAGCCATTTTGTTCAGGGTAGTTGATTTCAAGATAGAAATTATGTTTTTGAGGAGGATACTACCCCACAGCCCTCAGGGCAAGGGTTTTAAGTTATGCCCTGGGGCATATAAGATTTTAATAGAAAATGTTGTCGTAGAAACTTCAAAAAAGGCTCATTCGTATGGAAATTCAAAAGGCTAGTACCCTTTTTAATAGTCGAAAGTGATTGGAGGGCAACTAACCCCCCTCTCACGCCCACCTTTTCCCCATACACATCCAATCAAAATTTTTAGATAGCCATTTTATTCAACGTAGTTGAAAGTACTGGAAATTAGGTCTTCGAAGATGACAACCCCCCCCCCACCCCTAAGGGCAAGGGTTGTATGTTATGACCTGGGGACAAATAAGGTTCTTATAGAAAGCGTTGTCGTAGAAACTTCAAAAAGGGCTCATTCGATTGGAAATTGAAATGGCTAGTGCCCTTTTTAATAGTCGAAAGTAATTGGTGGGCATCTAACACCCCTTCCCCGCCCACCAATTCCCCAAACACATCCAATCAAATTTTGAGATAGCCATTTTGTTCAAAGTAGTTGAAAGGTCCGGAAATTATATCTTTGAGGATGACCCTCCCCCCACAGCCCTCAGGGCAAGGGTTGTAAGTTATACCCTGGGACATATAAGGTTTTTATTGAAAGCTTTGTCGTAGAAACTTGAAGAAGGGTTCATTCGATTGGAAATTCAAAGGGCTAGTGCCCTTTCTAATAGTCGAAAGTGATTTGAGGGCAACTAATCCCCCTCTACTGCCCACCATTTCCCCAAACATATCCAATCAAAATTTTTAGATAGCCACTTTGCTCGACGTAGTTAAAAAGTCCGGAAATTATGTTTTTGAGGATGACACTCCCCCCACAGCCCTCAGGGCAAGAGTTGTAAGTTATGCCCTGGGGGCATATAAGTTTTTTTTTTTTATAGAAAGCGTTGTCGTAGAAAATTCAAAAGGAATCATTCGATTAGAAATTGAAACGGCTAGTACTCTTTTTAAAAGCGAAATTGATTGGAGGGCAAGTAACCCCCCTTTCACACCCACAATTTCCCCAAACACATCCAATCACAATTTTGAGATAACCATTTTGTTCAACGTAGTTGAAAAGTCCGGTATTATGTCTTTGAGGATGACAACCCCCTTACAGCCCTCAGGATAAGGGTTGTAAGTTTTGCCCTGGGGCAATATAACGTTTTTATAGAAAGCGTTGTCGTCAAAACTTCAAAAAGGGCTTATTCGATTGGAAATTGAAAGGGCTAGTGCCCTTTTTAATAGTCGGAAGTGGTTGGAGGGCAACTAACCCCCTCTCATGCCCACCATTTCCCCAAACGCATCCAATCAAAATTTTGAGATAGCAATTTTCTTCAACGTAGTTGAAAGTTCTGGAAATTTGGTCTTTGAGATTAACCCCCCCCCCCTCCCAGCCTTAGGGTAAGGGTTGTAAGTTATACCCTGGGGGCATATAAGGTTTTTATTGAAAGCGGTGTCGTAGAAACTTCAAAAGAGCTCATTCAATTTGAAATTGAAAGGGCTAGTGCCTTTTTTAATAGTTGAAAGTGATTGGAGAGCAACTAACGCTCCTTTCACGCCCATCATTTCCCCAAACAGATCAAATTAAAATTTTTAAGATAACCGTTTTGTTTAACGTAGCTGAAAGTTCTGGATATTAGGTCCTAGAGGATTACAAACCCTTCACAGACCTCAGGGCAAGGGTTGTAATTATTGGCCTGGATGCATATAAGGTGTTTATAGAAAGCGTTGTCGAAAAAACCCAAAAAGGGCTAATTCAATTGGAAATTCAAAGGGCTGGTGCCCTTTTTAATAGTCGAAAGTGATTGGAAGGCTCGACATTTTTATAGTAAAGATCGATGTGAGTACAATGTATTATTATTAATTTTTTTTTTTTAGACCAGGGCACTTCGTATCGAAGGAGTTGTCGTAGGAAATTCGAAAAGGGCTCATTCGATTGAAAATAGAAAGGGCTAATGCCTTTTAATAGTCGAAAGTAATTGGAGGGGAACTAGTCTCCCTCCCATGTCCACCCTCCCATTTGCCCATCACGTTTAAAAACTAAATGTTTCCTTAAGATTAATCAAAATGCACTGTGTTAATGCTAATTCCCAATAAGGCATCTCCGCAGTATCCCAAGAACGACTGAGGGTATTGTGTTCAAAATTTCGGGGCTAATTCTGCTCTTAAAATTTAACCAAATCAAAATAGCGTAAGTGTATCCAAGCCACCAAAGAAAGTAAACAGATATTTTTGCGAATGGTATCAAGTTTTCTATTTCAGGTCAATTAGAGGAGGTATGAAACATAATTAAACACTACTATTTGTGTCCAGATTTTTAAAAGCGTGTATGTTTTTAATAATTGCTGAAAATTTTTCTCCAGCATACAAATAGCAGGTCAAACTATAAAGTCTTAAAAAAACGAAAAGTTTAAAGTATTATTTTCTTTTTCCCTGAAAAGACTATGTCAATGTAAAACGAATAGAAATTAATTAAAAAAAACTTTTTCCACAAAATAAGTTTTTCAAAGAAAAGTAATAACTCCATTAAACTAAAATTGAGCAAAAATAAAATCGAATAATCTACCAAGCCTGAAACTACCACAAATCAGCATCGATAAATAAATGAAACCCAAAACGAACAGAAATTACAATAAATAACCGAGTCAAACTCAAAACGAGCAGAAACTAACATAAGTAGGGCTCAAACCCCCTATGCCTTCTCAAGGCTAGAACATAATTTGCACTTTCAGAAAAAAATACAAATAAATGTTCATTGTCAGTTTAATATACATATACTGATATTTGATATTTAGTAATCAAAATGTTAATATTATTTGATTTATTAAAGTTATAAAAGTAAAAACATTTATATATATATATATATATATATATATATATATATATATATATATATATATATATATATATATATAATATATATATGTATATATATATACATATATATATATATATATATATATATATATATATATATATATATATATATATATATGTATATATATATACATATATATATATATATATATATAATATATATATATATATATATATATATATATATATATATATATATATATATATATATATATATATATATATATATATATATATATATATATATATATATATATATATCCTCGTTACCTTATGCATGTTAGGCTTCTTTTATTGTTGGTTTTATTTTTAGTTTTATTGTTCATCCTACCGCAAGTTGAATTTTATCATTCTACTTTTTTGTGTAGCTAAGTACGGCTATTAGATAGACGTGGCGTTTTTTTTTTTTTATTAGCTTTGAATAAAGAAAAAAACAAACAAAAAATACTAGGTTCCTTTTAAGGGTAATTCAAGTCATTTTCAAATAACTTGCAGTATTGAAGCTTTGTCAAACATCGTATCATATTCTAATTACATCATTAAAAAAAGAGAATAAGATCTTTTCTTTTAGCAAGGTCATGTATTGTGTGTGCACATGTTTAAATAAGTGAATTAATATTGATTTCAAAATATGTTTGTTGAACGCTCATAATTTGAAGAACAGAAAAAATCAGTAATTAGTTGAAGAAACTCAAAAAACAAAAAGAGTTGATAATTTGGAAACTAAAACATGAGCAAATTAAAAAAAAAAGAAAAATTCCTGCTTTTCACATCAATACTTGGTAAAACACAACAAACCTTCAAAAGAGCAGTCATTCATCCTGCAAGGTTGGGATGAGAGGATGTCACAAAGAAATATTTAAGGGAAATGGGAACTTTATGAAAGGATTTAAAGAGGGAGGCTTTGAATAGATGGAGGAGGAGCGTGTGTAGTTTGTGTTGGCCTCAGGCAGCTTGGTGCTGCGGTGAGTTTTAAATAGTAGTAGCAGTAAGGAAGACATCCGAGAAAATAAACTGCCATTAAAAAAGAAGCATTATAATATACATAGCCTTCTATTTAGGAAATTAATTGTTCAAAGCCCCTCCCTGAGTAACTTATAAGCCCTTGCTGCCTTCCCATTTATAAATTACATGAAAATATATAAAAGGCGGATCGTGGAGAGCCACCGTTATCGCCTTATGCGCTGGCCGGCGTGGGAAGACCTAAGTCTAAGTAAGTAAATAAAAGCCCAAATGTTACGGCTTCACATCCGGAAGCTTTTATCAATGTAAAAACAAAAGATTCAGGATTTTATTAGTGTTTGTCTGTTTTTTTTTACTGTCTTAATTAAAACTTCTGTCCGTTATTTATATATTTCATTTCACTTCATTTGCATACAAACAACGAAGGTGATTATTTCATAAGGAAATTCTAAATTGCAGAGTAAAACTAATTGAATATTTCGGCTATAAATTTAATAGCCATCCCCAGCAAAACAAGAAAGTAGAATAGAAACGAACTTGAACTAACGAATAGAAAAAAGGATAAAACTAAAAATAAACCAACAATTAAAGAGTCCAATCTCATTACTTTATGCAAGGTTAGCTAAGAATAACAAAAGGCAATTCATAGCGACAGATTCATATCAGAATAAATTTTTTAATGCGATTCTTGTGGGCCTTCATTTTGTTCAGTTGAATTTAAGCATCGAAAGAGAGAGGGTCATTTTAACTGCTGAATTTTGAGTTTAAAATTCCGTTTTTCTTTTGCTATTCAGTTAATTTTCGCTATTCAGGTAAAATTAACGCTATTCAGTTAATTTTTAAGTGTTTAAAAATGAAGCATGCCAACTACAGTGGAAAATTGTCCTGCTATGAAAAAAGTATATTTTACATGGTCATAATAAAATCAAAACATGGTATTTACGTAAGGAGGGTGGGAATTGGGTATGGACTTTTAGAAATTTCAAGATATTGATAAAACATTACTTAAAAGTGTTTAGTAATATTCTTGCTGACTTGAAAATTGGTTCGATCCGTTTTCTTCAATCTAGTTTGGTTATCCAGACATTTATAAAATTTCTGTTTTTCCAGAATGCATTATATCACTTATTCTCACTAACATAATACAGTTGGAAGGTCAGTAAATTGACATTGCAAGTGGAAATTAGATAAGGTAAATACGAAATACGATTCCATTCACCATTCAATTTTCTTGCTAAAAAATAATAATCACAGTCCTTGTACTTTCCTCCCAGCCTTCCCTAATAGGGCTGCAGACAGCCCTATGCTATATGCAAAATTTTACTGATTGCGTCGTTTTTTCTGTATATAAAACGACTGTTGATGAGAAACAAGCACATAAAGAATTCGAAATAATTAACTATTGTATTTATTATGTTTATACTATAGTGAAAAATTATACATATTGAAATTATACAAACTATAAGAAATTACACAAACTATATATATAATGAGAAATTCTATACAACAATATATATAACCATTTTATTAACAGATTCTTATATTTGAAAAGAGCATTAAAAGAAGATAGTGACAACAACTCCCGAGGATTTAGTTGGGGCATCGAAATCTATCTTTTCAAAATAGAGGGGGGGGGGGGGCAAATATGTCATTTTTTTCAGTTTTTATTCGGTGAAAATACAAAAAGACGAAAAATCACCACAAAAAGGTATTTTCAAAATCCAGGTTGGCAAATGCCCCCCTCCCATGTTCCAATGGACACCACTGAACGGGAGAACTGAACGACATCTCTTTTTTCTAATCTTATTTCTACTTAAAACGTAAATTCACCGGGAAATTTAGCTAGCCATATGAAAGTTTTGCCAATATCAAAGTTTTACTTTATACCTCTAATGAAAAATTCCTTACACAGACAACCATTCCTTCATGACACTAAAAAATCACCGAAGCTCATTACTCAGTTTTCTTGCTCTCCCATAGGTTTTGTGTTATTCTGCATAACGCATCTTAGATTATTGCAGGTAAGCTGTGTTGACCTAATGCACCTTAATGTTGCAATGAATTATCAGCAATAGTAGTAGTATAGTCATTTTTTTTTATTTAACTATTAGTTCCAGTTTACTGAATTATACTTTATAATACAAAACTTACCTGAGTATAATTCTTTTTTATTTTGTTTCAAGAATTTGTATCAAATCTATACATCTGTTTTGTTTTTTTTTTCAGCGGAACGGGTAAAGACTATCTTACGGTAAAAACAACTAGAAACTGATGAGAACTATCTGACTTACTTTCCAAGTAAAGAGCAAGATCTGAGTCGTTAATTTTTTCTGCCAACTGTCGAGGTGTCTGGCCATCTCGGTCCTTGGCGCTCAGTGATGCACCTGCAGCAACCAGCATACAGCAAACAGATCTACGTTTATGCAATGCTGCCTGATGAAGAGCTGTTTGACCCCTAGAAAACAAAATAACTTATTGATTAGAACCATAGGTCAGGGCTACCACTCTTTGGCCCTTTCCTTGAGATATTGAAATTTAGTCCTAAACTTCGGATTCTGGGGAAAATATGCATCAAAGATCACCATCCAAAAGAATATCAAAACAGAAAAATTGAACCACCTAGATCCATCTTATGTCGATAAACTGCAATTTTCCAACATTTTTCTTTCGTTTGTTTAGGACGGTACCAAATCTTTATCAGCGTTGCCACATTTTTCCGCGAAAAAAAAAACAATCAAAACTAATTAGTTAAATCTGGCAACACTTTTTATCCGCAAAATTCAAACATTAAAAATCTGTTGATTTCCAAAGATAGCTACACCGTCTTAAGCTTTTTCGTGCCATATGTTTTGGCTTATTTTTTGCTAATTTTCATTTTTTTTTTCTTAATTTGTCAACCACTACTATAACAACTTGTATAGCTGCACACGATGGTCCTTTTCATTAAAAACTGAATCAGACATTTTTTTTTTTTCTAATTTATCAAGATATATACGGTTGTGTAAGTTTCCACTCCACCAATTCAAACAATCAGATTTCATTTTCACTGTCATTGGTACATTAAATCTCAATGGCTGTTATACCTTAAGCTTAGATTGTCAAGTTTAATAACATTTAAAATAGGAAATAGTAGGGTGCCATCTACGTAGTGAAACTTAGCAGGGCTGGGTTTATACATATTTAGAATTTTTCGTAAATGACGACTCAATGATTTGGCCCTTCGGGCCAAATCATTGAGGAAGACACTTAAAACAACACACAACGAGAACACTATTAGCGTAACAACAAATACTTCATCATTGATGAAAATCAATAAATTTTTATCGAAAGCATACTATTACTGGTAACGAATACAAGGTATATTGGCTGATTCCGGCGCTCAGAAAATTAAAAGTAATGTAGATACTATGCACTGTGTATAAAGGGTGCCAATGGGATCGTCATTGATGTAGTAGCTCTATCTCCTCCAATCAAAAAATGCCATCAAAATCCATCAAATAAAGTCATCAATTTCGTCGAAAAAACATCCATGGTTATTCTAACCTTGTATATGAGAAGATAATACCATGCTATTTATTTCAGTTATTGGTTTTCCTAGGGCAAAGGAAAACACAATATTGGATCCTAAGAAACAGAGGATCCAGGTATCAGAGGGCCAATATTAGTGAGAGCCAATGTAACGCTTCATGGGTATGAGCAGAGACTGAGGGGACTTAACGTTGCCCCTTCAAGATCGACTATAAATGCCAAAAGAAGATACTCCCCTATATAATTGGTATTATTTTTCGTTGAGATCCCGCCCTCAACATAAAGTTTTTTTCACTTTATTTTTAGTAATCGATTTTACTTCGGATTTTCCCAAACTCTCAAGTTTTGGGTATCAGATGATATGTGATAGTTTTCTTGTCCATTTTCCCCCACAATTTAGGCCTCTTTCCCTCCCGTAGCTGTTAAAACTTTCGAAGATTGTTACCCCTGGCCCGAAACTAACCTGTGTGTGCCAATACTACACATCTGTAGTATTGGCACAACGGTTTGTATTCTCCTGAGGTTTATCGACGAAAAATTAAAAGCTCAGTTATGACATTACTTGACGATGTCACACAGGAGGTTTCTTTGTCGAAGATGAAAGTTAACGCTAATAAATCGTCAGTTATGACAGTTTTTTTTAATCACCTCCTTCTTTCACCAACCCCATTCCTCCCAAAATTTCTGTCACATGTATTAAACTACTTGGGGTGACAACTACTGCTGACTTGAAGTGGGATGCCCATATTCAAAATATCCTAAATCAAGCTTCCCCTTCAATTTCCCTTCTAAAACTTTTGTTAAAATTTTCTTGCCCCCTAAGGATCTTCTCCAACTTCATTGTTCTTTTATTCGGCCAATACTGGAGTTTGCTTGTCCAGTGTGGCATTTCGGTCTTTCTTCAGAGCATAATTATAAGATTGAAAACGTCCAAAAACGAGCACTTAGAATAATAAATGGTGAAGGAAAGATTCCATATCATTATCTACTAGGTAAAGGTTCAAGCTCACCACGTTGGCCGAGAGAAGGAACCTCCTATGCCTTCGTTTCGGTAACCAAAACCCTGTCTATTCCTCGATTACGTTCCATCATCCCCGAACCCTACCTTCCCGCCCGCAACACCCCGTCTCCGTATTAAATCCCAAAAGTCCCCAAACTGACTCCCATCCGCGCTAAAGATGAAAGATATCGGAAGAGTTTTGTTGAGTAAAGCCATTAATTTTGTTGTTATCTATTTATTTTTTATTTTTGACTTTTTAACACAGTGTTGACTCTTTTTTTTTATGTATTTTGTACAATGAATAATGTTTGATGTGAACGTCAAGTTCTTTCGATGATATATATATATATATATATATATATATATATATAGTTTATATATATATATATATATATATATAGACTATATATATATATATATATATATATATATATATATATATATATATATATATATATATATATATATATATATATACTAGTGCTATATACTAGTGCTTTCTTGACGTAAAATTCAAATTCAGCAACCATGCTGTGATAGAAATGTCTAAAATAAAATTTGATTCTATTCTATACATCTTCCTCTTAAAAATTGATAGTTTACAGTTTCATTAAAAACTAAATTAGCTGATAGAAATAAAAAATATTCGACTTAGTATATGAGAGACTTCATCTATGTCCAAGTTAATTTCTTAGGGATTTATCAGGAATTCTTTAAAATCATGACAATAGCTCGAGAAATGATTATAACGCAACTGTTACAAAAACAACTCAATACAAAAAACAAATCTTCTTTGTTTTAAAGGAGCACAGGAAAGGCGATGGGAGACCACGGAATCAAATGGGGAGGAAAAAGTCTTCCTGGACTTGGATTATGCTGATGATTTAAGCATTCTAGATGAAACTATGAGCAAAATGAATGAAGTTTTAGAGGTTTTGCGAGTTCAGGGTGCTAGAATTGGTTTGAAAATTAATGTTAGGAAGACTAAGTCACTAAGGCTAGGAATAAGTGAAGATGAAAAGGTGACGTTGGGTAATGAAAAGATTGATCAGGTGGGCAGCTTCACTTACCTTGGTAGTATTATTAGTAAAGATGGTGGGAGCAGTGAAGATGTTAAATATAGAATAGCCAAGGCTCAGGGTGTTTTTTCACAGTTAAAAAAAATGTCCTGGAAGAATAGAAAGATAAGTCTGCAAACCAAGATTAAAATATTAGAAGCTACAGTGATGACAGTGGTCAAATATGGCTCTGAAGCATGGACGCTCCGAAAAGCGGATGAAGATTTGCTAGATGTTTTCCAGAGAAATTGCTTAAGGATTGTTCTGGGTACCCGGCTGACTGACCGTATTTCAAACAATAGGCTATACGAAAAATGTGGTTCAATACCGCTCTCTAGGGCTATAATGAAAGAAAGGTTGAGGTGGGTAGGGCACGTTGTGCGGATGAAGGATGACAGATTGCCGAAGATTGTTCTTTTCGGCCAACCATTTAGGGCTAAACGGAAAGCAGGTAGTCCCCGTCTGGGGTGGGAGGACATCATAAAGAAAGATTTAAAGGAAATGGGAACTTCCTGGGCGGGTGTAAAAAGGCAGTCTTTGAATAGATTGGGGTGAGCGTGCGTAGCTGTGTTAGCCTCAGGCGGCTTGGTGCTGCGGTGAGTTGTTAGTAGTAGTAGTAGATTCTGACATTCACTATACCAACTGTTTCCCACTGAGACGCTAGATGGCAGTGGAATTTCATGAAATAGAATTTTCAAAAGCTCCGTGTCTTGTTATTCGTCAAAGGTTATAACTATAAAATGCAACAAAACAGTTCATTGACAGTATGGTATAGGATTTCTACTTTAGAATTATTCCAACAGCGAACAGGAAACAAATAGGGTGAGTGGGACAATGCGGGCAAGAGAACTCAATTAGCTATAATATTTGCCATATTTTTATTTTCGTTTTTCGTTCACTCTTCAGTTTTTGCTGTAAGTGAAATGCATTGGTTAGTTTTGAAATCTGTTTAAGAGTATTACTTGATATCAAGGACTGTAATTTTTGGTGTGAAATCAGAAAGTTATTCGGCAAATTAATAATTATTAATTCGATATAAACTAATTCTTGTTCTCAAAAATAAGTATTTTCAAATACATGCACGAATTAAAAATTAATCAAATCAAAGGCAAATTAAAACGCATGGTTCTGTCAACGTATTTCTGTTTTATCATAATAATTACTTCAATTCTGTCAAACAGCAAACGAAAAACAGGTTCTAGTAAACAAACGACCTTAATGTACTGTTATATTTTCTCTATTTGTATTTATTTCTTCTTTATTTTATTTTCTATTTTCTTTTAACTACAAAACGATTAGTCTTTTTTTACACACTGTTTAGTTTTACTTTCAAATTAAGGAAAATCGACAGACATTATTTTACTCCGATTAATAATGAACATTCCACTATTTTAAAGGCTTTGGATAGAAAAGTTAGATGCAGTTATTGATTCTCATTTGCATGTGGCATAAATATTTTGGCAAAGATTCCAAATTTTCAAAATTCAGGATTATCTAGAAGGGAAAATATTATTCTGGATTAAAATATTTCTTCAATAAACTTTTCGCAGAGATTTCAAAAATGTTTACCATCTTTCTGAAGCTAGAGATTTTTTTAATCCTCTTCTTCTTCAATGGAACCGAGTTATCAAAAATTTCAGTAATAATACAATTCTGTCATCACATTAAAATAAAGTATCTCATATCTAATTAAATTATCTCATTTCTAAGGTTTTAGTTACATTTAGATTTCCCGTCCTAGTAAACAATAGATTCGTTTTTATTTTTTTTTGTCTACCGCTTTGTTCTGTTTTTTTTTTTTTTGGGGGGGGGGGGCAGAAAGCAGCTATCCTTTTTATCAGTACCGTTTCCGTTTCTGTTTCGTTGTTTTATTACCGTTTTTACCATTTTTGTTTTTCTTCAACACGTTTTTCTTCATGATCCTCGAGAACAGAAACTGTTTCCCTATTTCATGAAATTTATATCGACTTTAGCTAGGATTGAAGTCGGCTTCAAAAGCAAAAATTTTACTAGGAAAAAAGTAAGTTTTATTAAAATATATACTTTGCACTTATTCCCAAGTCTACTTGAACTGAACTAAAAGGCAAGTTGAAGCGATTTTTAATTTTTCCTGTCGTAGGAATACCAGTTTCTGTTTCTGTTTTTTTTCTACGAGTGTTTTCTGTTCTTTTTTTTTTTTTTTGGGGGGGGGGTGAAAACGGGAAAAAATAACAGAAAACAAGAAGCCTCTTTTTTTTCAGAACCGTTTCTGTTCCGTTTTTTTTTATTACCGTTTCCGCAATTTTTTCAGCCCATTTTTCTTCGTGTTTTTCGAGAACAGAAAAATTTCACTCGAGTTTACCTGAACTTATATCAACCTTTAGCTAGGATTTGGTGGGGGGGGGGGGGCAGAAGACAGCTATCCTTTTTCTCAGTACCGTTTCCGTTTCTGCGTCGTTATTTTATTACCGTTTTTTGCCATTTCTGTTTTTCTTCAAACCCATTTTTCTTCATGATCCTCGAGAACAGAAACTGTTTCCCTATTTTATGAAATTTTATATCGACTTTAGCTAGGATTGAAGTCAGCTTCAAAAGCAGAATTTGTTCTAGAAAAAAAGTAAGTTTTATTAAAATATATACTTAGCAACTTATTCCGAAGTCTACTTGAATGGAACTAAAGGGCAAGTTTAAGTGATTTTTAATTTTCCTGTCGTAGGAATACCAGTTTCTGTTTCTGTTGTTTCTACCAGTGTGTTTCTGTTCTATTTTTAGGTGAAAACGGGAAAAAAATAATAGAAAACAAGAGCCTTTCTTTCAGTACCGTTTCTGTTTCTGTTCCATTTTTGTTTTATTGTCGTTTTTTACCGTTTCCGCTATTTTTTCAAACCCATTTTTCCTTCGTGTTTCTCGAGAAGAGATAAAGTTTACTCGAGTTTACCTGAAACTTATATCAACCTTTAGCTAGGGTTTGGGGGGGGGGGCAGAAAAACAGAGTACAGCTATCCTTTTTCTCAGTACCGTTTCCGTTTTTGCTTCGTTGTTTTATTACCGTTTTTGCCATTTCTGTTTTTCTTCAACCCGTTTTTCTTCTTGATCCTCGAGAACAGAAACTGTTTACCTATTTTATGAAATTTATATAGACTTTAGCTAGGATTGAAGTCAGCTTCAAAGCAGAATTTTTTCTAGAAAAAAGTAAGTTTTATTAAAATATATACTTAGCACTTATTCCGAAGTCTACTTGAATGGAACTAAAGGGCAAGGTTAAGTGATTTTTAATTTTCCTGTCGTAGGAATACCAGTTTCTGTTTCTGTTTTTTTTTCTACCAGTATTTTCTGTTCTGTTTTTTTGGGTGAAAACTGGAAAAAAAAATAATAGAAAACAAGAAGCCTCTTTTTTTCAGTACCGTTTCTGTTTCTGTTCCGTTTTTTTGTGAACAGAAAAATTTCACTCGAGTTTACATGAAATTTATATCAACTTTAGCTAGGATTGAGCCAGCTTCAAAAACAGAAATTTTTCTAAAAAATTTTTGGCTTTAACAAAACACTCACTTTATGCTCATATAAAAAAAAGTACCTTGCTTTTAGTGAAACTTAGGTTTCCTGTCTCAAAAGCACATAGAAATCAAACGACGTAATTTTTGAACAGAAGAACGACATTCTTTTACTTAAAAATAATCTAAAAATACGACAAGGATTACTGATACGGAACAAACACCATAAACGTACGGTGGACACGTTTTTACTAAGAAGACAATTTAAGGTAATTACAGACAATATGATAGGCAAACACAATTTTTCAACTTGGACAATTGGTTTTGCATAGATGAGGAGGTGGACACCAATATGCTTGAATTAAAAAAAAAGGGTTGCCACCGACATCGATGTGCTTGTATTAGAAAAACAGGATTGCCGCTGACTTTCTTCTTTCATCAAATCAAATTATCGGTGATTTATCATCCTTCTCAAAAAGTTTTTTTGGTCTTTTTTTCAACCAAAGGGTTTTTACAGTCAAATGAGCCTCGTGAGGGCTTTCAATGAGGCCCAAAAAGCATTGAAGCCATTAAAAACGTTTGAGTTGTTATGAAATCTTACATTTTTATATTTAAGGATCAAGGTCTACAAAACTGTTTTATACTTGGCCATTAAAAAAACACAGAAGGTTAAAATTGAGAGGAAAGGGGGAGACAAACAATTTAAGATTTTTTTTTTCAGTAAGGACGAGGAAAGATATATTCTTGGAAAGGGACTGGAGTGGTGGAGGTTCCCTAACGTAGGATAGTAATCTCAGGATACAAAGTAAAATAAGTGATTAAGTATGACGGCACAAGTTCTCTTAAGGACACACCGGCGGTGCTGATCTCCGTTTCGCGGCCTTTCAGCCAGGAAGTGCAACATGGAAGTGCAATCTCAGGATACAAAATATTAAATTGAATGTAGAACCTTAAACATAATAAAAAATATCGCTTAAAACAGACGCATTACAGTACATAATATTGTATTTTGAAGAAAATTTGAAACTAATTTTGAATAAATATAGCGTTTTCAAATGTAAATTCATTTTTAAACTTCGTTAAATTGATTTTGTGTTTTATAAAATGATTCAAAGTGATTAAAGATACGCTTTGCAGAAAAATTACTAAAAAGAAACTAAATTGGGCTTTAGAAAAATAAAAACATAACAAAAAAAAGGCTCGGGTTGTTTTTTTTTTGCGTCAGATATCACTAATGATAGTGTTCAAACTGTAGCTCGAGGCAAGTTTTGCTCTTTCAGTAGCCCAAAAGGGCTATACAGACAATCCACTTTTGTTCAGAGGGAACTGTTTAGGACGTTTTATATGAAAAGCGGTAGCTCTCTCGGCCAGAGATGGCAGCACAAAGAAAATAGTTGAGAATCCTTGGTTTACACAAAGAATATCAAAATTATGAAAATCCGCCGAGTTTAGCCTAATTTGTTTTCGAGTTGTTAGTCTTGCATTTAGAGGCTATACAACTTGTTCGCCAACTAAAACCAAACACATGTAAACTTACCTCTCATTATCAGTCATATCAAGTAAAGATGGGGGGCCTGTAACGAGTAAATACTTGACAACATCTTTATGTCCATGTTTAGCTGCTAGGTGAAGAGCGGTCTGACCACTTGCGTCAATTGTTAACAAAGAAAAGCCACACTCATAGAGCTCTCGTAGCTAAAGGATTAGAAACTTAATAAGGTATTTAATTTTCAATCATAAATTGAACACTCAAAAGTACATAGATATGCGACACCTTGTGAGGCCTTAGGTCTTTTATACATCATGCCGTTGGTTGAAACACAAGAGCTAGTTATAAAACATGCTAACAAATAGCCTAAACACTTAGCTTTAAAATTAGATTAGATTAATTTATTTCAAAACGACCTATTTAAACTTGATCAGTGGCAAGACATAAATGCACTGGCACTGAGCGGTTACCACAAACTATTTCAACTTACTTCAAAAATAACTTTTAAATTTCTTTTCAACACCTACTAATGAACGTTCTCATAAACACAGAAAAAAAAGAAAGAAAAAAGGAAAAAAAGAAGATAATAATAAAAGAAAATATATGATAACATATATCTTAAACCTCTAAATCATGGCTCCTACCCCCCCCCCCCCCCAACAAAATATTCTTTACTCTTTTTTAAAACAAATGCTGGTGTTCAGTCGCCTTAACACTATCTGGGGGGGATTCCATACCCCCTGGCCCAGATGTTTCATTTGAAATCCAGTTCGACTTAGCTATAAAACAGGCTAGTCTTTCTCATAATGATCAAATACTCATACATTCGGACACAATACTCTATACTCGTGCATTCATGTCATGAATGGCTCGCACAAGCACAGGACGGCTGTCTCCCCACCCCAAATTGTTCCTGGCTGAAGGGCCATGAAATGGAGATCAAACCGTCATTTTGGACTGTGAAGTCTAGTCCCGTTTCTTTACCTCTTTTTATACTCATTAACACTTACGTCACCCATTGATCAACCCTTTGGATTTATAGATGACACTGGTCTTCAACAATCGAGTTTCCATTTGTACAGTTGTGCTATTGATCATATGTCAATTAAGAATAAGCCATGTGCACGCACTTTTTGTGTGCACAATAGTAATAGTTATATATACATAATAGCTGCACACACTTTTGTGCACCCGTGTTTGATCAGGCAAAATTAGAAATTATATTCATATTTAAAAGAGGAAGACATTCATATTTAAAAATAAAAATATAATGGCATCGTAGACCTTAGTTGAAAAACATCAAAATCCGAAACAAAATGAATCAATATTAAATTTTTCAGATCTCTTCACTGAAAACCTATTTTATCTCTTTCCATAAGTTTTTCCTTTTGAAAAAGGAGATTACAAATTGAGATTCCAGAAACTACTAAAAGCAAGGTCAAGTGACCTTCAAAAAGAGGTTTCTGGACAAGAAAGAGGTCTATTGACAAGAAAACCTCTTCATTACAATAGATTCACCGCAAAATAAAAATTTTCGGTTAGCTGAGTTATTAAAATTTTTAGTCCTATATAATTTTAATTCAAAAATGATTTTCAATAATTAAAACGGTCACTTTCAAATGAGATGCAGATTATATAATTTGAGTGTAGGCCTACGCTTGCGTCTTTGTCATCGCTTTCAATAAGAAGTTAACTTGGATGACGGCGGGTGTAGTCGAAAGGGGAACGACTGGGAGCCTGGAACAAACTCTGAAAATTCGAGGAATTACCTGAAAAAAACCAACTTCTAGTCATATTACGGTTACATTGCCACGGCATTGCATCAATAAGTTGCATTTCCTTTAATTCATAGTTCTCAGGATAGAAGATCTTCTAATAAGTTGTAAATACAAAACTTTTTGTATTGTTTTTTTCTGAGTTTGTATTGAAACGATATGAGCATGCCTTCCCTCTACTGAACAGCAGGGACGTAAAATGCTATGAGGCAGGGGGCAACTACTCCCACACCCCCAGCTGAAATTTAGCGTCTTCTAAAATCCTGTCAAAACTGAGATAGGCCTACGTATTTCAAGCATCGACAGAAACAGACCTGTTTTCTTTAGTATGCCTTTGCCTTTATGGTACTATATGGCTCATTTTTAGCTTTGTTATTTTCACTTGACTCGGGAAAATCGGTTCCAACTTTACCCCCCTCCCCCAGGATTTTGACAAAATTACGCCCCCTGCTTTACAGGCCATAGAGTCTTCACTGGAGATTAGTGACGTGTGTTTATTTTGTGCTGAATTCCTTATGAAAAATCTTACCGTATTTTAATCCTACATGTGGCTGCAATCGGGACCTATTATTCAAAATGCAGCACTTGAGGTGCTGCTGTCCAGATTTTTTTTTAAATTGAACTTTTGTAAGTTTGAGTTGTTTACTGAAGCAAGAAGTATGGTTTACGTTGAGAATTGCATAATAGAAAATTGAGCATTTTACTCGTTTATGAAAAATATCTTATAGAAACAAGATAACTATAAGTTAGGCTCTCGAGCTTTGCCCTGGGCTGTAGGCTGTACAAGTCTATTGGGTTATGGAACTTTGGATACAACGTTTGTTATATAGCATAGTGATAATGAAATCGTACACTCCCCCCTGGATGGAATTCTGACTACCCTGCTATTCATTGAAGATAGTACCACTGCTATAATCTTACTTAACTTTTTTCTTCATGGGAATACAATTTAAAATTAATGTAGAAAAAATTGGATGAAACCTTTTACTTAGGATTAATTCTTGACCTCAAGGAACTAGGTGGTACATATATAAGATTCGTGATTATAAAAAAAAAATGATATACTTCCATATTTCCTATTGACATAAAATATGGACTAGCAAAATTCTGGCAAGAAATCTAGGCATAATGAAGAAACTCCAACATTGTTTTCCCGAATCTGTCCTTCGCCATCTTTATTTTTCTTTAATACACCCGTATATACTTTATTGTTCGAGTATTTGGCTCTCTACTTTTTCTTCTATCCTAAAACCAATAAGAGTTCTACAAAATCTTCCAGTAAGAATTTTAGCCGGCATATCTCCACGTAAGTCTGTTCGAGAAATTTACCCAACTTTAAAAATTTTGCCGGCTGCAGGCCTTCGTGAATTCTATGTATTGTGGTTTATTTTTGGACTGCAGCAGGATATTCAGCCTCGTTGTTTTGGTCATTTATTGTCCATTAGGTCTACTGTTCATTCTCACGATACAAGGAGTAGTGCGCGGACTTCTATGTACCTAGAGGTATTTCTTCCCGTTCATGTTTTTCTGTTATTTATAGAGGTACGCGGAAATGGAACAGTTTAAATAGTGATATTAAGATTATTGGAGACCCCAATATATTTAGAAAAACCATTAAGGAACTGCTTTTTGCTGAATATGAGTTTTGACTGATAGTTCTCGGAGGAAAAGTATAATATATGATATCATTTTGTATTTATTGTTTAGTGTGGTAGTATTAGTGGTGTCGGTGGTCAAGTGTTCTGTTTGTTTTAAGGATTTTGTTTTCTCTACCTCCCCGACGGACAAAAAGCTTTGCTTTTTAGGAAAAGTAGCAATAATTTTTTGTCTATATGTTTTTTTTTTCAATAAATCCTTCTCTCTCTCTCAAAATATAGAAGAGATACATAATTACGATCTCAAGTACTCATGAAATACTTTCTTGTTCTACACGAGGCTGATATTAAAAGATCCCAAAAAAGTTCTTCTTCCGGAGCTAAGACAGGTCCGTTTTGTTGCTTTTGTTACACTATTTGGTAGGGCAGAAAAAAGGATTTTATTTTCTTTCTGGAAAAGAAAGTTAGCACTAGAAATTCTAATAACTTCAAAAAAATCTTCTCTATTTCCTTATCTCCCTATTCAAAAAAAAAACTTTTTAATTTTCAACTCTTATCGTTACCGAGCTATAGACCACTGATAACGACAAAAAAAAGGAGTTTTGCTCATTTTTTGGAGCAAAACGACAAAAAAAAGGACAGTATAATCAATAGTAAGTCAAAAATAGGGTGTCAAATCCTAGAAGCATTAGTCACTTATAAATTAAGAAAAAAAACATTGTTAACTAAATGTTCAATCATGGTCAATTTCCAAAAGATGATCAAGTCCATCTTTGGAGTTTAAGTACTGTCAAAAAGGGCGCGACCTCTAAAAAACCAGCAGGAGGGTTTAAGCATATCGTATGTGTTGGAATCGCCATGATTTTCGACCAAAACTCCTTTCCTAGAATTGTTAGCACTTGCTGGCAGACAATCCTAGTCGGCTATTTTCCTTTCCTGTCATTTTCCTGTCATTTTCCTTTCCTGTATATACATAGACTCAATTCAGTAGCCAACCAGCTTGTTATTTTAAATTTTTGTGCATACTTAAACTGTTTTTCAATAGCCAATTGGTCGGCTAATCTAAACATGTGCATATAAAGAAAATAATTTTAATATTTAAAATTTATATCATGGTAATAAAACATAAAATTTATTTGTGTTTATACATGTGCATAAACACAAATAAAAAGCTTCACACAAACACTCTCTTCTATTTTGGTTGGGTACAGGAAAGGTTGTTTAGTCAACACAAAGCTACATAAGCCAACACCGTTTACAAACAGTAATGATTTCATTTTTTCCTGAAAGAAGATCAAAGGAGCTAAAAAGACTTTCAAACAAACCCCTCAACACTGTAATTACATGAACACCAATAAATTGTATAACTTCAAAGCTTTGCCCCTGACTCCCCAATTTGTCACTCAATATCTAATTCGCTCTCCACACTTTTGCCTTAAATCGATATAAAGCTAAAACTGCTGTCAAACACTAGTAGTTTATGAACCAGTGAGAAGCAAGAAGATGATTATAAAATGGCTAGATAAAGCTTCAATATATTCCGTTGAATACTTGTTAATTTCGTTTATGTAAATGAAGTCCTTTTATAATCGAAGGAATTATATACTTTTAATTAAATCCCCGCGTCCTACAAGCCAAAAAAACAAGATCGATCGTTTTTCACATATAGACACGTCCAAAGTTGCCGCAAACCCCACAAACAGGGGCGTCGTTTCGGGGCGGGGGCAGTTGCCCCCCCCCCAAATAATTGGGAGAAAATAACTATTGTATAGCCCAAGCCCCTTGACTATCCGGATATGGACCCCTCTTGCCCCCCCCCCCCCAAAAAAAAAGAAGAAAAGAAATGCTGGAGCTGCTCCCCTGCCCACAAAGAATGAATTCTCATATTTTGACTATCAGGCATACCGAAAACAGTACTATATATTTATTTCCTTGCAAATTTTCCTAAAACCCGATCTAGATTATAGCCACCCTCGTAAATAAAAAAGAAACCAAAGCACAACGATTGCGTCAATCAGTAATGTGGCAGGCACAATTCAAAATATACGCCATCTTTCTAATTTCACAGGACAGCAAAAACACAAAACAGGTTTCCGTAGGTACTACAATATGATATACATAAATGTAAGATTTTAGTACAAGAATAAATGTTGCTTACTTTTTCTCAACACAGCAGATTACATCAGGAGCTGTACTAAAGAATGGGGGAGGTACAATACTTGCATGCTTGAAAATTCAGTTATAAATTTATTTTTGGGATTCTTGTAGTAGCCCTAGTCAGGGTTTACCTGGTGACAAAAAATGCCCATGAAGCTCATGATTATGTATATTTAATTTCGGTATATCCTGTTTTTAATTTGTATTTCTTTTATCTGGGTGATATATCAAGAAAGAAACAAGTATGGATAGTCCCTGTTCAGAACTTTTTTCTACTTGTGTACATGCTGTACATTCAATTTTTTCAATGCGGGTAATAAACCCGGAAATAAACAAAGAATTATTCCATTTAGAATCGGTTCTGCTTGGAAAAAAGTAATTAACAGCTATTCTAATATAGGGGTCTTAAATATTTTTGGCACCTTTTTTGATGAATATGAGTTATAGAAGTGAATGTTTCCATGTTTAGGAACTGTGCGCCAAATTTTCTCATTTCAAATTTCATTTATTTTGATTCATTTCACTTTAATTTTCTTCATTAATTTTCTTTATTTTAAATCGAATTTTTTAACTTTCTTTGTTTATGTAAATTTCCTTTTGAAATTAAATACGATTTTATTTATTTATTCAATCTTCATGCTGTATCGCGAGTCAATGTTGTCTAGTAATATTGGACTACCAGCCAAACGGTTTTTTTTCGTTTTTTTTACTTGTGTATGTCCTGTGTATGTTATTATTATTATTTATTTGGAAGCCCGTTGTACAAAACGAAAAACCTGGTAACTGTGAAATGCTCGCAAAAATTGATTTGTGTTTCCTGTGCATTTTGTATATATTTACTATTATTATTTATTATTTACTATTATTTATTATTATTATTACTTGATTATTGACTAACTTGATTATTATTTACTTGAAGGCTCGTCGTGCAAAAAAAAAACACAAAAAAAAACAGCAAAAACAGATGGAGCAGGAAAAAAAGAATAATATTTCGATAATAATATTATAATAGACATTTGTTTTATCCCGTTGATAATCAAGAAATACAGAAAGATCTAAGTCCAATTGTAGGATGAAACTGGCGAAACGACGAAAAATAAAGAAGCGTACACGTAGATAAGTTGCAAAAATAAAAGAGATGATAACTTTTCCAATAGTTTAATTACCTTTTTAAGGTCACCAGATTTTGCAGCACGTAAAACCCCATCTGAAGGTTTCTCGAGTAAGGGACTAAAATACAAAAGAAAACATATAAATAAAGAAATAAAGACAATACAAAAAATGACTGGACTTGATTTCACGGTTGGTTCACAATTCATAAATAAACAATAAAGATACAACGCAATAAAAAGAATATTCAAATCCAATACAGCAAGCTCCAGAGACAACACGAAAATTATTATATGAACTGCTAGAAGCTTGTTACAGCTAGGAACTGCCTGAGATTGAGTTTCCTTTTAAAGTGCTTAAAGCCTCAGCACCATTGATAAATTAGTAATAGATCAGCAGCACCAACCTTTTCTGTTAAAAATATGCACCCCTCATTCATGGTGTACCAAGCCCTGGGATCGCCTCTAGATTCTCAAGCCTCGCAAAATAGGACTAACAATATGAAATAAAATAGGTTTTGATGATAACAGTTTAGACTTGTTGACTAAGCTGTCAACAAAACAAATAAGGGTTTAGATATTTAGCATCGTTTGGTGGACTCAGTCAAAGCTGCCACTTCTATTCCACGTATCGATGGTACCACCGATAATGCAACCTATAAAGAGATCTATCTATTACGTTTATCGATGATATCACCGATACTACAGCTTATAAGGAGAAATGAAATGTTAAACTTGATGGACCACAAATACACGCAAAATTGTTATTTAAGCTACAAAGAATCGGTTAATATAATATTTTTTGCAACCAGAACAGAAGGGCAATGAATATTCGCTGCCACCACGAGAGGGGAGTGGAACTATAATAAAATGTCGCGCTGCATATAATAGTTCCGTAAAAAAAATACATGGGTCATGGGGAGAATTGGAAATAGATTATTGTATATACGAGATATATTCCATCAGGAGGCATTTACTGATTAATCTTTGGTAAATGTTAGGACCAAGAACACATTTGAGGGAAGCCCTGAGAAATTCCGAAATTATTTTAAACAATCATAAATACATACTTATCTTATTCCTAAAAGCACATTGTTTCGTTTCCCCCCCCCCCGTGTGGAGGAATTATACAACCTATATATACTCCCACTTTACTTGTTCAATATAAAATGATTATACCGCTCGACTTATGTGCATTTCATCATCAGGTGTTGTATCCATCAATTGGGCGTTACGATTATTTGCTACTGAACAAATATAGTGGGCTGCATGTTTACCCGTAAAGAGGAGGAGGGGGTAAAGTGAAGCCACACACTTTTAGAAGTAAACTAAGTAGGTAAGTATTATTGTTTTAAATTGGTTTTCAAGATTTGTTAGGACTTCCTTCAAATGTGCCCTTGGTCTTAATTTCTTCTAACACATGGACAAGGAATTGTTGGTTGCTATAGAAGCAGAGGAGATGCAAACATTTTGGAGATAGTGACGGAAACATTTTGCATACGGCCATGGCCATACAGCACGTATTGATGTATCATACTGCCGTACGGCCATCATGCATTTCAAAGAGAGGACAGCAGAAAACTTTAAGGACAGGAGTAATTTGCTCACCAGTAAAATTCTTGATGTCTATATTTTTGCCTATTTTTTTCTCTTTATAAATATAAAAACTGTTTTGCACATGAAAAGCAGTTTTCACACTAAGTACGTAAATTTTTGCGTAAAGTAGTTAAGTTACGTTACGTAAAACCTTTCGCACTTAAACACGCCCTTTTACACTAGACTTAGGAGGAATCGGCAAAACTATAATAAGCATCGTCTAAAATCTTCACAATTATCGTAAGCAAACTACTCCAATTAAAAGAGTGGAGTGGCGATGGAGATTGAAGCCCTGATCAAATGTAAAAGGCTTTCTGGGATAATTTCATTAATTTATTTCCAAGGTTTATTAACTGCTCACATAAAAAAAAACATTCTGAAGCTGCTACAACTTCACAACGTCACAACTTTTCCATAACATCACAATGACTTAAGCAACCTAAAGTCCTAATTAGAGCTCAAGTCTACTTGGTACTCCCTAAATTACAGACTCAATTGGCTCCGTATAATTCATAGACAAAATGTATAATAGAGATATCTAACTCTGCTCATCATTCTGCAAAGATCTTACATCTTTCGATAGAAAACAATTTTAAGGCAAATATTTGGACTAAGATATTACCTCTTATGCCGTTTTTATGCAAACGACTTTCACCATTCAGCTCTGATTAACAGTCTAAGAACAATGATGTGTTTATCATCAAAGATCTCTCATCATTGTTCTGTGTGGCAGAAAATGGCATTCTTTGCACTTTTTGCCTGCATCAGTGAGATGTAATACCTTAGAACAATGATGAATTAACGAACAGTAATCTGTCCAGAAAGATGTAAGATCCTAGAAGTAAAATCTTAGTGGCAAAGAACGGGGTAAATGTTAAAAAAGGGGTTGGGTATTAGTCGTACCTTAGAGCTATTTGCGATGATGGTACTGTATACTGGGAGACAGAGTTACCAGGCTTAGTCAAATGATCAGTTTATTCAAACGACGATTTCAGGTTCTATCAGACAATATTTACTAAACTACGTACTACAGAAAAGTTATTTTGAATTCTCTTGAATTTCTTTTGTAAAGGTCAAATGTTTCGAATAAGCTTGCTTTTAACAGAATACTTTCATGAAAACATGTCTGGAAGAAAATGCAGACAGACTAGGACAAGCACTAAATTTACTGCTCAGTTGGACATATGTACGATATACCTTTTGTATGTAATATAATTACACAAGGCAACTTAAGGTCTTGAGTTGTACTTGTATGAACAGTTCTATAGCGTAGTTTGAAAGCAGTATAGATAGCAACGAGTCGTAACTTTTCGCTTTTCTTAGAATTCTTTTTTAACATCTCAACAGCTTTACGTCGGCTTATTTTCATCGACTTTAACTGACTATAGCTGGGAACAGTTAATTAATACTTTTACGTAGGCATCCGAAACTTTTAATAGAATTGGAAACAAAGTTTGCTGGACAAATTCCCCAGTTTCTTTAAGGTGATTTCAGTTAATTGAAATAAGTGAAATGGATTAGCAATTCGTTTATTTACATTTACCATTCTTTAAATATTTCTTATAGCACACTTTTTCTTTTTACAGACAGCTAGGAGCACTACCATAGGATACTGTTTTAAAGAACAACAAATCCTTTGTAAATTATATAAAATCTACCAGGGGCATCAATTCATGAAAATGTAGATGGGGTTAAAAGTATTTTTCAAAATCTGAAGGGGGGGGGCAATTTTACCGTTTTTTTTAAATGAAAAGACCAAAAAAGGTATTTTCAAAGAGAATACCAAAAGAAGCAGTTTTCCAAAATATAATGGAGGAAAAGGCATCTAGAGGGGCAAATATCCCGCCTGCACCCCCCCCCCCCCCCCCCTCCCCCCAATAGACACACATCCCTGAAATCTACAATTCCTTGCAATTATCCGTTTTAAAATGTTGTCACCCCTTGTGGTTTATCTCTAGTTTTAGTGATTTATTTGTCACCTTGGCGACGTTTTAACCTGTGTTATTTTTTTTCGTCATTCGATGTTTTGCTGCCTAATGGTTTTATTAATGATTTTTTTTATATAATGTTGATTATTATTTATTTTATTATTGATTACTATTAGTAAGATATTTTCTTACTCAGTGGCAACCGTGCTGGCTAACTTATGTTAATTATAATTAGTGGCAATTATCAATATTTATACTAAATAAGAATAGAGAAACAATACAAAAAAACTAGGTTAGCACTGAGGACCAATAAAGCAACCGCAACACTCATTGACCATGCTCAAGCTCATGGACGACCTTATCTATCTACATTCCATCTATTCACCCCGTACATACTAGTATTTTAGGCTGCTTCTAATTGACAAATATGCGTGCGTGAAGTCCTCGAGTTAAAGAATACCACTAAAGAGAGGGCTTTAGGAGGGAGGGGAACAAGCAGGCTACTTCAAAAAGTTTTTTTTGTCAGGATTTATTTAAGAATATTTCCCTTTTCTTCCGTTTGATTCATTTATAAAATGTCATCATGGTTCTTAAAGGGGGGTGGGGCTTCACCCCATTTTCCCTCACTGGTCACCTCAAATAATGCATAACTACATATGGATCAGTTTAGATGAGCTTCGGTTGTTTTGGGATGAATCCCACAATGGACTTGTATCACCCGTATGTTATAAAAATCGCAGTTTTGATAGCAAAGCAGGTGGCACAACTGAAAGAAACAGCTTCAAATGAAAGATTGCTCGGGTTTATAGAGAAGTGTACAGCGATTTGTACAGGGGTTGTATACGGGGGAGGGGGCTCTAAATTCATTGAAAGGGTAAAAACTGACAAATTATGCGAGGCTTCTAGAAACATAAAGAAAAAAATGATGAAAGTCCCTATTTTTAAGGGTAGCAGAAGATCCTTCCCCCACTTACGTGCAGACACGTAAAAGTTGACCCACTATTCCCCACTATTTATTATCTACTTAATTATAGAAAAGCAGTAAAGTAATAGGGTTGGGGCTCATAAATTCACACTTCTCACCTCCTTTGATAAAAGTTGGTTGACAAAACTTGAGCTCTGTCCCTGTTAAACAAATACAAATAAGTTAACTATAAAATACATTTTTGCACTGAACATTGATTTACTGTATATTTAAAATCAGAACATGATAAGGTTTCAAGTAAATTCAAAAGAAGCTTTTTTCCAGAATCAGGTTGTAACTGAACGGTTATGCGAAGAAATAGATGGCCTTGCAAAGTGTAAAGGGTTAATCTAGGGTGTAAAGGTTATCTCCGACCCTGCAGCCTCCGCGCCCCGTTCAACTTGGCTGAGACGGAAGTATTAAGTGAGCCTTTACTCACTGCACAGCGTAAGGTTTGGCTTAAGAGCTTTGGAAATGGAAAAAAAAAACGAACTTTGGTGAAATCCATTTCTAAAATTAATATCTCTATACATATAGAAATACTTCTATATATAAAATATCTATCTATATATATATATAATATATATATATATATATATATATATATATATATATATATATATATATATATATATATATATATATATATATATATATATATATATATATATATATATATATATATATATAATGTAGACATCTGCGAATATAATATACAGAAAAAATCTACATACTAATGTAAAACTTGACGTAATTATGACGTAATTTTTAACTAGTAAGTCTACTTTTTAACTTTTGAGTTTTTAAAGTCAGACCAACTAATTGACTTATAAATTAATATAGTCACTTTTGATAGCCTAAATATGGATAGGATGGCTTCCATCAAGGGCGGATCCAGGATTTTTTTTCGGGGGGGGGGGGGTTACTAATTTTTGACTTTTTCGGGGGGGGGGGGTTACTAATTTTTGACTCAGTTTTCGACTAATTTTACTGATTTTTACCTAGGTTTTACTAATTTTCGACTTATTTTCGACTCGGTCAAAAATTTCGGGGGGGGGGGGGGGGGTTCAAACCGGGTAACCCCCCCCCCTGGATACGGCCTTGGCTCCCATACCTCCAGTTAAATATTTGCCTCTAAAAAATATTTGCGGCTATTTAGATTTTCATGTCTAGAGAACTGGCGTACCTCGTGGGTTTTATTTAGTCAGCACTAGAATTTCACCGGGTTTTACTCAAACCACTTGAACTAATGAAATGGTTTAAAAATTTAAGCATCTCTTGCAAGTTTCAGAGAATCTCAGCTTCACCAGCTGCTTATCAACAATGTGGGAATAAGCAGCTCAGTTCAGTACTGAAGCCGAATACCCAAGCACCTCATTCGTGTTTAGTTTTTCAGTTATAGTCGCAAAGATATTCCCAAGAATAATAATTAATTCAAAAAAGAATAATTTAAAAACCTCTTTGTCACTTAACGCCAAAGATTTTTTGTAAGCCAAATTGACTAAGTTCACATTAATTACAATCAATCAATTTATTATCGATCAATCATATTTGCATATTCAAACATACAAGCAAGCATCAGCCATTCTAAAAAAACAAATTCGACATAATTGATGCAGCACAAACAGAACAAGCAAAGATATTCCCAAGAATAATAATTAATTCAAAAAAAGAATAATTTGAAAACCTCTTTGTCACTTAACGTCAAAGATTTTTTGCAAGCCAAATTGGCTAAGTTCACATTAATTACAATCAATCAATCATATTTGCATATTCAAACATACAAGCAAGCATCAACCATTCTAAAAAAAACAAATTCGACATAATTGATGATGCACAAGCAGAACGAGCAAAAAGTCGTCTCGTTTGATTTCCTCCATTGTTTATTTTATTGGACTTGGTTTAAATGACGTTTAACAGGTTTACTTAAAATCTCGGCATGAAAAATCAATGAAAATTTGGACACTTAATATTCGTTATAGCTTCGATTTTAAATTTGTTTTGAATTTAAAACAGAGTGAAAGAAAAAAAAAAGCGTAGAACGTTTTCCAGCCCTGGGAAAAAAAATCTTCAGCCGGGATACAACATTAAATTTAAAATTGAATTAGCTAAAAGATTGGGAAAAAATTATGTAGGCTAAATGTTGTCGTAGACATATAGTATGCATTGAGAATAAAAAAAAATATATTATTGTAATCAATTTTTTATAATACATAATATTTATTTGTATATATTATATAATCTATTTAATTGTATTTATATTATACATCTACATCATCCAATCTATATTAATCCTACTAATTAAAATCTATATTAACGAATCAACAGCTTGATTACAATAATCAACATAATGAATGTATAGTCCCTCTATACCAAAAATGGCGAATAATTTAATTTAGGGAAACAAATATGTACTAAAACTTGTATAAATACTAAAAGAGAAACATAAATATGGCCTTAATTTAGGGAAGGGCCTTAGATGATTTTTCAGGAAGCAAATATTCATACTAAAAGTGTGGAGTTTCAGGTCAAACATCCTTTTGTTTGCGTGTTATCTAAAATGTTTCCAAGCGGTGAGTCTTTAGGCAATCATTGTGGGGAAATATTTCCCCCGTGTGTAGCTAAATTAAAATCTAACATGAAAAAAAGAAATTAAAGGAAATTCTGCTAATAACACGTACAAAAACCATAAAAGGCAAAAATCAAAACACAAAAATTGACTTCGTACACTTCGTCCAAGACAGGAAAATTTTCAAAATTAAAACACAAAATGAAAAGCAATGCGATGAGAAAAATCTTTGTCAAGGTTGCTTCCTTTATAATTGAGCATTGAGGATCTAATTATTGCGAACAAAACTCGCTTGTTGTTCTTGAAAATATAATACTTAAAACTCAAAACACAAAGACAAAACAAAGGAATAAAGTCAAACGAAAACAGGTAAAAAGCTTAAACAAATTAAGTTTAGAGTACCATGGACTTCAAAATAAAAATAGTTTTTACACCCTGAGTCCAGCTAATGCTATTCATACCATAAAACAGCGAATTTATAATATTTTTCTTTTAGTTGTTTTAAAATAAAGATGTTGAATGTAAGCAAAACTAATCGGCGAAATTTGACAACGTTTTTCGGCCGCAAAAATCCCACATTGACAATGTTTGGATTCCCAAAGACGACTACACCTTCAAAGGAGTATATTTTATAATTAATATATATTTATATATTGTTTTTAATTTTATTTATAATTTCTTTAGCTGTTTAGTCCTAAATACTTTAGCCCATTTTTTGCTGGTTTTTCACCTACATTTCTTTCTTTAAATTTATCGCCCTCCACAACCAAAAAATGCATAACTGCATACGGAGGTCCTTTTTCATTAAAAATTAGACTTTCGGTTTTTCCTACTTTTTTAAGATATATATGTGTAAGATTCCCCTTAACTTATTTGAAAATCAGATTCTATTTTCAATGTCCCTGGCACTTAAAGCATGCAACAGGGAAACTCCAACATCACGCAAAAAAGAATTAGAAACCAATTTTGCCATTTTATTGGCAATTTAAGTTTGCATCTACTTTTTAAATTCGACTTCACATATTCCAGTATTAAAATTTTACCATATTCTTGGTAATCTGACTTTGTATCTAATCACAAAATTCGGCGTTGTGGAATATTTGAAAATAACCGCGCATTAACAGCCCAGCAGCCTCAAACCATATATATTTTTTTGTAGACAACAATGCCTCTGAAATGTTAAATAGGTTTCCTCTTAGAACACAGCTAGCTTGTTCTTAAAAATTGCAATACCTGAACTCAAAAGATAAAAAAAAGGTAAAGTCAAACGAAAAAATAAGAATGAACACACAAAAAAAAGAAGAAAAAAAGCAAACAGCTTAAGAATCTACAGGGAAATCCTACCATCACGCCAAAAAATTCTAAATCAATTTTACCATTTTCTTGGCATTCTGACCTTGTGTCTAATCTCGGAATTTGGCTTTACAAAAGCCGGTTAACACTGGCAAGGGGCAAACTTGAAATTATTTTCGGATGCGGGGTTAATGAAATTATTAACCCCGTAGCCTCAAACCGTATAAAAAATTTCTTAGAAAGCAGTTCCTCTGAAATGTTGGATAAGTTTCCTCTTTGAACTCAGCTATCTTGTTCCTCTTAAAATTGGAAACTTGAACTCAAAACACAAATAAGTATAAAGTCAAACAAAGAAAAAAGCAAAGTCAAACGAGAAAAAAAGGTAAAAGCAAACAGCTTAAATGAATTATATTTAACAATCTCCTGAGAAATTCTACCAGCACACAAAAAAGGTAGAAAACAATTTTACTACTTTCTTGGCAGTCTGACTTATCTCTAAATTTGGCTCCCCTTATTCCAGTGAGTACAGAATTTGCATTAGTCGCAGATTATTTAAAAATAACTGCACATTGATAGCCCTAAAGCCTCAAACCATATTCAGAATCTTTGTGGAAAAAAGTTTCTCTGACAAGGGAAATGTTAAATAGGTCTCATAGAATTATCTGTTTTCCATCCCATTCTCTATTGTCTAAGACAAGAGAAAAGCCTTACATAAGATTCTCCATCAAGTTTGCCTTTGTTGAAAATATTAAAAAGTAAAGTTCTTAGCTTATAAAGAAGAAAATCAACCGTGAGTCGAGTTTTGAAAATCCGAATTTTTAAGTCTACTTTTTTCAATTAGCCATCCAGAGGTATTAACACGTACACGTATGCTTCAATAATTCCGAAAATATTCTGAGAAATCACGGATCGATATTTCTAATATTTTATGGTTGGATTTCTGGCGGGATTTCGTGCAATCAGTAGTTTAAAGGTGAACGTTCATATCCACTGCGATACTTGGACAAGGGCGTGTGTGTATTTAAGCTCCCGTTTTACTGAACCTCGTCCAACTGAGTCCATTTAACTGAACCCTCGTTAAACTGAGTACTCTTGCTACTCAATCTTTGTACCCTATAACCCAACCTACTCCTCCAGTATTTTCGCCATTTTACTTGGATTTCAATTCTTTTTTCTGTGTTGAGGAACCTGACCCCACCAAAAATTCCGGCATACGTGCCTGATTTAAAAGAATTTTTTGTGTGCCAATAATTGAATTAGGATACTTTTTAATTTTCAGCGTGTTTTATTAACCAAATAACATTATTAACATCCAAAGTAACTAAAAGTGATAGATGCCTTTGGATGGCTACTTTAGTTATTTTTAAACAAAACAAAAAGCCTCAACAAGAACGGTCAGCATGCAAACAAAAGTGAAAACAAAGGTAGCTTGGACAGAAGTGTACGAACTCGAATCGACGAATCGTTGCTTTCAATGCTTCAACATGAACTCTAGGTTTATCAACCTCGACTTCAGATTTTTTGACCTCAGTCACCTCCGGTGCACGCTCTTTGACTGGTGGCTTTTCAGAAATCTCAAACAATGCTTCAGGATTTTCATCAACAAACACTGAATCGTCGGCTATAACGCTGCGACAAGTGAGGCAGAGAATTATTAACACAGATTAATGTTTAAAGGCGTAAATGCACAGATGTCCTACCCTTGGAGGGGGAAGGGTATCTGAGTATTTTGTTAGAGTAAAAGTTTCAAAATATAGGAGAAACATTGTCAATAGAAGAATTTTTGATAGAAGATGGAACTGATTCCAGTCATCTATCTTAAGCAGATGATCTACTTTTGATAAGTGATAATTTATAATCTCTACAGAAAGTTATCAATGCCATGTCATCTGCACTTGAAGATATTGGGCTAAAAATAGAGCCGTCTAAGACTGTATTCGTCGTTTTGAACGACGAAATACTGCCAAATCATGTTGTTGATGTTTGCGGGAAGACAGTTCTCCAAAAGGATCCGTTTGAGTATCTCAGACTCCGATATGGGAATTCTATCAAAGCTACTAAAAATCTAGTTATTGTGGCACTTAAAGAAAAACTGCGGAAAACTTACGGTATGTTAGCAGGAACTAAAGGTCAATTTGACAACATTACGCTCGGTCGTCTCTGTAACGCCATGTTCGCGTCACATGTCCTTTTATAACCCCTTTATGGAATTGCTTTAGTAGAACCGAACATAACCAAATTCATTCAAATTTTTTTCGGTTTGTGCAAAAATTTATTGGGAATTCCCATATGGTTCAGAAACTCTTATGTTTCGCAGAGATACATTATTTTTGAGATAAGTGAGAAAATGGATGAGTTGTCTACCCGTTTCAAAAGTCGAAACAGAACAGTCCACGACTTTCCATTGGCTAGTCTAGTTCAGTAAAATCGTGATTTTGATTTCGTTTGTTTTTCTCTCTTCCATAGTTATCGCACTTTAATTTTGTTTTGTAGTGTTGTGTGATTTTTTCGTTCTCTTTTCTTTCGTTTTTATAACTCCTTCGAGCATTTACACTGTATTTGTATGAAGGGTTGAAATTAAATTATTATTATTAATTATAGGTGCATACAGATCCATACTTGGAGTGCTGGGACGTAATTTGCTAAAAGGCAGGGGGCAACTGCCCCCTCTCCTAACACAAAAGTTCCCCCCCTCCATCTGAAATTTAACGCCTTAGAAAATCTTGTCAAAACTAAGATAGACCTACATAATTCAAGCATCCTCAGAAACAGATCAGTTTTCTTTAGCATAACTTTGCCTTTATGGCACTATATGGTTCATTTTTTTATTTTTCACCGTCATTTTCACATGAGTTGAGAAAATCGGCTCCAAATTCCCCCCCCCCCAGAATTTTGACAAAATTACACCACGTTGGAGGGAGTTGTATCTGATGGTTGTTCATGCAGGAAAGGATTGTGGATTGTTTCCTCAAAATTCACACCCAAAAGTATTTTAATTTTTCGAGGAAATATTCAATTGGACTAGCACTGGGGGGAGGGGAGATTTCCCCTATCCTAACCCTGAGTGCATATTTGTATTTCAGTAAAACACCCTCAAAATAATATCGAACTTATGTACTTTCATTGAAATGACATATCTAAATGGCGTTCGTTTTCAAATTCACAAATCCGTAGATTTTCCGAAACATATCCCATGACTGCTTCAATGGCTTACGGTCCAGTTCCCTGATTTTTCAAGTGATATTCCGTGACAAGCACAATCTGGGAAAATCACTATAGAAAATCAGGGAACCGGAAGCAAAATGGCATACAATAAGTTTTTCAGAGAAGAAAAATTTTCTGTGCATTTTGGTGAAATAATCTGCACTCTAATTCCCAAAGAATATGTTTTGAAGTCTAAAGTTCAAGGTTGAAAGATCAACGATTGTACAAATAAGTGAAGAAGAAATATAATATGTAAAATTTCTATTATCTTATATTCCAAGATTTTGATATTTTCAATACCAAACTTCTTGCCAGCCAAAAAATGATTTGGATAATAACAATTTTCTACAAAAAGAATTACCTATTACCAAAGGTAAAAATATTTGTAATCTATATGCTTACGAATGTTGAATTTGCATACATGAGAACGTCGATTAAAAACCAATATGTAATAAATAAGAAAAGAAAAAGACATAACAGGCATTTTTTATAGGAAATTTCTCAACGTTAGTTAAGACAACAAATGTGAAATAAAGACACGAACAAAAATAAGGAACTCTTCATTTCAACTTGAGACGCTAATTTTTTTTAGTAATTTCCTTAATAATTCTTAGTAAGTTCCGTAGAAGAAGTGTTTAACGGTTATTTTATACTACATCGTAAACCAGGGTTGCCACCCCTAGTGATATATCATTTCTAGTGATTTTTTATATTGCCTACAAAAATCACTAAATCAACACATAAATCGCTAGATTATTGACGAAAATCACTAAATCAGCTAAAAACTCACTAAAATCTAGTGATTTTTTCACAGGGTGGCAACCCTGCCGTTGAGCCTTTCAGACTAGCATAACTAAAGACTTAACACTACGTTATGTAATCTTACGGAGCAAATTTTGTATATAACGTAAACTGTGCCAAGTAGATTTAAGTTCTACTTAAAATTATACCTTACAGGGAACAGTCAATAGCAGAAACAAAATGGAATTTCTGGATGACCGATTAATAAATTTTGAAAATAAATTATTAAACCTTTTCTAAAAAGATTTTCATGCTTGAAATTGCTCCATTATGCATTTCAAATATTAAATAGTTTGCTTATGATGATTGTGATGATTTTATGTGATGATTATGATATTTTTACAGATTTTTACCTTAGCCTAGTGTGAATGGACTTGTTAAAGTGTCAAAGGGTACAATTAACCTAATGTAAGTTAACCGCTTAGCATATGGAATTCCGTATATAGCGCGGAAGTCACTTACATCCTTGCACTTATTCCTTAGTTTCTGTATTTAATAAATCAATAAGCATACAAGATAAGCACTTAAGAGTGAAAATCGTTATGTACGACCACAATTGAGCTGCGGTTAATGCAGGAAGCAAAGTTAGTAGTTGTTTCGATGTGCAATCAAGAGCTAAGCCTGGTTGTGTCTTATCCCCTTTGATATGGATTATTTTAATGAGGTTTATCCAAAATAACACATCAAAGACTATGAAAGTACAATATTGAATCGAAAGGTGAAACCCTCTTAGGCTTGGACTAAACAGAGGATTTGAGTGTCCCAGATAAAATGTTTGCGAAATGAACGAGTTTTTGGAGGTTCACAGAGTTCAAAATGCGAGAACGAGTTTCAAACTTAAAGTACGAGAAACAGTGAATATGAAATCTGATTGTTTGAGTTGGTTAAGTAGATACTTATATGACCTAGGAAAAACTGGGAATTCAGTTTTAGCGAGAAAGACCTACAATTAAAAAAGAAATAAGTGTGAAAATCGGCAAAAATAAGCTAAAACATACTAGACCAAATACCTAAAGAAGGTGTAGCTTTATTTTGAAGGTATAGCTGACATTGGGATCAAAACATTGCAAATGTTTGAAATTTCCCGAAAGGCGTTTTCAAACATAACTTAAATAGTTGTGCTTATTTATTTTGACGGTTCAGCGTGGCAACACTGGCCGAAAATTGCGCTGCCCTTAAGACTCTTATCCAGATTATACGATTATGGTGCTAAAACAAACAGAAATTAGATTCAGAAATTAATCTAGATTATGCCAAGTAACTCTTTTGAATTTTATCCACATGGCACTTAACTCTGGTTTAGTTTCAGCTGCTGTTTTTCTGGATGTCGGTAAAACTTCTCATTCTTTAACTCAAGGGATTCTGCTTTTTAAGTTATCACATAATGGTGTAAGAGGGCAGGCTCAATCTTGGTTTGATTCTTATTTGTCAGGTAGAACTATCTCTGCAGATTCCCTTTTCTGTTTTTTCTCTGAAGTTGAGTTTGGTGTTCCTCAAAGCTCGGTTCTTGGCTCACTTCTATTTTTTATTTATGCTAATGACCCTATAGTGGCGGTTGAGAGAAAGAAACCTCCTCTTTGTTGTCACCTATGTCATCCTTAATCTTTCAATGCTGTAAAAAATTAATCACCTACACTGGATGAGGACGCTCTCGTCACTTTCGGTGACGACAGTACCCATGGTACCGCAGTAAGGACGAAGTCTGAGATGCTTCTCAATTTAGTGGACCTTTTTGAGAGATTTATCCTTTGGTTCGAGGCTAATTGCCTTGCCCTAAATGCTGCTAAGTCAATTTTTTTAATTTTCTCCCGTATTTCTCAGGCTTGCCCTCAGTTATCTGATATCCAACTGTCAAGGGGTTCTCTCACTAGATCTAAGGATTGGTTTGTCCAGTATCTCGGCATTCTTCTTGATGAATTTTCGTTCAAGCATCATATTGGACTAATTAAAAATGAAGATCTCAAGCAGCTAAAAAATATTTTTCCTATATCCATTTTAGGAATTTTGTTACATTGCTTAGTTCAGTCTTACGTCTCTTATTGCTCTACTATATGGATGTCAACTTTTCCTTCTTTTTTGAAAGCATTGTCAAAGTTATATGATAAAGCAAGGACCCTTATACAGGAAAAAAAATAGTTCTACAACTAACGCGTCATTTGATTTAAAGTCACTCTACATTCTTTCATGTGCGTCTTTCACTTTTCTTTAACTCCATGGGGATGTTCTCGCGGCCCAAAACACTAATTCATCTTTCGTCACAGATCGGTCAGCGTATCATCTTCGCAATTCAAGGAATATTATTATTCCATTTTCTCCACCGTTAAGGTCAGACTTCGATCCGTTAACCGTTTTTCATATTGCGTGGAATGCCCTATCTGAGTCAGCTCGAGAATATTATTCGTTTTGTACCTTCAAAAGAATTTGAAAATATTTTTTAATGTCTAGATAAATTATGTTTTATTTATTTTATTTTTTTATTGTTATTATTATTATTATCATTACTATCTTTGGATGGACGTCTCTGGGCCGGGTTTGATTTTTTGTTGTAAGTGGTGTTTGCTTTGTGCGCAGCATCTCTCTTGGATTAGTTTCGGCTGGTTTTGAATGGTGGGCGACAGTTTTTCATTCGAGTTTTTTTGTTGTTGGTGTTTTTATGTGTTTATATAGTCGTTTTAGTTGTTTCCCCTACATTTAAAAGCCAAAGAGCCTTTCGTGGGGCCAGATGTATGAATTTTTTTCTCTATTTTTTATCTTTTAATTGTTCCCGTAAATTCTGATTTTTATCTGTGGAATGTATAAGGATATGAAAAACATATTTTTGATTTGGCAATACTATAAGGAGAGAAAAGACTTACGTTATGCTTTAGAGCTGTTCACCTTGACTATGGATTTGTTGCGTAATTAGATACCAGATATTATAGAAATAAAATATAGTAAGACACCAGCAGGCATCAAGTATGTTGGATGTTTTGTTTATTTTTTTTGTTGGATCACTAAAATCTTATCTTGATATTAACACAATAAACGTAAATAAATATACGTATTTTCTTATTTATTTATGCATAAAGGTGGCCATCTACTTCAGACATAGATGGTTCTTGAAATAAGTTCGAAAGTAGAGGGGGGTAAAAACACTTGCTCCAAAAACTGTTTCTTTTTTTAACGTTTATTTATTAGTTTCTTTTTTTAACGTTTATATACATATAATTAAATTTAACAGACAAGTTTAAGTGCTTTCAGCTGTCTTCTCTAAATACTTCAAGAATTTGCAGAGCACCAATTTATTATTCAACCGTTAGTAAATGTTTCCGGAACACATTTTTTTTTTTTTTAAATATTCTTGCGTTTATGCTTCAGTTAGTTTTTGAAAGATTTCTAAATTTTCAGTGTTTGAAATGGCAAATTATTTGAAAGTAGAATGTCTAAACGTATTAAAGCAGTATTACAACAATTAACCGTTAAATATTAAAATTAACGACTTTAAAGATTATTCCTTAGTTGCGCAACCGCTAATAGGAGGGGGGATTTGGGGTCTTTGGATGCCTTTTTGGTTAGCAGGGGATCTTAAAACATCAAAAAGTGGATTTTTATGTCCTTATTCTCAAGACTCCCATGAGAAATGCTTAAGACAAACAAGGAGAATTGAATCCCTGAACTTCCTTCGTTTGGAGGGATATATTTTGATTAAGCATACAAATGGGCGTTGGGGAAGACAGCTCACCTCTTACTGCGAAAAATGCCCATTGCGTGTTGTTAAAAAAAAAAAAAAAAAAAAAAAAAAATTGCCTTATTGTGAAGGGCGGGTGAAGAGGAGGCATCCACCCTTTCATAACCGAGGATAAATCTGAATATGATGCCAAAACCAACATAATTGGAATAAAAAAACAAGCTATTTTCACATGAAAGTAAAAAGTGGCAATGAAACTTAAAACGATTAGAAATACCCATGTATAAGTTATCAGCAGTAGTGGACATAGTATTAGATAGTAAGATTTCCAAATTAGAGGGAAGGGTACACAACTTACATTGGAACATCAAGCAGAACGGTTGAAACATTATTGTATATTATGTCAGATGACACAATATTATCGACAGAATCTAAGTCTTCACTGTTTCGTCTATACTCTTGTTTGTCTTCTAGAATGACAACATAGTAATGAAAGTGACTATACTCTTGTGTGTCTTCTAGAATGACAATATGACAATAAAATAGGGGTACATAATTTACATTGGAACATCAAGCGGAACGGTTGAAACATTATTGTATATTATGTCAGATGACACAATATTATCGACAGAATCTAAGTCTTCAATGTTTCGTCCATACTCTTGCTTTTCTTCTAGAATGACAACATAATAATGACAGTGACTATACTCTTATGTGTCAAGAATGACAATTTGACAATAAAATAGGGGTACATAACTTACATTGGAACATCAAGCGGAACAGTTGAAACATTACTGTCTATACTGTCAGATGACACAATATTATCGACAGAATCTAAGTCTTCACTATCTCGTCTATACTCTTGCTTGTCTTCTAGAATGACAATATCGTCCGATGTGATGTCACCTATGTAATGTAGATGTTCTTGGGCAACGTCAACACGAAAACATCGTTCTGCAGTACAAGCTAAAAGGTATAATAAAGTTAAAATTTACTTGAATTCAGAAATTACCAATTAACATTTAAAAGTCGTTTATCTAGTAAATATCTTTGGAGAAAAATAAATTATCGAAGAAAATACTAATATAATTTAAAAGATAATTTGAATTAAAATTATCAGAAGGCGTTTGAGAACCGTTGATTAAGTAAATATTTCTTTTGAGAGACCTAATTTAACAACAAAGAAAAAGCAACAAATTAAAAAAAAATAAATAAAACTAAGTTAAATTTGTGAATTATCGGGTAGTCAGCTGCCCATCTGATCAATCTTTTGATTGATTAATCAAAAACAATCAGACAACCAGAAAATAAAGCATAGGTAATTCTTATTGAAACCTAGGTAATTTGTTTATTGCGGTTTTCTACTTCAACATAGCAAATAAGGCTGCGTAACTATTTCGATAAAACAACTAAGAATTCCACGGAACAGTTCTGTTATTGTTCTGCATTTTCAAATTACAAAGTCCAAAATTTGCCTCACATAACAATAAAACGTTTCTGGAAAGAATAGAAGTCGTATCAAAAACAATTATATAGCAAGAAAAATGAGCGTAGGTAGTTTTTTAATTTAATTAACACTTCTATATAGCTTAGGCTCTCTGCTTGAACTAGGACAGATAAGCCATGATTCTTGTTTCCTTTTAATAAAATCTTCTACATGAACATTTCCTCTAGTCACGGAGAAAAATGTATATTCGGGTGTTTCTTGGAGAAGATTTCCTTCATCTGCTCTGAAATTATTCAATAATCTATAATGTTGTATAAACAGAAAATCTGTATGTTAATATATTGCCTTATCTATTTTTTTCTATCGTGGATAGGTAAATTTCAGTAGCTGGTATCAGATAATCTAATGGCATCATGATTATTCTCTTTCTTTTCTAAAAGTGAGGACTGTCTCTTTGATGCCAATTTCCCTCTGGGACAAAGAATTCCTTATTCTTTCGTTTCTAGCGATGGATCCACAAAGAAAAAAATATTAATAAAAGCCATGATATTTCAATAGAAACATAGCTAGACCTACAGTTAAAACCAAAATTTTTAAAGAAAGAAAATTTAATTATTCCAAACAAAGAGCAAAAAGTCATAAGTGACATTATGGTGCTACCAATGAATTCTCAATCAACACTATGTCATATATGATATCCACATCGCTGCATTGCAAGAAAAATTAATGTCAATACTGGAATGTAAATATCAACATTGAAAACCATATTTGGAAAATTTGGGCTATTTCGACTTTTTTTCAACATCTAATGGCCAAAAAGATATGGTAAAGAAAGTGCCATTGTCAAGAAGATAAAGAAGATAATTTCACGAAATTATCCCATGCTTGCTGACCTTCGGTAGGAGTTGATCTCATGCTCAATTCATAAAATTTACTTATTAAAAAAAATCTATAAGAGACACTTTGGTAATACCAAAGAATCCCCAATTAAGCTGAAAGATATCCAATTAAGCTGAAATATACATGAAATATATCCAGGATGTGTATTTGGAAGGAATACACACTGCGGTCCTTTCATTTCTCTGTAAACAATAAAATTTGATTTATTTCTATATTTTCAACTCTGTAATTGTCTCCTTTTTATTTCGTTTCTACTCTTTTTACATACTTTGTATTTTATTATGATAGAGACTATTGATGATGCAACAGGATTTTAACCTATTTTTCAGAAAATTATGAATATAGTGATTTTTTTTCAGGAGTAGAGACAAAGCTGCTGATATTTGATAGAGGTTTCAGAAATATTTTAGTTGATTTTTATGGCGTTGTTTTTTAATTTTTTTTTTGTTTTTTAAGCAATGAAGCTCATGGAAAAACATACGTGAAATTAACCGTGTATTTTTGCTCCGAAAATTAAATAATATTTTTGAAACAATGGTTAATGCATCTAGGAAATACTCTAATTTATCCTTCTTTTTATTTCCTAAGACATAGCCACTTGCCGTGAAAAAAAAAAATATATATCCTGCTGCATTTTCTATATCAAAACTCATTCAGTATCAACATTACCAAACTTCAGAGACTTCTGGAAATCCCACTGTGAACAAGATGTTTCAAGGTCACGTTGATAACTTTAACTAGAGAAATACACTAGTTCAGAACCTCTATTGTCTGTTCAACAAAACTAAAACTTGATGTGACCGCTAAATCAGAATTTACTTCGCCTAATGTTGTACAGCCTACAAGACCTCAAAAGTGAGTAAGTGCGTTTGCGTTCCTCGATAAACTTGAACCATGCTCACTGATGAAAAGCAGGTTGCTATTTCAAATTTAACCACGGTTCTTTAACAATTTCCGAAGGCCCTAACCAAGCTCTCTCATCGAGGTATCCTTTCATCTCATAAATCTTACCCTTTTTAGAGATTTTGAGACGTCAGCTAGTTTCTGAAGATCGTGGCGAGAACTGAAAACTACTGATGAATTTCAATAGAGGCTTCTGGACAAAATGCATTCAAGGTTTAGAAGTCACCCAAGTCAGTGTTGCAACATCTCTTGATCCACCCTCCAAGAAAGTGTATAGTCCCCCTGACTTTTTTCTCTCATTTGAGAGAGAAATAGCCAGAGAGATGAATTTGTGTTGGCCATCAACCGAGTCTGTAACACTGTATACAAGTAGAGTCAAAGTCCTTGCAACACAGTCACGATAAGCTCAAGCCAGTTTGTGGGATCAAACCAGGACGGGGTCCAAGTAGTCAATGGCGAATATGTTTCTACTGAATCCAGGTCCATCACGGCTTTGATAGTCTTTAATAGGGAACTTGTAGTTACAGTCTAAGCAGTAGTGTAGGCTTAGTAAAGAGCAACATTGCTCTCGTGTTTTTATGGCCTCATCATATAATACATATGATGGTAGAAAGTTGGGATAGGGCTCAATCAATTTCATTTTCACGGATTTAATACCCTGTTTAAGTGAAAAAACGATCGAAAGGCCACCAAACACCCTAATTGGACCCTTGTGCCCCCCAGAAACCCATTGGTCCCAAATGGCGTCTTTTCAAGTTACCATATCAAACAAACGTGTCAAAAAGACTCAAAATTTACATACAGGAGGGATATGGTAAGTGCAAGCCAATAAAAATATTGCAACATAATAGGGGATACAGTAATTTAATACTATGCAACAGAGAGGCCAGAGTAGCCAGATATAAAGGCCAATTCGCATGATTAAAATTATTATTTTTAAACCACTTCTAATTATTTACACAAGGTGAGTTAATCACCAAATTTGAAGGAATAGAAACTTGTAGCGATAAGGGCAAGTGGTCATAATCCCTCTTTTCTTCGTCAACTCGAACGCTAGTTGTCGATAGATCGGCTGAGCAGACACAATGGTCAAGGTTAGAGCGAGAACCAGTATTATGAATATATGTATATGACAGATCTTTATTTATAATCCGAAAGCCGGGGAAAGGCTATTTAAGAGGGTTTCGGATCGGGAGAAGTCAAATTTATATCACAATTCAATTCACAAATTAATAACCAATCGTATCCATTTGCACAGATCCCAGCGATTAAATTATTCAGCTTGACACAGGTCTTAGTAAATGCAGTAAAAAAAAGCAAATTGTTCTTGTTATGCGGCAGGTATTAATTAAAACAATATTGCCAAATCTGATCGCGAGATAATGACCATCAGAACCATAGCACTTAGGGGGAAAATGGCAGAGTTGACGCTTCATGATACACTCCAGACCTCCTGAGGGTCGACCACGTGTACGCCGAACATTCGTGGTAAAAGACTCAAAATATACATAGAGGAGGTAAGACATGGTAAGTGCAAGCCAAAAAAAAAATACTGCAACATAATAGGTGATACAGTACTTTAATAAACAGGGAATTCATTTAATCAAAATATCCCATTTAAAAGCAAGAGCTTCTTCGAATGAGATTAAAACAAGCATAAATTAAGTAAAATGAGGGATTGAACCTGAAACAAAGAGAAATCACAAAGAATAAGGTATTCAAAGTTCAAATAAACAGAAATAACAGCACATACTCCTCTCCCCCATTCGGGGACAACCTCCTTTTCGTTTAGCCCTAAATGGTTGGCTGACAAGGAGAATCTTTGGAATTTTTTAATTTTGCTTATCTTCAAAAGTTGAGCTCATAGCCAAAATAAACTGTCATATTTGAATGCAGGTCATTAAATACATTTTATATCAGCGCTAAAAAACCACGGCAAAAGAAAAACGGTGTTTTGTCACCAATTAAAAGAGTCTTACGAGAAAGCAGATTCGTTTGGGGGATAGAATTTTATCAAAGTTCCTTTTTTAGAGTTTCGTCTACTGTTGGCTCGGATTGCTCCAACTTACAGTTCATTATCACGAACTGTTTGGCAGGCTTTTTTATGATTCCATGAGAGCTATGTGGCGGCTTTTCTAGATAAGTAATTTTGTCATTATGTATTCTTAGCATGCAAAAAGCCAATTACTATCTAATAGCTGACTTATACGCGTATAAGCAATGATGTCGTCTTTTCTTAGTTTAGTTTTTTCCCCTAGGCAACTTGGATGTCAACATTACTTTATTGTATTTAGTCCAGGACTTTTAGCTCAAAAAAGTGTCGAACCCGGACAAAATTGCAATATAAACGAAAATGGTACCAAAACGATCAGAAAAAAATTCTGTACAACATACTAAAAGTCCCCATAAATCCGAGTGGGGCGAGTACCTGAAAAACAGGGGGAAATGCGGGGGAAAATGGGAAAAATGCCGAACATGCCCAGAAAATAGTTTAAAGTGAGTTTTCTAAGGTTTTCACATACGCTGATTACGAAATTGACATCTAAAATTCAGTATAGAAAAAGAGTACTACGGAAAACGGGGGTAACAGGGGAAAGAGGGGAGAAAAGAGAAGAATACAGGGTAGGGGTAGAAAGCGGTTTGAAAGATATTTTCTGGGGTATTCCTATCTGGTGATTACGAAATTGAGAACTAAAATGATATAAAAAAATTGATTAACATAAAACGGGGAAATGGGGGGGAGGGAGGGGAAAAAGGCAAATATACAGGGTAGGGGTAGAAAGCATGTGGAAATGTTTACAAATGTTAATACAGGAGATCTATAGAGGTTCGGCTACCCCATAGGTTCGGAAAAGGCAAACGTCTACTGACGTTTCTTGAATTCCTTCTAGAGAACTGTCCTTTCACTAGTTCCACAGAGCTTAGAAGTATAGGTTCCGGGCTGATTGCCCAAAAAAGCGTCAATGCAGAGGATGCTAAAGCTGTAGGTGAGCTGATCCTCCAGCGCATGGATGGCCAATCCGTCGAAAGTTTTTCATTCAGGAAGAAAGACAAAGTCGTTACACTGGCATCCGATGGGAACATAAGGATAGATGGCGAGATTTTGCATATCGACCCTGCACTGCTTTTTCAACGTCTTTCGACTGCTGCCCATACATCTGAAAATGACATGGCAGAAACTCTACGTTACGAACTGTGCAGTTATCCCCCCGCTTTGTTTGAGAATTCTGGCATAATGCGTCAGCCAGACAAACCTGCACTAGCGAAAGCAATATGGAAAGAAGCGAAAACGGACTCGATTCACCACCTGCCAGTGTCAGATCGTGTTACTGTAGTTGACGGAGGTTGGCTGCTTCAGCAAGTACCTTGGATGATTGGTGATACTTATGATTCAATCTGTGACAGCTATGTTAGTTTCGTTACTCGACGCTGTACCTCCCCTACTGTTGTCTTCGATGGATACAGCGCTGGTCCAACCACGAAAGATGCTACCCACAACCGACCGTGTAAGGGAAGCCAGCATCAAGTGATCGATTTCAGTTTAGGGATGAAGTTCCAGAAAAAGAAGGAAGAGTTTTGAGCAACTCTCAGAAAAAACATCGAATTATAAGCTACATCGGGGAAAAACTCAGAGCCAAAGGATTTGGAGTCGTTCATGCGAAGGACGATGCTGACTAGCTAATCGTGAAGACTGCCGTAACGAAAGCAGAAAACTCTGAAACAATAGTTCTTGGCAACGACACTGACCTTCTGATTCTACTCTTGTATCACCTCCCGCCTAATGCAAAAACACTTTACTTCGAATCGTCAACGAACGCAAAAGAAGCGATAACACGGTTCTGGTGCCTCAACGAAGTTCAGAAAAAAAATGGGAGAAGTATCCAGGCTACTTCTGGTAGGGCACGCACTCTTGGGATGTGACACGACCTCACGAGTTTTCGGACTTGGAAAGCAAGCTGTGCTACCTCTTTTGAAGAAGAGCGAAGTGTTCAGAAAAAAATGTGAAGTGTTTCTGGATGAATCATCGTCTAAAGATGAAATTGTGAAAGCGGGTGAATATCTTCTCCTCAGCTTGTATAAAGCACGACCAGACGAAGATCTCACTAAGCTGCGACATCGAATTTTCTTGGAAAAAGTTTCTTCGTCAAATACTACGGCGTTTGTTAAGCCTGAAAGGCTTCCGCCAACCGAAGCTGCAGCTTCATTCCACTCCCAGCGAGTGCGCCTCCAGGTATCCCGTTGGAAAGGGGAACCAGCTGACCTCGACCCGGCTGACTGGGGTTGGGTCCTCAGAGACCATAAATACTCACCTGTGATGACCGATTTGTTGCCCGCACCTCAGACTCTTTTGAGTGCCGTGAGATGCAACTGTAAGACAGGCTGCGAGAACTCGCAATGCAGCTGCAAGAAAAATGGATTAGCGTGTACGTTCGCGTGCGGAAAATGTCAGGGTATCAACTGTTTGAACAGGGACAACGAGATTGTCGAAGACGAGGAGCTCGACTAGTGACATCAATGCTGTGTTTTTCAAGTCAACTCTACTGCCTTAAAAAGTGCAGATTTTACCTATAGTTACTGAAGTTCTTTTTTTAGTTTTTTATTCAACGATATTGCCTTCGAAAGTACAAATTTTACCTATAATAGCTGAAGTTTTATACTGTGATCACTGCCAAGCGGTTGTTTTCTTTATGTTTAGTAATTCAAATGGTTGTAAGAAATGTCTGTGATTCAAGAAAGTAAAAGTTTGATACTTAAGCGAGTTATTTTGTCCATAGGCCTACTTATTAGCCATTAGCAGCTGGCTCAGGAGTCAAGCTTCCCTTCCCCTTTTCCGTTATTTCCTCCAGTTTTGTTCGGTTTCATGGTTCTCGTTTTCTTTCCTTCATTTTAGGTGTCAGTTTCGTGATCAGCAGATAGGAAAACCCCAGAAAACACATTTCAAACTGATTTCTACCCCTGACTTCAATTGTCCCTTTTCTTCCCCTCTTTCCCCTTTCCCTTTTCCCCCGTTATGGTGGGGCTCATGTTCTTTATTTCATTTTAGATGTCAGTTTCGGGATCAGCAGATAAAAAGACCCCAGAAAACATATTTCAAAGTGCTTCTACCCCTACCCTGTATTTTTAAATTTTTTCCCCTCTTCCCCCTGTTCCCCCCGTTTTCCGTATTACTTTTATTCTATACTGAATTTTAGATGTCAGTTTCGTGATCAGCGTATGGAAAGCCCCAGAAAACTCACTTTGAACTATTTTCTGGGCATGTTCGGCATTTTTCCCAATTTCCCCGCATTTCCCCCTTTTCCCTGTTTTTCGGGTACTCGCCCCACTCGGATTTATGGGGACTTTTAGTATGTTGTACAGAATTTTTTTCTGATCATTTTGGTACCATTTTCGTTTATATTGCAATTTTGTCCGGGTCAAACCCTAAAAGTCCTGGACTAATTGGTATAATCCGTTCGGAAGATCATATTTCTTACGACACTACAAAAAGCTATAAAATCAACTTTCAATTTCTGACTAACGGTAACTTATGTGACCAATGAAGTAAATCGGTTACTTATCTAATCAATGTGATCTAATCAAGGTATCTTATCTAGGTATCAAGGTATCTTATCTAATCAAATCAAGGTATCTTATCTAATCAATGAAGGTAATCAAAATGATCATGGTGACGAGCTTTAAGTAAAGAGCAAGGCTTGCTATTAGTTACCAATACTCTTAAAGAAAGGATTTTGATGACAATATATACCTTAAAAAGGAAAGAATTCTTATGGTGATCCCAGAGATGCACAATTCATGGAAAGAGTTACAGGTCGAAAGTTATAAGCCTGAGAAAATTCCCCCATCGTATTCAGCATACCCAACTATCGCGGAGGATGTGGTGAAACCTTACCCTGGAGGTTTAAAGTCCATATGTGCGAAAAACTTAAAATTTAGCTTTGCTTTCGAGTAAGTTGGTATTGGATGCGTGTTGATTTGTTTGTCTGATCTTGCCTTTTTTCACCAGGGGGTACTGTATCAAGCCAATGGTCGTAGAATATTGTAAAAGGACTCATTTAACCGGAAATTAAAACTTTAAGTGCTCTTTTTCAGAGCAAAAAGAGATCATGCCACAGAAAAGCGACCTTTTACGGCGTAAAACAACAATTTTGGAGTAAGAACCCTTGAGACAACGATTATATTTAAAACTTTCAAAATGCTATTTTTATAACCTCCACATTTAAGCGGTCAAAATACCGCATAGTGTCACACTTTTCCCTATAAATTTATTACTTCTATGCATAATAAACATTTTTTTTTTTCACAAATGATTAACAACTTTTTATAAACAATTTTTTCACACACAGCTTTTTTTATAAACAATTATTTGCATACTTGATTTTTTGGGGCTGAAGCCCTACAAAGCAAAGTTCAAGCTGCTAAAAGCAACTCTCCACGCATAAATCTTCCGAGGTTGGGCTGGACTCAGAAATATTCATCAATTGCAGCTAGAAATTTTTTAGAGTATATTAATAGGTCATCTACAAAAACAATATTCAACAAAAAGTGAAGACAAACTAAGACAGCCATTTTATAGATCTTCAGGAGCTCAATATCATGGATAAAAGTCAATATTACAATTGTGCACTATAGTCAATGCCTTTCGTTACTACTAACTACTACTAACAACTCACTATAGCAAACAGCCTGAGGCAAACATCACTTCACACTTCCCTCCTTAACCCACTTTATTGAGAGCTTCAGCCTTTACCCCCTCCTCCATTAGATTTCCATATCCTGTAAAATATTGCAAAGTTTTATACTTGTATGGTGTACACCAGACAAATACATAAAAGCTTCTAGTCCTATGTACAAGAATAACACTCCTGCGGTTAAGGTAGGAAATGAGGTTAGCAGCTGGTTTTGTATTAGATCCGATTTAAGCAGGGTTGTCTTCTATCCCTCTTTATATGGATCATTTTGATGGACTTTGTCTTAAGGAGCACAGGAAAGGCAATGAGAGAACACAGAATCAAATGGGGAGGGAAAACTTTTCAGGACTTAGATTATGCTGATGATTTAAGCATCCTAGATGACAGTTTGAGCAAAATGACTGAGACTTTAGAGGTTTTGCGAGTTCAGGGTGCTGGAATATATTTGAAAATTAATGTTAAAAAGACTAAGTCGCTAAGGCCAGGAATAAGTGAAGATGAAAAGGTGATGCGGGGTAACGAAAAGATTGATCAGGTGGACAGCTTCACTTACCTTGGTAGTATTATTAGTAAAGACAGTGGGAGCAGAGAAGATGATAAAAATAGAACACCCAAGGCTCAGGTTTTTTTTTTTTTTTTTTTTTACAGTTGAAAAAAGTTTAGAAGAATAGGAAAATAAATCTGCAAACCAGGATTAGAATATTGGAAGCTACAGTAATGACAGTATAGTAGATTATTTGGATAGTTTTTCTTCTTTTTTTTTGTCGTTACGGTGACTCCAGTAGTAACTCAGCAAGGAATTATGTATTTTATTTATACACATATACATATATATTGTTTTTTTATATTATCAGTATTTCTGGTATACTTAATTTGTGCTATAAATCAGTACTAAAATTTTCTCTTTTTTTTCTTTTCCTGGCTGGCCCCTAGGACAACTTGCCTTTGCAAGTTGAAGATTTAGTTGAAAGACTTGTTTTTTTTCATGTATTATATATACATATATATATATATATATATATATATATATATATATATATATATATATATATATATATATATATATATATATATATATATATATATATATATAATATATATATATATATATATATATATATATATATATATATATATATAATATATATATATATATATATATATATATATATATATATATATATATATATATACTATATATATATATATATATATATATATATATATATATATATATATATATGTATGTATCTATTTTGTCAAGTTCTATTTTTTATTAATAAACTATGTGACACAGTAAATAATATGCATTTTGAACTGTGTGATTTTTGTGTGTCTAAACATCAACTGGGATCACAGGAAAGAAAAAAAAAATCTTAGAATAAATACATTTGTGACTTTCATTTTAATTTAGCTATTTTAAGAGAACAATGTTTGTCAAAACTTTTGCTTTTGATTGTACTTCATTCAAACACAAAGAAAGCTGACGCAAAACTTTTAAATGGAGCATGGATATTTTTTTTAAACAATATGCTGATATGTCACTCCCAGAAAGATGGAAAGGGGTGTAATAGCGCACACACCATGAAGTGAAATTGTTCAAATCAAAAATATATTAAAAGAAACGTGAAAACAACTTAAAATTGAAATCAGTATAATCAGTAAAATCAGTAAAATCAGTAGCTCTATGGAGATTGTAGCAATAGGCTAATAATCAAAAATCTAAGCAAAACATAGTGACCCAAAACAATGAACTTGATGCATTTTCTTTTTTATGCAAAACAATTTTCTCATTTAGCATTTGACCTGTGAACATCTATTGATATTTAAGCCGAATTAAATTTGGAATAAATTACAGTGGATTGCAGTGACCGTCAGTTTCGCAATAAGTGAAATAATGAATTGATATTTACGGACTATTTTACCATTGGATGTATTTATTCACTAATATAAGGTGCTCTATTATTCTACTATCTTTTTAATTTGATTTAATAATCTGAATTCAATTTTACTAATAAGCGAGCAGAAGAGGGGAGTTTCTTGTCGCAAGGGCCGTTGTACCTTCCGAGAGTGTTACTCCCTTAAATTGCGGGGATCTGGCAGCAAGAAACTACGCTTCCTTCGCTTATTGGTATCTGGCCCCAGATTCTCATGATATTTCGTTCATTATGGGCGAAAAAAGTGATACAGGCCACGGTGGAAAGATTATTATCAATCCTGTGCTGAACTACATTTTACGCTCGATGAGAACGGGGGAAAAAGCGGAAGTGATTATTGCAAAAGCCTTGAATTTCTTCTCGTTTGATGATTTTACTGACGCAACGACTTTACTCCACCAGGAATTAAAAATCGAAACTTGCCTAATCAAGCATAGCAAGAAGGAGGAAGAAAATGTTATAGACATTTGCAAGTGGTTCGCTCAAACGGCTAATCATGACAAAAGTCTAATTCCAACGTTTGCAATATTGTCGCCTTGCTCCGTACCTGCAGTGGATGAAAGCACATCTGCTACGGATATCTGTTACTTAAGCGAAATTAAGCGAAAAGTCATGAACTTTATCACATAGTACAAAATAAGCCGATCCCGTGGGTGCCTAGCAAACCGACCGACGAGCCTATTCAATGACCTAGCTATGCAGTTTTCTTAAGAACATACCTGATAGTTTGAACAGTCCTACTGCCCGAAAGGAGTTTATTGACACCGTATGTCCCAGTGGTGACGATATAAATGAGCTTCGCAAATCAAAAAATGATTGGAAATTAGTTGTAAAATCGAAGAAAACAGCAGATGCAGTTGCCGCTTCGTTGAAGAATAACAGTCAGGGTGTTACGGCATCTGTCCGCTCACCGAGCCACATTGGTGTCCTGAAACGAGTTCCGGAGGACTCCGATGAACAGTCACTCAAACCGCTCATTCCAAATGTCGTAAAAATACTGCAATGTGGTACCTCAAGTTTCTTCAAAGTACATTTCGAATCGCGAACCGAGCCCGAGTTTTTTCGTCGTAATTCTGTGAAAATACACCACGAGAAACTACCATCACAGCCTTTTGCATATTTGCCAAAACAGTGTTATAAGTGTCATTTAGTTCGTCATCTTGCAGCCGAATGCACAAATCAACCAAAGTGTTCGAAGTGTGGATCAACTGATCACACTTCCGATCGCCTAATCAAGTGCAATCAGCCAGCATTATGCACGAGCTGAAACTCAAGTGGACACACATGCTATAGCGTACGCTGTCCTACAAACAAGTCTACAAAGTCTGATATGAAATCCGGTGTTTCTCAAATTTCATGAACCTTGTGTCTTGAAACATAAACGGCAACTTTGCTGACCGATCTTTAATAATAGCTAAAATGCTGAAACCAACCCATATTGCATGTGTTCAAGAGCACTTTGCCCTTCCATTGTCTCTGAATCAGTTAGACATTTTTCAGTCTCATTACATGTATGCTGTTCCTGCTGAGCGTAAGCAGGCGCTTGGTCGACCCTCTGGTGGACTTGTAACTTATGTTCGGAGAGATATTGAGTCAAAAATTTTATTCTCAACACAAAATATCCTTGCAGTGCAAGTAAGTGATAATTTAGTAGTAGTTAATGTGTATCTGCCGACAGATTACCGGGATGACCATTCAGATTCGCTTTTTGCCAGAAGTATCGCTAAACTCTCAGAGTGCCTTCTCCTAGCTAAGCGTAGGAAACTCCCTATAGTTATTTTAGATGATTTTAATTGCTCATTGAGTGCTAATGTCAACGAGATTGATAGTATAGAATCTAGTGCTCGGGAAAATATTATTTACGGTTTACTTGATGACTCGTTTATCGTGTCAGGTAAAACACAAAAATTCACATACATACATAGCACAGGTTCCACTTCTGATCTTGACCATGTGTTTGTTCAAAACAGCTTTCCCCCTCTCAAGTGCGCGTCTTTGATACTCCCTTTTCTTCGGACCACTTCCCAATAGAATTGAATATAGCACCTCCCTCTTCAAGCACTCGTCAAACTAGGCAAAAAGTAAGATCGAAGAAATGGGTAGAGCTTACGGATTGGAATAAAAATGATCCCTTCCTTTGCAGTCACGTATGTGATAGCATTATATCAAAAATAAAAGTTCCATACAATCTGCTAATACGATCCACTCCTAGCCACGAAAAGGAAGGACGAATTCAGCTTAACACGTACACTGCTCAGTTGTCACATGCACTTCTTCTAGTTGAGGAAGCGGCACGTGCCGAAACGAAAAATAAAAACAGGAACACAAGTGAAGGGGTGGTCAGAAAATGCGGCTTTAGTTGATGCGTGTGATAAGGCGAAATTCTGGCTCTCTATATGGAAAGATTGCGGATGTCCACGAACCAGAATAGTGAATGAAATAAGGCTTTGCACCAAACGTAAATTTGCCAACGAGCTAGCTAACCATCGCGCAGAAATTATTTGTAAGTCATCGGAAATTGCTCTGCAAATCCCCAATAATATTTGGAGGTCCATGCAAGATAAAAAACCAGCCACTGATGCATCGTCAATCCCCTTAGAGTCATTGAAAGCACACTATGAACTAGAGTTTTCACCCCTGTGCCCAGAAAAAAAGCACAAAATTCAAATATTATCTCAATAACCAACTATCACATGCAAGTCGCACCGATCGTGTTGCATCAGTTTCTGACATTTGGAACGCCCTCCGTCATCTTAAAAAAAATAGATCACAAGGTATTGACAAAATTTCTGCAGTCCACCTACAAAAATGTCGTTTCTGCTTATTGAACATTTAGCACTCTTATTCCAGATGATTTTTGCACAAGGTACTGTTCCTAGTACGTTCTGCGTTGGAAGTCTTACATCGGTACCAAAAAAGGGAAAGCCTCCTGGGGAATGCACATCATTTCGACCTATAACAGTATCTACCACTTTTTGCAAGATATTCGAACTTTTGATTATTGAGGAAATTAATATGAAATGCTACACACTGCCTTTCCAGTTCGGTTTTCAGCCTGGGCTTGGATGTGGACATGCTTTAAGTGCGGTAGTTTCAGTGCTATTGGATGCCGAAAATTCTGGCGAATCTGTCGCTCTTGGCATACATGATATACGACGAGCTTTTGACTCATTAATACACGAACAGATTGTACTTGAAATGCCAAAGCGCGGCGTCCAATATGACACACTCTTACCCTGAGAGATATGCATGAAAACCTCGAGGCCGAAATCAAGATCAAGTATGAGAAGCGAACAAATTCTGTTAGAATCCAAGTAAAGAAGGGTGCTCGTCAAGGCGCATCTACTTCTGCTCCAGCTTTCAATAATAGCGTGATTCCTGCACAAGAAAATTATCTAAAATCTTGCATTTCTAAAAGTATAGATCTTCTCCTAGTTTGCTTTGCTGCTGACTTATTAAACATTACCCGTGAACTTGGAAGAATTGAAGAAAATTTTAAAATTTTTGAAAGAGAGTATGCAGCTATTGGTCTTGAATTCAACGCTTCGAAGTCGAAAGTGCTATTGTTCATAGCACCAGCTGACAAATTACGGTCGATATTCTTTAAATACGCAACTATATTACATATTTACGCAACTATATTACCATATTACATATTTAGGGTTACCCATTGGCCAGACACTAAAGCACACAAGAGCATCTCGAGAAACTCATTAAGCATCTCGAGAAACGAACGAGCTTTGCACATAACAAAATGGTAGCAAAGAAATTCAACTTTAACCGAATGATCCTAGCACGGCTGTACAACGCACTGGTCCTCCCTCATTTTTTTGTACCTCAGCCCCTTCTGGCGAACTTTCCCGCAAACTACGAAGCACAAATTACGGTCGATATTCTTTAAATACGCAACTAAGGTTTCCACCCTGGACTCGCAACACTTACCTGATCAGAAAATACAAAATAGCTGATCCCACGCTTACAATAGAAAAACAAATTCAATAGTTTAACAGGAAAATTATTAGTCACCCGTGGCATGCAATTCACCAGCAATAGTTCATGCTACGCACTGTCATTAGTAGAAGTTATTGCTGTTATGTAGTTGGTGCATTTACGTTTATTCAAGCGTATTTTTCTTTCTTTTGTCTTTGCTGTACTCCATCTTTTCTGTTGTCTGTATGATGGGTTACAAATAAATGAATAAATAAATAAATAAAGGGCCAAAAATTACACACACTAAAGGCATTTAGCATGCCTTGATCCAAATAGGGTACAAATTGCCCCTGACTTGCAACACAAAAGTACAACAACAAATTTAATTATCTAAAGCCAATTAATAATCTTAAATTCTTTCCAGTATTTCTTCCGAGAAAGGATTAAAGTATAGAGAGTGTAGTGAGGGAGTGGGGAAGGACAGGGGAGCATGAATTGCACTTCTAATATGTGATAATTAGTTAGTCTCAAATTTAATAGTTATTATTTTTTATTTTAGAAGTTACTATGCTCGATATAAAAAATACCACAAGCAAATTATCTGATATTCGTTTTCAGTGCTAATTATGCAATCATTTTTCAAAAATAAGAAGCTTCAAATATGTACTTGACAAACTTAGAAGTTGGAATCTGCTGTGCAAAATTATTTTCTAAATGAAATTTCTACTTTCCCTATTTAATTCTTTGGCCAAGTCATATTTTAACGGGATATCCTAAAGATGGGTCAACAAGCACGATTTCCAAAGTTTCAACCATTCTGATAAGAATCGCACCAGCTTTTATTCCATCTTAATTTATTGCCTCTTAGTTCTTTTTCCGTCTTTAATTATCAAATGACCCGTTCAATAACAAGATTGGTCAAGTCCATTATAATAAAGAACGGCGAAAGTTCTTAAAGATGATGTATCTTGGGTTTGATATTAATGTTCCACTCATTTGTTGGAAATATTATATGATTTTTGGCAGTTGTCAGAAAGCTGCAAAAGCTTTTTTGGCAAGAATATGAGCATAGAAAAGTGCTCAAGTGCTTTACTATGTTATTTAGAGTGAATTTTATGAACGTAAGCCAAAGAGCAAGGGCAACTTGTAATATTGAGGACTAGCGCGAGTGCCGAAAAAGAAAATCGCCAACGGCATCTAGCTCTTGATGATTTTGCTTGACCGTAAACTGCTACATGTTTTTTAAGGTATCTTAAAATGCAGGGATGGGCTGAGACAACTGAATTCTGTCACTAATGTACCTACCAGCTTAAAATTAACTAGCCGACTTAACCGGCTAGAATGTCCCGAGCCAAACTAAACTTACCTTGTGCAGTCTAGATTTTGGCTTAAAAAACTCTCGAAAACAAAACATGCTGACTAATCACCAATTATAGAGTAATATCAGCTTTAATCTTATAGTTTTGCAGATTAATTGCATGAATTATCCATTTTTCTTTGAAACTCTAGTTCTTTTAATGAAGTCATCAGACACTACACTGTTAGTGGCACTAGTTGTTCCTAACTAGAGCCACTAAATCGCAAAAGGTCCAACTATCACAAGTTTCTAATAATCTTTTGGTAAAATAATAAGAGTTAATTAAGATTATTGTTCCATTTGCAAGTTCTGCAGGTTATTTTTTTGGAAGTCCTACGGTTTTAAAGTTCCCACGTAAGACAACGATTCTACGATCACGAAAATAGCTGAGATTGAGCTTTAATCATAGGCAGCACAATCGCACTGCCTAAGTAAAGAAACGATGTTGGCACAATGTATGATTTATTTATTTATTTATTTTTTTTTTTCCATACCAGGGCACTTCGTATCAAAGGAGTTGTCGTAAAACTTCGAAAAGGGCTCATTCGATTGGAAATTGGAGTGGCTAGTGCACTTTTTAATAGTCAAAAGTGATTGGAGGGCAACTAGCCCCTCCCCCCCCCACGCCCATCATTCCCCCAAACACATCCAATCAAAATTTTGAGATAGCCTTTTTGTTCAGCGTGGTTGATTTCCAGATAGAAAATATGTTTTTGAGGAGGTCACTCCCCCCAACCCTCAGGGCTAGGGTTTTAAGTTATGCCCTGGGGGGCATATAAGAACGATGTTGGCACAGTGTATTATTTTTTTTCCTTTAGACCAGGGCACTTCGTATCGAAGAAGCTGTCGTAGAAACTTCGAAAAGGGCTCATTCAATTGGAAATCGGAGTGGCTTGTGCCCTTTTTAATAGTCAAAAGTGATTGGAAGGCTACTAACGCCCCTTCCACGCCCACCATTTCCCGAAACATATCCAATCAAAATTTTGAGATAGCCATTTTGTTCAGCGTAGTTGATTTCCAGATAGAAATTATGTTTTTGTGGAAGACACTCCCCCATAGCCCTCAGGGCAAGGGCTGTAAGTTATGCCCTGGGGGCATATAAGGTTTTTATAGAAAGCGTTGCCTTAGAAACTTCAAAAAAGGCTCATTCGATTGGAAATTCAAAGGGCTAGTGCCCTTTATAATAGTCGAAAGTGATTGGAGGGTAACTAACCCCCCTCTCACGCCCATGTTTTCCCCAAGCACATCCAATCAAAATTTTGAGATAGCCATTTTATTCAACGTAGTTTTAAGTTCTGGAAATTAGGTCTTTGAGGCTGACAACCCCCCACAGCCCTCAGGGCAAAGGTTGTAAGTTATGCCCTGGGGGCATATAGGGTTTTATAGAACGCGTTGTCGTAGAAACTTCAAAAAGGGCTCATTCGATTGGAAATTGAAATAGCTAGTGCCCTTTTTAATAGTGGAAAGTGATTGGAAGACAACTAACACCCCTTCCACGCCCACCATTTCCCCAAACACATCCAATATAAATTTTGAGATAGCCATTTTGTCCCACGCAGCTCAAAGTTCAGGAAACTATACCTTTGAACAGGAACCCCCCCCCCCTCCACAGTCTTCAGGGCAAGGGTTATAAGTTATGCCCTGGGGGCATATAAGGTTTTTATTGAAATCTTTGTCGTAGAAACTTGAAAAAGGGCTCATTCGATTTGATAGTTTTTAATAGTCGAAAGTGATTTAAAGGCAACTAACCCCCCTCTCATGCCCACCTTTTCCTCAAACATATTTAATTAAAAAAAACTTTTTCCACAAAATAAGTTTTTTAAAGAAAAAGTAAAGAACTCCATTAAACAAAAAATGAGCAAAAAAAATCAAATAGCCTACCAAGCGTGAAACTACCACAAATCAGAATCGATAAATAAATGCAACCCAAAACGAACAGAAATTACAATAAATAACCGAGTCAAAATCAAAACGAGCAGAAGTTAACATAAGTTGGGCTCAAAACCACTATGTCTTCCCAAGGCCAGAACATAATTTGCACTTTACTGAAAAAAATACAAATGAATATGCATTGTCAGTTTAATATACGTATGCTGATATTTAATAATCAAAATGTTAATATTATTTGATTTATTAAAGTTATAAAAGCAAAAACATTTATATTTTTTTAGTAAAGTGAAAATTGTGTTCTGGCCTTGGGAAGGCATAGGGGTTTGAGCCCAACTTATTTTAATTTCTGCTCGTTTTGAGTTTGACTCGGTTATTTATTGTAATTTCTGTTCGTTTTGGGTTTCATTTATTTATCGATGCTGATTTGTAGTAGTTTGTGATCTCCAGTTCACTATTTGTGTCCACGATTTTTTCTTTTGAAAATCTCGCGCAAAAAATTTTTCTTTCAACAAATTTTTCTTACCGCTATCGTTTCTCCACTGATACTGAAGTCGGTTCCCGAAATGAGCTGCATGTGCCCAGCCCTTTAATTAAAACTTTAACACCTTCTCTGCTTCCCTTAGTTTCCTGTTACTCTTATATCTTATATCTCACTCTTATATCTTATGATGCACGTTTTAGCATCAGGAAATCTGTCCCAAAACCAAGTGAAAGTCCTGTCTTCAACATACACTTCTGACCATTTTCCGATAACTGTCAACGTAAAAATTTCTGCTGCTGCCCCAACAGCCAAGATTCCAGTCTGGTTTGTCAAAGAAGAGTGGGAAAAGACAGACGCATCATCTTTCCAATCGGTCTGTGATACAATCCTTCGCACGATTAAGATCCCTTTCATTCTTTTACAAAAATCTGCAGTTATTTCTCGTGACGATGCTCGTGTGCTTATGGACATTTATTGTGCTCTTATTTCCCATGCCATTAAATGCGGCATAAAAGCTGCTGTGCCGACAGAGAAAATCAGGCGTGGAACGCGAATTCAAGGTTGGTCCCGGAACTCCGAACTGAAATCTGCGTGTCAGAAATCTAAGTTTTGGTTCCAAGTCTGGCTTCATTGTGACAGACCACAAACAGGCTGGGTTAACTGTCCGGAAACACGCAAACCGTGTATTTGCCAGATGTCTAAACAAGCACAGGAGCGATTGCATAACAAATTTTTCTGAAAGTGTGAACCAAAATCTTAGTGCCCTGTGTAGACATGCCCTGTGACCCAAACGTTATGCTAGGCCGGATTCTGTTCCTGGTGAAAATCTCTGGGAAGACCATTACGGCCAAGAGTTTCCACCTCCCCCCTCCAATCTTAGTGCAGAACGTGCTGAAAAGCTTGACTGCAGTTTACAATGCCATACAAATAGTGATATTGTTGTGATACGAAGTATGGTTATTTCTGCTATAATGAACTTGAAAAAGAAATTCAGTAAGGGTACTGATGGTATCTGCGGGGCTGCTCTTGATTTTAGTAGTGATCTTCTGATTGACCACCTGAGCTTACTGTACCAGATGATATTGTCCTCTGGAATAGTGCCAAAATCTTTTTGCGAAGGTAAACTGATCCCCGTGTTAAAGCGAGGTAAACCTGCCCTCTTTTGCAGTTCGCATAGACCCATTACTGTGACGAATGTTTTTTGTAAGTTATTTGAGTTGCTAACATGCGATGAAATTCGGTCAAAATGTTACGTTCCTTCGGAGCAATTTGGCTTTCAGAAGGGACTAGGGTATGGTCATGCCCTGTGAGCTCTAGGAGCTATAATTTAAGATGCAGATGAAGCTAGTGAATCTCCAGTTCTTGGTAGCCACGATGTGCACCGTGCATTTGATTCGCTCGTCCACGAATATAATTTGTATTCGGTATATAAGAGGGAGCTCAACCCTTCAGTGATAGGAGCGTATCGGGATTTATATGGTAATTATGTGGTCCGTATTTATATTCCTTGTATGAGTGATATTTATGTTGTCTTACCGGTCTATAAGGGAGTGAGACAGGGATCTATTGTTTCACCTGTTTTTTTTTCAATAATGCGATAATAGAGCCACAATCGCAAATTGAATGTTCATGCATAGTTCGCAGTTTGAATCTAAGTCTAGTTTGTTATGCTGATGACGTGTTTGCGCCATGTCGGACCATTGCGCGCCTCGAGGAGAATTTTAGAATGTTAAATAATTAGTACCGGAAAATCGGTCTTAGTTTCAATGCAGCTAAGTCTGAGATTGTTCTTTTTAATTGGAATGATTCGACTGATGTATCTATTAGACTTGGTGATATTACCGTTAAGCCAGTGTCTTCGTTAACTTATTTGGGCCTTCCTGTCGGGACTTCCGTCCGAGCTACCCGCTCGCTCATAGTTACAAACTCCGTTTTAATCGCATAATTTTAGCTAGGTTGTATAACGCAACCGAGCTGCCGCATATTCTGTATATTGAATTCTGAATGCTTCAGAAATCAGACGTTAAGCAAATTCGGTCCAACTACTTTCGTTATGCAAAGTATCTGTTGAGACTACCTTTGTGGACCCATAACTCATATATTAGCCTTCATTATAAAGTTACAGAACCATGTCAAGCCGTTATAAAACAGATTAACAATTTTAACGCAAGGCTGTCGCACGAGTGGTCGTCCCTCCTGCGGCAGCAGTGTCGCTTTTAAGTAGTGCTTTTAAGTATTTGTTCTGTGTTGTTTTTTTTCTCTCTCTTTTCTTTTTTTTGTGTATTATGTTGTACTCTGTCTTCTTGCTTTTTTTGTAGTGACGGGTTAGAAAATAAATATCACTCAGAAACTTCTAAAACAAAACCCTTCTCTCTTCTACCTACTTTCATTCTTCGAGTTATGGTTAATATTAGCTGGAATAACTTCATACTTAAATTCTTTTTATAACGAGTGGTTTGATTTTTCATGGGTTTGCATTTTTGTCTTTCTTTTTTTATAGAAATAGCTAGTCTGCGAAAGTTTAGACAAAATAAAATCTAATATTTGAGAGTATTTTATATTAGTTTAATCAAAAGTAATATTAAATACTTGGAAATTATAATTAAGTAGCTGAAAAAGAAATGATTGTGACGTGTGCTAGGCAGGGCCATATCAATAATTTTTGTTCGGGAGGGAAGGGGGTACTTTTTCATTGGGGATGAGGGTACAAAAAACTTTAAAAAATGCATCAAGAATGTGTTTATATGTATTTTTTACGAGTCACAAAAACATTTCATGTTATCACTAATTTTCTAGCCGTGTTTTTATCTTTCTTCTTTAAGACACCTTCAACTATTTCGTAAACTATTTTCCTACAATTTTCCATCCATCTTATAAATAAAGAAATTTTAACTCTCATATTTTATATTCAACTGTTCTTGGAAAGCTGCTTGGAATGTTGCTGCTTACTTCCAGTTGGAAAAACTTGTTTTTCTTTATTTAATTTCTGATCGTTTATTGGATAATGCAAGGAAATCTGGCTCCCCCTCCATGGAAAAATCCCCCTCCCCACGGAAGTATCCCATAGACAATTCATCAAGGCGGAAATTTACCCCGGATAATTACCCTTAACATCTCCACACGTAAAATTGAGTCGGCAAAGAGAAAGCAAGACATATACGAATAATTCCCTATAGTAATTCTGGCAAATTTCCCCAGTTAAAAATTTCACCTGAAAATTTCACCCCTGGCAACTTCCCTCTCTATGAAAAATTGTCCCCGTGGAAAATACCCCCAGCAGAAAATCCCCCCCCCCCTACCCGAAACAAGCTTCCCAATAACGAAAATCATACGTAAACAATGGGCAAATTTTATAACTTAAAGACTTTCCTTAGGGGCTGTGGGGGTCATGTTATCTCCAAAAGCACAGTTATTGAGCCTTTCAACTATGCCAAACAAAAATGGCTATCTCGAAATTCTGATTGGACGATGTTGGGAAACAAAAGGGCGTGGGAAGGGGCCTACTTGCCCTCCAATCTTTTTGGTCGCTTAAAAAGAGCACTAGAACTTTTTCCGTTCGCAAGAGTCCTCTGCCAATATTCTAGGACCCCTAAGTCGATACGATTACCCCTGAAAAAAAAACAACAAAAAAAAAACAAACAAACAAACAAATGCAACTAGTTGCATTCCAGTTTGAATATGATCTTAGCTGACAACAGCTAGTTCAAACTGTGTTCACTAGTTCTCCTTTTGCAACGTCTTTATCCTGTCGTTTTTACCCACCTAATGTTGTTTTCCTCAACAAATCAAAACAAAACAGCTTAGTTTCCTGATGACAGGGGTCCAGATGCGTCCAAACTAAGCTTGCTTTAAACTCTTTAAAGCATCAATATATAACAGCTTCGAACTATTCTGTCACTACATTAATATTGGTAAGAATTCTTATTTTCTTTTTCTTATTTTTTTAATAGGTAGTTTTTAATTAAAAACTATTTCTTTTAATTTGAAGTGCCTTTATCTGAAAATTAGAGAGCGCTTTAAATACGTTACCGTGAATGGCCAAAATTGGTGAATGTCGACATTCACCGGCCAATGTCCGAAATTCCTTTTTTTCTCCTTGGATTGAGTCAAGTTTGCCAGTCAGCTTTTTCAGTTTTTTTTGCAAGGTTTAATGGTGACAGGTTAGGTTAGGTCTTTAACCCATTTCTGAGATTTATAACCTAATTTAACCTAATTTCACCTACCCTAGCCTAACTTTAACTTTCACCATCCTAGCTTGCGTAAGACTGACAAAGCTGATTGGCAAAGTTGACTGAATCCAAGCAGAGAAAAAGGAATTTGGACATTCACCAGTGAACGTCGACAATTACCAGATTTTGGTCGTTCACCGTAGCATATGTGCTCCTTTCTTTCTTACTCAATGTTCTAGAACATTTTAGGAAAATTACATTTGAAGTTGACCTCAGTTAACTTCAATAACTTTCATTTTTTACAACTGTATTTCGATGTCCTGTCTTTGTCACCCATCATAATTTTTTCTCAAGAAATTAAGGCCTAACAGGTTAGTTTCCTCGTGATTTCGTTCGTTTTCGTTCGTTTTCGTTCGAGTTTCGTTCGTTTCGAAGTAAACTTGCTTTAAATCCTTAAATATACAACTGCTTTAAACTATTCTGCCACAACAAACAAAATTAGCGATTTCTTTGGACAGGGATCCTTATTTTACAGTTTTTTAAATTACTTAAACTTTTTTTTTACTATTTAAACTTTTTAACTATTTTAGCTATTAAACTATTTAAACTGATTTGACAAAATCGCTCATCGTTTCAAATAAAATGGTCACCGTTACGCACGAAAAACATCCCACAGCTATTTGTCCCCACTATGACAACCGCCAAAATTCTAACCGAACCGCTATTTAACGTTGCAGTGACACTGACGTTCTCTAGGAAACCTACTCCGATGATCCGATAGATAACGTTCTGGTGAAGTATCTCAACGCTACGTTACGGCTGCTAGATAACGGCACCCCTGTTCTAGGACACCGTAGCTTTAGCCGACCTCGGTTAATTTAAATAACTTTCATTTTCTTGCAACTCCGTCTCGACAACGCTTTACAGCTTTCCTGTCGTTGTCACCCATCTTAACGTTTATTTTCTCAAGAGATCAAGACGGAATAGCTTAGTTTCCCGGTGACAAATTCCCAGATGAGTAAGAGCTAAATTCGTTCAAGAACTTCAAATATGCAAATGTTTTGTAGTATTTTAGAATCAGAACAAGAAAAATAAAGAGAGGATATAAAAAAAGATTAATTCCCACCTCTATGATATATTTAGAATAACGTCCGGGAAATTTCCGTTCTTAGAGGTTTTCCTTTCTTGAGAGGGTAGACTGGGCAGTACATCATCCTTACAACTCGTTTCTTCTTAGGAATATACCTCAGGTGCAAGATTTTTGAAAAAAAAATTGCCTTGTCTGCCCGAGATGAAAATGTAAGAATTTCTTAGCTCTCCTTAGCTCTGCTATTAAAAAAGCCAAACTCTTTTTATGTAGCGTTCGCATTAAGGAGCACAAAGTAAAAAATGAAATAATACAAATCCTAAAATCTTCCTGCAAATGCCGCGGTATTTTCAGCGCAACAGTGCTACCTAAGTAAAGCGATTTAGTGAGCGGGCTTCAATGAACTATTTTTTCTTTTGCCTCGGCCACTTTGAATGGAAGGAATGATCTTACCAACTTTGGATGGGGCTCACTCGACAGGAAACTGAAAGTTCTAGTGCCTTTTTAAGAGTAGAGAGTGATTGCAGGGCAGCCAGTCCCCCTCCCACGCGCTTTTTTGCTAACTGCTCCCCCTCAACCTTGAAAGACATCGAATCAAAATTTTGAGATAGCCATTTTGTTCACAATAGTTCAAAGATCTAATAGCTATGCCTCCAGGGATGACATGACCCCGCAAGACCATAGGGTAAGGGCTATAAATTAAGCAAGTCGCCCATTGTTTACATACTTGGTTTTTATTATTAGGAGGTAGGGATGTTTGATCCTAGATGCTCCAAAAGCCTAAGGGTATTAAGATGAAACTTTCATGAGATGTTGAGGAGAATGTTGGACTAAATCAAAAGACATTATGTGTGTCGAGATTATCAAAAGGGCGTCTAAGAAACAGCTAAGGTCATTACGTTGAAACTATCAGGACAAGTTGTAAGGGATGAACTAAATCAAAACACAATTGTCACATCTAGGTTGTATAAACGACGTATGCGCAATATCCCAGGAACATCTAAGTATATGACGTTGAAACTTCCAGGGAATGTTGATGAGGATGTTGAACTGAATCAGTAGACACTATGCGCATCCAAGTGGTCAAAAGGGTGTATCTGCAGCATTTCAGGAACACATAAAGGTAAAAGGTTGAAACTTCCAGAGAATGCAGATGTTGAACTAAACGAAAAGAGAGCGTGCGCTTCCAGGCTGTCCAAAGGGCATATCTGTAATATCTCAGGAATTGCTAAGGGTATGAAGTTGATATATTCAGAGTATACTAAGGGGGATTTTGATCAAAGACGCTAAAATTAAAGACACTAAATCAAAAGATACTATATCTATCCAAGAATCTATTCATTACCAGAAAGTTGAAACTTTCAGGTAATATTGAAAGGGATGTTGAACTAAGTTCAAAGATATAATTTACGTCTAGGTTGTCAAGATGGGTTATCTGTAATATGTCAGGAACATCTAAGGATTGTTCAAACCTTCAGGGAATCTTGAGGGAAATGTGGAATTAAATCGAAAGATTCTATGTGCAGCCATGTTGTCAAAAAGGAGTATCTACAATATCCCAGGCACAAGTAAGGGTATTAAGTTGAAACTTTCAGGAATGTTAAATGAGAATAAAAGATACTATGTGCATCCATATCTGCAGTATCTCAGGTACGGCTAAAGGCATAGTATAGATTAACACCTAAAGGAACACAACTGGAACTCTGAGGAAATATTGAATGGAGAGATAACATTGATTTTAAATTATGACTTTGGGGGACCAAGGGGAGCTTATAAAGGACAAAAATGTTTGAGGGAAAATGTGGTTGTACATTTTTTTTTCCGTGGTCGTATGTTTTTTATTTTTTAACGTTAATAAATCCAAAATTGCTGAGACTTCCAAGAATTAATATCATTATATATTAAACAGTCAGTGTACTTTCATTAGTTCGAAAAATTTTATGATGTTGACATTAGTTCGACACATATTGATGTTGCAACAAATAAAAACACGCTTCTGGAAATAAAAATTGTTTTCAGTAAAGCACAAATGATTCTTCAACCCTTAGAAGGCCTAGACGGCCTTAGCTCTACCCCTTTTTGCGATAATTTCTAACCGTTTTAAGTTTGACTTGATTATAAATTATAATTTTTCTTTGTTTTGGAAATAATTTATTTATTGATCAATGATTTCAGTTCGTTTTAAGTTTGAACTGTTATTTCACCTTACTTCTGCTTGTCATTGATTTAGTGTCGCTCTTTAGTTGTCTTTGAAAAACTTCTTTTTTTTGGAAAAGTCTTTTTTTAATTAATCTATAAAAAATATGATAGTTTCATTAGAAAATAAATTGCTTGAATTTTGATTAGGATCCTTTTAAATAAACTTGATATCAACACTAAATATGGATTTTTTGTCACATCACGATTATTGAAAATGTAGAATTTGATTATCAGAGCATCAAATAGAGGTCAGTGGCACATCTAGGATTTCAGGAGGAGCTTCGTTGGCAGCCTCGAGTTCTAATGACCTTATTTTCCGTTTGCTCGGACCGATTTACGGAACAGAATTGAGATGAGCCTGCCCCGATTCTTTTTCTAATCCATGTGAAAAGTTCATGAGAAATGCATCTCGAGTGCATCTCAACTTGCCCCGATTCTTTGCCCAATCCTGTGAAAAGTGCATCTCAAGTGCATGAAAAGTGCATTGAACTCCTCTCAAACGAAGAGACCGCTTAGCATTCAAGCCCAAGGTTTGTCCTGCCCATTGAAACCGTCGCTGTTGAGAATGCCATATTTTCTTGAATTGGAAGGTGACAATCCTTTGAGCTAATTAATGAATTAAAAATACTAGTCAACAAATATTTACTGTCATTGGAAACACCTCACATATGAAAACAAAAATTGGGGAAGGGTTGTGGTGGCTGCCAGGAAAGAATCGCACAAGAAAGTTAAGATGAATATTTGGTCAACAAATCTACGTAAATCTAGAGGAAAACTGAACGCAATAAAATTGCACTTAAGCAATAAGAAAGAGGGGATACCCCAGGTTTAACCACAGGAAGAAGTACCCGATTTTTTATCAATATACAAGGTTTAAATACAAGATAATCTTCTCTACGGATTTATGGAGTAAAATACAAATAAACAAATTTTACAAGCAAATTAACAAATAAACACACAATCATCTCTCTGCTAATAAGCATCTCTAAGTCTATAATTGATAATATTTTTGTAAATATCAATTATTTATGCCCCACAGTAGTAATTAATAGTGTATCTGACCATTTTGGGTTTGCAATATCTGCACCTGGAATAATTGGTCCAAAACCCAAGAATAAAAGTGCGCCAAAGATGCCTTATGTGGATGGAAATGTGCTTTTGAAGTTTAAGCGGAAGCTTAAAAGTGCAGATTTTGAGTTTCTTCAGGATAGTACAGGTATTGATACCAAATTTGGTAAAAGGTATGAAAAAATAAAATTACTATTTCAAGAGTGTTTGGAGTTTAAAGAGACAAAGCAAAGATACAAGTTGCCGATTAAACCTTGGATTACAAAAGGATTACTAGCCTCAATGGAAAAAAGGCAAGTGATGTATAAAAGGTGAGCCACTCAAGGTTCAGCATCTGATAAAGAACAATATAAAGAATTTAATAGAAAGTTAAAAAGTCTTTTAAGAAAAGCAAAAATTGATTACTATGCACAGAAATTTAAAGATTATGAAGGAAGCCCGGCTAAAACTTGGCAACTGATTAAGTCGGTAATAAGCCCAAATAGTGAACCAACAACTCCTAGTAATTTGCCGTGGGAGTCGGATAGTGGTGTAGCCAATAACTTGTGTACCCGCTTTTCAGAAGTAGGGCTAAAAATATCGACATCTGTGGAATGCATAAATGGTGACGGTACATATCAGAATTTTCTTCCTGAAGCAAGTGATACAACCATTTATCTTCAACCAGATCGCGTGAACTTGAGGATATCTTAAAAAGTACGAAAAAATCGGCAGCTGGAATGGACTTTATAACCTTTCAAATAGTTCAAAAAATTTACCCAATTATACATAGTCATCTGTTGTACCTTTTTAATCAATGTTTTGAATTTGGAGTGTACCCTAATTGCTTGAAAAGTGCTTTGGTTATTCCTCTGTATAATGGAGGTGATAAGGAAGATATGAACAACTACCGTCCGATATCTCTACTTCTAGTGATTTCTCGTATTTTTGAGAAATTGATTTATAGACGACTGATGGATTATTTTGAAAAAAAATGTTTTTTTCACTCTAGTCAATTTAGTTTTAGAAAAAATATGTCAACAGAGCATGCTTTATTATTTTTGACAACATATGTTAGCGATTGCCTAGATTCATGTTTAAAGGTGGGTTCAATTTTTCTAGATATTATGAAGGCTTTTGACTGTGTTGATCATAAGATTTTATTGGCTAAGCTTGAAAATGCTGGAATTCGTTTTAAAAGTCTGAAATCGATTGCTTCATTTCTTGAAGGAATAACGCAAAGAGTACGGCCGGGCACAGTCCTGTCAGAAGAGATGGTAGTAAAGTGCGGTGTGCCACAGGGGTCTGTGTTGGGTCCCCTATTATTTCTTGTGTACATTAATGATATAAATGGATGCCTCAAACAACTGTCAACTCCAAGGTAAACTGATGGCCCGGTGCGAGCAATACTTCCAAGTTTAGCTGATGATACTCAATTTACAATGGCTGCGAAAACAGAAGCGGATTTGAAAAATGGCATGAAACAAGGAATGATGATAATCGAGAGGTGGATGCGAGTGAACAAACTGCTTGTTAATCAGAAGAAAATAATGTTCACGTTATATGGCAGAAGTGCAAATTACTATCCATGGATTGAAGAAATTGAGTTAGTAAATGGAAGTATAAAACGGACAAGTACTGTAAGGTATCTTCGTGTAATGGTAGATGAATGCCTAAATTTGAACTAACAAAAATGTTGGAACTCTGCGGAAGCTGAAAATTTTTTTTCCTAAAAAGGTCATTAGAATGTTATATTTTTCTCTTATTCATCCATATATGCTGTACTGTGTTACAGTTTGGTCGTCGACGTTCACTAGCCATTTGTATCCGCTCCGTGTGTTACAAAATAAAGCTGTAAGAGTTTTGACCAATGACTTGTCCCAGAATTCGGTAAGATCGAGGTATCACCAATTAAAAATTTTACCATTCTTTGGTTTGGTTAAATTTAATTTAAATTTGCTTATGTATAAATTTTTTTCTAATTTGTTACCTGCATGTTTTTCGGAACTTTATAATGAAAGGGACCATAGTTATGAAACTAGAAATGTTGAATTAGTTAGAACGCCGGTTCCAATTACTACAAGATCTAAATTTTCTATTAGGTATATTGGTCCTGAAGTATGGAACAGGCTTCTGGCGGAAGTAAAAGGTAAGAAGTTTCTTGAGGAATTTCGTGCTTCTTTGCGATGTATTTGTTTTAACCAGTATTGTAAACACGGATTAGGTGATTGATCTTGGAGTGAGTATATGCATGTGAATGTTAAAAGAGAAAATTTTTTTTGTGTGTTGATTGAGGTGATTGTCGGTATATGAAAGGAAGCATGATGAATCATAGAGTATGAGTGTGGGATTCCTTTAAGTTCCCTATAAAAAAAAAAAAAATATATATATATATTATCCTTAGAATGTTGATTCATTATTTAGAAGGGGTGGGGGAGGGGAGGAGGAGTCAGAGAGTTCTATTTTCCCGAGGAAGTGTATTAGTGCATAAGTAGTTGAAGTGTTCTTTAGTTTTTTGGGTCATCCCAAACACGCTAATATGCGTCGGGAACTATTTTGATATTGTTGGTATTATATGCAGTTTTGTTTTGTTAGCATTATATGGAGATTTGTATGCTGTTTTTTTGGGTAACCCACTCGTTAATATATATATATATATATATATATATATATATATATATATATATATATATATATATATATATATATATATATATATATATATATATATATATATATATATATATATATAAATAATAATAAGCAGATACTCGTATAATAAACAATGAACAATGTTTCTTAGTTCTCACAGAATTTGGTTGGGCTTTAACATCAATTTTTGGTAAATGTGTTTACGACAAGAATTTAGGGATCATTCTTTTTCCAACCCTACAGAAACGAATTGATGCTGAATTCTGAGAAAGTACACAACAAAGACATTAACTATTATTTCTGACAAACTTTGGCAGAGATCCCAAAACCCCTTTTTGGTAGATACTGTAGCGACAATAATATAAAAAAAACCTTCAATTTCTCCCTTCCCATAGGCTTCATAATGGTCCCGGACCCTCAAAAACATTAACTACAACATAAGCTGTTGTCTTTCTTAAGTTAGGTTGAGATTGAACAGCATCTTCTGCCTCGAGCCCAGACTATAAAAATAAAGAAGTGCTTACTGTCGATAAAACACCACTCTGTTTGATGGCTATTGCCATTTGTAGCCACTCCACTTCCATTTTCTTCATCAATCAGTTTTCTCACTGCTTCCAAAACCACGTCTGGCTTTACCGTGATGGTGGTAACTGGTGTTGCTAAAAAGGGTTAATATGCTTATTCTGCAGAAGTGGTTGAAAAGAGTGTAAATAAAACTAAAAAAACTGCTTAGACAAGCAACATATTTAAGTGAAAGGCTTGAATTATTTATGTTATTTAAGACTTGAAATATTTAACATATTTAAGTAAAAATAAGTTCATGTTAAGTGAAAATATGTTCAAACAGAACATATTTGAGTAAAAAGTGAGCTACAGACTTGGGTGAATTACTCAACAGCTTTTCGTTTCCTACAAAAATTCGGTCTTTGATGTCCTTCTGACCTTCAATGGGCAAAATAAGTCAACACTATGGTAAAAACAAGGAACTCAGGACGTCAGCCATGAAGTCTGGAATGGAAAGGGGGTCCCTTCTCCAGACCTCCTCCATGCCCATAGGACCTTTGAAAGCACGTTTCTAGAGTACTGTTGCCCGGTACGGCACTTCGATTTGACATCCTTAGAATCTGAATCGTTGGATAGGACTCAGTTCAGAGCCTTAATGATTGCATCTAGAGGACCCAAGGTTCCTTTTCACAGGATACTTCGAGACTTCAAGCTTAAAAACTTGTCTAACAACCATGCTGTCAAAATTTTTCCAAACTTTTGGATTATCCCTTTTGAGCCATCCTATTCACCGAAACATCCTTCCTCTTATATCATTCCCTTCGGCCTAGACTCCCTTGCCAAGCGGCGGAACCTATTCACCAAGCACAGTCTAACACGTCGTGACATGCGAGACATGAACATAGCTTTGTACATGTTTTTTTTAAAAACGTTATAATTCTAAGGTATGAGTATAATTATGTTTTAACTTTTTATCTTATGTGAATTTAAGATTGAATTGACTTAAAACTTTTCACTTTGTTTTTTTTTTTTGTTCTTTGTATATTCAGTATCATGACGAAAAAACAAACAGTTTCAGCGTATTGCAGGTTTTGTGAATTTTTTTCTTAATATAAAGAATCTGATTTTATTTAGAAAAAATATAGGCTCCAAAAACCTGGAAAATACACACTGAAAACTAAACAAAAAAACACACACACACAAAACTGAAAACCTGAAACAGTTACAGCCTGTTGCTGGTTTTGTGATTTTCTTTTTTTTTATAAAAAGGGTTTTTTTTAGAATAGATAGAGGTTACATAAACCAGAAAAATATACACTAAAAAAAAAACACACATAAAACTAAAACCTTGAAAGAGTTTCAGCCTGTTGCCGGTTTTGTGAGTGTTTTTAAATAAAAAGAATTTGAATTTTTATTTAGAAAAAAATTAAGCTACAACACCCGAAAAATATATACTGAAAACTAAAAAACAAAAAAACAAAAATACACATGCACAGAATTGAAAACCAGACGTCGCAAACTATACTTTAAAGCATTCGTAATATAATTTCTCATGATTTCCTTATGATTTTACATAAGATATACGAACTATTGAGGATGTGATGCTACATTTCATTCGTAGTCTTTATGAATGATTGATTTGGTCTGACAGTGATCAATTTCTTCGGACACATAATAGGGTGGGTTGCTAGATAAAACCTTCAATTTATTGTTCGGCAATAAATTATATAATTTCACCGAGTTTTTCTTATTATTTGTTATTTCCAGGAATATTTTATATATTGCAAAGTTATCTGTAAATTTACAAATCTTGTTTTGTGTATTTGTTACCGTGAATGTTCAAAATTGAATGTCGACATTTGCCGGCGAATGTCTAAAATACCTTTTTTTTCTCCATGGATTTAGTCACCGTTGCCAGTCAACTTATTGCAATTTAATGAAAGGTTTGATGATGACAGCTTAGGTTAGATTAGTTTTGGTTGGGTTATGTTGGGTTACGTTAGCTTAGGTTTTTAACCAATTTCTGATAGGTTAGGTTAACCTAAACTAACAAAATCTAACTTTAACTTTTACCAGCATAGCTAACATAAGACAAAAGCTGACTCGCTAAAACCTAATTGAATCCAAGCAGAGAAAAAAGAATTTCGGACATTCACCGATGAATGTTGACACTAACCAGATTTCGGACATGTACGGTAACATATTTACTAAATTTGTGGTGCATTTTTTTTTTTACTAAGGTTGCATTACCAATAGATTTTGTTAACAAAATTTTCGTCCATGGCGACATTAAATTTTGGTTGAAAAATTGCAAATTTATATATATATATATATATATATATATATATATATATATATATATATTATATATATATATATATATATATATATATATATATATATATATATATATATATATATATATATATATATATATATATATATATATATATATATATATATATATATATATAATATATATATATATATATATATTTAACCTAGTAGAAAATAAAACTTCTTTTAAAATTTCCAGATATTTCTCTAAATAGCTGGATTTTTCTAAATACAAAAATTATAACACCATAAATATTTTTGCAGCTTACATATACCCTGTCAATCATTTGTTTCTTGTGTAATTTTGCCTGCATCATAGACCTTAAAACGATACAACCACTACAAAGGTAAATATGACGAATGTATGCTTTTCGAATATATTCATAAATATGACGTCATTTACATAAAAAATTTTTTTCCAAAATTAAGGCTTTTAACGAATTTTCTTAAACTTCTGAACTATCTAGGTCGTTTTTGTCGGCGAGAATACCCCAGGATGCCAATTTTCCCGAAAAAACATGGACACGTTTTCAAAAAAAATATACAATATACAATTATTGCTCGTTTATGAAGATAGTATATATATATATATATATATATATATATATATATATATATATATATATATATATATATATATATATATATATATATATATATATATATATATATATATATATATATATATATATTATATATATATATATATATATATATATATATATATATAATATATATATATATATATATATATATATATATAATATATATATATATATATATATATATATAATATATATATATATATATATATATATATATATATCTATATATATATATATATATATATATATATATATATATTATATATATATTATATATATATATATATATATATATATATATATATATATATATATATATATATATATATATATGGACTATATACGTTCTTACAAATCTATATTAATTCTAGATTGCTATTAAAATTCTTTGACTAATGAGCTAGTCAAAATTGTGCCGACTATTACATGGGGAATAAATTTCTTATTCTCAATTGCAAAAAAAGAAATAAAGAGTTCTTTTCAGCTATTATGTAGTCAAATCATTATGTAGTCACGATCTTTAATATGTAGTCAAAACCACACATCTAGACTGAAATGTCCAGACACTGGATTTCCAGTGTCCTGTATTTCCAGACACTGGATTGTTCTAATTTTTTTCATATTGTCGAGAATTTTAAATTATGCTAAAACTTGGAAGGAAAAAAACATTATTTCGAACTAATATAAAAAGCTATAATTCAAAGGCTCATGATGATTTCTAGACAAGAGAGGGCCCCCCCACCTCCTAGGCATGCAGGCATACATAAAATGTGACATTTTGAAAAAAATTATTATTTTTTCTGGTAAAAAGACCTTTTTGAGATCTTTGAAAATTTTCTCCAAGCTTTTCGTCCATCTCAAGAAAATTCGAGGGCACTCTTGTTGTTCAAGCCATTCCTACATTTACCAGACGTCTTCAAATAATGAAGCTTTGAAATTTCCATTTGAAAAACCGTGCTCCGAGAAATATTCAATGATCATCAGAGTGCGTCGTTTCATTTTTCCCATATAGGTTCTATGTTTGCAGATATGCTTTACCTCAGTATCCATTTCCAGAAGTTTGAAAATAGTTTTAACGCAAAAGAAGAGGTCCCTAGGATACCAAGCAACTTTGCAAAAATACAAGTCTCTCGTTCTTTTTATAATTAGAAATGTATCATCTGAAACAACTCTTTCTTTTTACAAGTCCGGATATATCTTCCGATACATATATTTAATATCGAGATATAATACATTGATCTTATATTTTATTAATAAAAAAAGAAAATAGATGAACATGGTGAAAATATGAAAATAGTAAAAACGAATTTACTGCATAGGAAAGACAATTCACGACGAAAAATTAACACATTTTTTTTTAAACAGTAAAAACTATAAATTAACTTTACCCCAGATTCAGGAATATTTTCTGGGAAAATTTGAGCTTCCAAGATATTTTTTGGAACCAAAAAAAAATTTGAAAAATTATTACTTTTCCACTCCTTTACACCTTCATAGGCCAGAGAGCCTTTGTGGGGATCAGTGCATTATATTTATTGATTATTCTTGATTTTTTGTTGAAAATTAATTCAAAAAAACTTTCCAAAAAATAAGTTTTTCAGAGAAAAGTAAAGGCCATTTTAAACTTAAGCTCAGTAGATACAAATACCTTTTGAAATTCAAACTCAAAACGACCAGAAATTACTATTAAAGAATAAATGAAACCCAAAACGAACAGAAATTAAATAAACAATCATAGCAAAAACATACAACAAGTAATAATATAAATGAATAGATCTTAAAGCGAGTAATGCTTAGCCTATATTGAATATGAATATCAAGCTTGAAACGAAAAAAAATATTTTCCTATTGAAGATTAAATGAAACTTAAAACGAACAGAAATTAAATAAACAATCAATGCAAACAAACCTACAATAGATATTAATGCAAATTAATAAATAAACCTTAAAACGAGTGAAACTTAAATTGAATATGCAAATCAAGCTTGAAACGAACAAAAATCACCACAAACAAGAGTTTGGGTATGACCTCCTTTTTCTCACTGTAAAAGTCTAAAACCTACTGCGTCACTGGCGCTTTACTGGAAACTATATGCGTCTTGAACAGTCTTGGAAAGTATAAACAACATCAAATTGAATATTTGATGTATAATGATATTAATTGTTGAAAGATCCATCAGTTCAAGAATTTATTTCACTGTAATTGTATTTTTATTTTCAATACTGTAAGAACTGGAAAAGAAAATATTTGTAATATAATCCGTTTTCAGGTAAGCGCCAATGACGCAGTAGGCTTTTGGTTTTTATTTACAGGTAGGAAAGGAGGCAGTATCCAAACAATTGTTTGTAGGGAAACTATATTCGTCTTTAACAACTTTAAAAAGAGCTAATAAATTAAACTGAATATTTTATGTATAATGACATTAATTGCTGAAAGCTCATCAGTTCAAAACTGTACTATAATCTTAATGTTTATTTTCAATATAAAGTACAAAAGAAAATATTTTTCATAAAATTGGTTTTCAGTAAAGCGCCAGTGACGCAGTAGGTTTTAAACTTTTAAAGTGAGAGAAGGAGGTCAGACTCAAACTCTTGTTTGTGGTGATTTTTGTTCGTTTCAAGCTTGATTTGCATATTCAATTTAAGTTTCACTCGTTTTAAGATTTATTTATTAATTTACATTAATATCTATTGTATGTTTGTTTGCATTGATTGTTTATTTAATTTCTGTTCGTTTTCAGTTTCATTTATACTTCAATAGGAAAATATTTTTTTTTCGTTTCAAGCTTGATATTCATATTCAATCTAAGCATTACTCGCTTTAAGATCTATTTATTCATTTATATTATTACTTGTTGTATGTTTTTGCTATGATTGTTTATTTAATTTTAATGAATTTTTGTTCGTTTTTGATGGCAAAAAATTTCAAGTTTTTAAAAATTCCTTATTTCAAAATCAAACTTAAAAAAAAAATCTTATATTCATCAAAGTATCAAAACTGATATCAAAGTAACAATATCAAAGTGAAAAAATGGGTTTGTGCCAACCTCGGAGTTTTTATTATCTGATGTTTGAACTATTTTTAACAAAATTGCTTTCTCAAAATTTTTATCGGATGGGTTTGGGGAAAAAGGGCGTGGGGGGACTAGATTAAGCTTCGGTCTCTTTTGACTCTTTAAAAATGAACTAGAACTCTCTATTTGCAATCAAATGAGCCCTCTCTGTAGTTTATACGAGTATCCCTTCTATAAGAACCACATATACCCCAGAGTATGACTTACAACGCCTATCCCTGGGCCCTGAGGGGGGGGGGTGTCGACCCTGGAGTTTTAATATCTGATGGTTGAACTATTTTTAACAAAATGGTCACCTGAAATTTTTATCGGATGAGTTTATCCATCCGATACGCCCAAAAGCATGGAGGGCGGGAGGGGCTAGTTGCCCTCTGATCTTTTTTCACTCTGAGAAAATGAACTACAACTTTTAATTTCCATTCAAATGAAACCTCTCTGAAGTTTATACGAGCATACCTTCCATAAGAACCATATTTGCCCCCAGAGCAATACTTACAACACCTGCCCCAACCCTGGGGGGGTGTCGACATAGGAGTTTTTCTTATCTGATCTTTGAACTGTTTTTAACGAAATGACCATACGTAAAAGTGTTTTTGATATATGATCTTTCAACTATTTTAAAAAAAATGGCTACCTAAAATCTTTTATCAGATGTATTTGGGGAAAAACGGCTTGGGGGGCCAGTTGCCCTCCGATCACTTTTGACTCCTAAAAAGGGCACTAGAACTCTCGATTTCCAATCGAATGAGCTCCCTTTGAAGTTTATACGACAACCCCTTCTATATGAACTGCCTCTGGGAAAAAAATTAATGGAGTGTGGGGGGAGGGAAGGCTAGCTGCCCTCCAATCACTTTTGACTCTTAAAAAGTGAATTACAACTTTCAATTTCCAATCAAATCAGCCCTCTAGAAATTTTATACGAGCATCCCTTCCATAACAACCATATATACCCCAGGGCATAACTTACAACGCCTAACCCCGGGCCCTAGGGGGCTGTGTCGACACCGGAGTTTTTTGTTATCAGAACTTTGAACTATTTTTAACAAAATATCTATCTCAAAATTTTTATCTGATGCGTTTAAGGCGTGGAGGAGAGGGGGGCTAATTGCCCTCCGATCTCTTTTGACTCTTAAAAAGTGAACAAGAACTTCCAATTTCAAATCAAATGAGCCCTCTCCGAAGTTTATACCAGCATCCCTTCCATAAGAACTATATATGCCCCTAGAGTATTACTCATAACGCCTACTTCCGGGCCCTGGCGGGTTCCGTCGAGACAGGAATTTTTCTTATCTGACCTTTGAACTATAATCAAATGGCTATTATAAAAATTTTATCAGATGGGCTTGGGTAAAATAGGGTGTGTGGGGGAGGGGAGGGGGGCTAGTTGCCCTTGGATATCTTTTGACTCTTAAAAATTGAACTAGAACTTTAAATTTCCAATCAAATGAGCCCCCTCTGAAGTTTATACGAGCATCCCTTTCATAAGAACCATATATGCCCCCAGGACAACACTTACAACGCCTATCCTCCGGGCTCTGGGGGGGGGGGGCGTTTTTGTTGTCTAATTTTTGAACAATTTCCAAAACACTGGCAATCTCAAAATTTGTAGCGGACGGGTTTGGGGAAAAAAGAGCTTGGGGGGGCTAGTTTAACTCCCTTGACTCTTAAAAAGTGAACTAGAACTTTCAATTTCCAATCAAATGAGCCCTCTATGAAGTTTATACGAGCACCCCTTTCATAAGAACCATACATGCCCTTAGGGCATAACTTAGAACGCCTTCCCCTGTGCCCTGGGGGGTTCTATTGACACCGGATTTTTTCTTATCCGACCTTTGAACTATTTTTAACAAGATGTCTATCTCAAAATTTTCATCAGATGGGTTGGGGGATAGCTGCCCTCGGATTTCTTTTGACTATTAAAAAGTGAGCTAGAACTTTCAATATCTAATCAATGAGCCCTTTCTGAAGTTTATACAAGCATCCCTTTCATACGAACAATATATGCCCCAGGGAATAACTTTCAACGCCTGCCCCTGGGCCCTGGGAGGTTGTGACAACACCTGAGTTTTTGTTATCTGACTTTTGAGAAATTTTTAACTTAATACCTATCTAAAAATTTTTATTGGATGTATTTGGAGAAAAAGGGGAGTGGGGGGCCTAGTTGCCCTCCAATCTCTTTTGACTCTAAAAAACTAAACTAGAACTTTCAATTTCCAATCAAATGAGCTATCTCTGAATTTTTTACGAGCATCCCTTCAATAAGAACCATATATTCCCCCAGGGCATAACTTAGAGCACCTGCCCTCGGGCCCTGAGGGGCTGTGTTGACCCCTGAGTTTTCGTTATATGGTGTTTGAACTATTTAAAAAAAAAGCTATCTCAAAGTTCTTATTGGATGGGCTTGAGGCAAAAAGGGCGTGGAAGGGGGGGGGGACTAGGTGCCCTCCAATCTCTTTTGACTCTTAAAAAGTGAACTAGAAATTTCAATTTCCAATAAAATGATCCTTCTTTGAAGTTAATACGAGCATCCCTTCCATAAGACCCATATATGCCCCCAGAGCATAACTTAAAACTTCTGCCCCGGGCCCTGGTGGGTTGTGTCGACACCGGAATTTTTGTTATATGATCTTTGAAATATTTTTAACAAAATAGCTATCTTAAAATTTTTATTGGATGCATTTGGGAAAAAAATGTTGGGGGGGGGGGGGAAGCTGGTTACCCTACAATGTCTTTTGACGCTTATAAAGTGAACTAGAACTTTCAATTTCTAATCAAATGAGCCCTCTCTGAAGTTTATACGAGCATTCCTTCCATAAGAACCATATATGCCCCCAGGGTATAACTTATAACCCTCGCTCCTGAAGACTGTGGGAGAGTGTCCTGCTCAAACTATTTCCAGAAATTTCAACTACGTTGAACAAAATGCCTATATCAAAATTTTGATTGGATGTGTCTGGGGAAATGATGGGCGTGAAAGGGGTGTCAGTTGCCTTAGAATCACCTTCGACTATTAAAAAGGGAACTAGCCATTTAGATTTCCAATCGAATGAGCTCTTTCTGAAGTTTCTACGACAACGTTGTCTATACAAAACCTTATATACCCCCAGGGCAAAACTTACAACCCTTGTCCTGAGGGCTGTGGGGGAGTTGTCATCCTCAAAGACCTAATTTCCAGAACTTAAAACTACTTTTAATAAAATGGTTATCTCAAAGTTTTGATTGGATGTGTTTGGGGAAAAGGTGGGCGTGATAGGGGGGTTAGTTGCCCTCCAATAACTTTCAACTATTAAAAAGGGCACTAGCCCTTTGAATTTCCTATCGAATGAGCCCTTTTTTGAAGTTTCTACGACAACGCCCTCTATAAAAACCTTATATGCCCCCAGGGCATAACTTAAAACCCTTGCCCTGAGGGTTGTGGGGGATTGTCTTCCTCAAAAACATATTTTATATCTGGAAATCAACTACGCTGAGCAAAATGGCTATCTCAAAATTTTGATTGGATGTGTTTGGATAAATGATGGGCGTGGGGGGGGGAGCCAGTTGCCCTCCAATCACTTTCGACTGTTAAAAAGGGCACTAGCCTTTTGAAATTACAATCGAATGAGCCTTTTTTGAAGTTTCTACGACAACGACTTCTATAAAAACCTTATATGCCCCCAGGGCATAACTTAATACCCTTGCCCTGAGGGTTGTGGGGGAGTGTCCTCCTCAAAAATATATTTCCTATCTGGAAATCAACTACGCTGAACAAAAAGGCTATATCAAAATTTTGATTGGATGTGTTTGGGGGAATGATGGGAGTGGGGGGGGGGCTAGTTGCCCTCCAGTCACTTTCGACTATTAAAAAGGGCACTAGCTCTTTGAATTTCCAATCGAATGAGCCTTTTTTGAAGTTTCTACGACAACGCCTTCTATAAAAACCTTATATGCCCCCAGGGCATAACTTAAAACCCTTGCCCTGAGGGTTGTGGGGGAGTGTCCTCCTGAAAAACATATTTTCTGTCTGGAAATCAACTACGCTGAACAAAAAGGCTATATCAAAATTTTGATTGGATGTGTCTGGGGAAATGATGGGCGTGAAAGGGGTGTCAGTTGCCTTAGAATCACTTTCGACTATTAAAAAGGGAACTAGCCATTTAGATTTCTAATCGAATGAGCCCTTTCTGAAGTTTCTACGACAACGTTGTCTATGCAAAACCTTATATGCCCCCAGGGCAAAACTTACAACCCTTGCCCTGAGGGCTGTGGGGGAGTTGTCATCCTCAAAGACCTAATTTCCAGAACTTAAAACTACTTTTAATAAATTGGTTATCTCAAAGTTTCGATTGGATGTGTTTGGGGAAAAGGCGGGCGTGATAGGGGGGTTAGTTGCCCTCCAATAACTTTCAACTGTTAAAAAGGGCACTAGCCCTTTGAATTTCCTATCGAATGAGCTCTTTTTTGAAGTTTCTACGACAACACCTTCTATAAAAACCTTATATGCCCCTAGGGCATAGCTTAAAACCCTTGCCCTGAGGGTTGTGGGGGAGTGTCCTCCTCAAAAACATATTTTCTATCTGGAAATCAACTACGCTGAAAAAAATGGGTATCTCAAAATTTTGATTAGATGTGTTTATATAAATGCTGGGCACGGGGGGGGGGGGGGTAGCTAGTTGCCCTCCAATCACTTTCGACTGTTAAAAAGGGCACTAGCCCTTTGAAATTACAATCGAATGAGCCTTTTTTGAAGTTTCTACGACAACGCCTTCTATAAAAACCTTATATGCCCCCAGGGCATAACTTAAAACCCTTGCCCTGAGGGTTGTGGGGGAGTGTCCTCCTCAAAAATATATTTCCTATCTGGAAGTCAACTACGCTGAACAAAATGGGTATATCAAAATTTCAATTGGATTTGTTTGGGGGAATGATGGGAGTGGGGGGAGCTAGTTGCCCTCCAATCACTTTCGACTATTAAAAAGGGCACTAGCTCTTTGAATTTCCAATCGAATGAGCCTTTTTTGAAGTTTCTACGACAAACGCCTTCTATAAAAACCTTATATGCCCCCAGGGCATAACTTAAAACCCTTGCCCTGAGGGTTGTGGGGGAGTGTCCTCCTCAAAAACATGTTTTCTGTCTGGAAATCAACTACGCTGAACAAAATGGCTATCTCAAAATTTTGATTGGATGTGTTTGGGGGAATGATGGGAGTGGGGGGAGCTAGTTGCCCTCCAATCACTTTCGACTATTAAAAAGGGCACTAGAACTCTCGATTTCAAATCGAATTAGCCCCCTTTGAAGTTTCTACGACGACCCATTCCATATGAAGTGCCTCTGGGAAAAAAAATTTAATAAAACACTGGAGCCGTATGGCCTTTACTATAGGCATCGCTATAGCATTGCCTCTGATATACCTTACCTTATCTGCGAAACCAGATTGTGGTACAAACTTGTTAATTCTAAATGTCTTGAAAATCATTTCATTCTCATTTTTTTTTTCTATGGTATGAACATCAATGGCAGTTTCATATTTAAACAAAGGTTTATAAAGTAATTTAAGAAATCTTGCCATCATTATGTCATGGAAATAATGATATACAAAACAATTATAGCTTGTAATTTATCAATATATTTTATTGGAGCAACATTTTGATTTTGAAGTTAGTAGTTTTTATTAAGCACTTTTATTTAACTTTGTCTGTTTAAAGGCTGAAAGACTATATCATTAGAAAATGAAACAACCCCTAAAAAGTATGACATTCGTCATACACAGGAAATGCTATAGTTTTTGGTTGTTATAAAATAAAATAATAGTTATTAAAAATAAAATCATGGGGCAATGATATACTTTTTAAATGTTCAAAAGACGATTTTCTATCTCAGAACCACCCCATGCTTTGAAATTTAATCTTAAACAAATTTCTTTTTCAGCTTGGAAAGAACATATTTTTTAGTAGATTTTTAGAATTTTTAAAAGTTGGTTTTTAATATTTCCAATAGTTACTTGCGATATCCTCCACACAATTCAGTTACAATAGCTTTTTTTCATCGGCATCACTTTTCTTTATATGTTGTGTCAATATCAGAATAAGACCCGCGAAAATAATGGGACACGTACGTTAGGTATTCGTATACCTAACTATGCATACTTATACGTATAGGACATGGAAACATATATGGCTATGTTTTTTTGACGTTAAAAACTAAAAAACCGAACATATTTTTAAATTCATCATACTTTTTTGTCTTATTTAGGAGTTGTGAACCCTTTTTGTTTTCAAGCAATGGGACATGAGTAGTCTTCGAGAACTCGTACATCAAATAAACCAGCGAATCTTTTAATATTTATAATATCTAAAATCTTTAAAAATTTTACTAACATCTAAAATCTTTTAATGTTTAATATTTCAGTACTTAATTGTAATACCCTCCACACAAATTCGGTTATAATAGCTTGATTTTCATTGGCTTTCCATTTTTTACATGTTGTGTAAATATCAGAGTAAGACTTGTGAAAGTCATTGGACATCTATGTTATATAACAATATATGTTTTTATCTCTTTTTGCGGCAAAGACTGCAAAACCGAGCATATTTTAAAATTTATCATGCGTTTTTGTCTTATTTTAGGAGCTGCTAACCCCTTTTATTTCCAAGCAACGGGACATTGGAAGTCTTACGAGGACTCGTATGCAACTCGTATACTACTTCTATACTACTAACAACTCACTGCAGCACCAAGCCGCCTGAGGTCAACACAGCTACGCACGCTCTTGCTCCATACCAATCTATTCAAAGCCTCCCTATTTACACCCTCCCAAGAAGTTTCCATGTCCCTTAAATCTTTTTTTACTCGTATACTAGGCATCTAAACTCATGTATTAAAAATAAACATGTAAATCCAAAATAGTGTCTTTCAGAGAGGAAGTTCATGGGTGTGGATCTTTTTTCAAATGAAAATTAGGGAGATTTGCGAATTTTCCCTCTGTTTAGAGATGAATTCAGCATAATTCGAAAAGAGACACTTTCGCATAACATCACTTGATTCAACGTCTGATCCCTACGCATGGGTGCCCATAAGGTGGGGGGGGGGGGCAGGAGGGGTGCCAGCCCCCTCCTGGCTGAATGATACTGCCTTATTTTTTATATTTTTGTTTTGAAATTTCTATTATATAGCATTAAAAGTGCCAATTAGACCAGGTAAGCCCCCCCGGAATTCAGCTTATGGGCGTTAATGCCCCTAAAGCGGGTTGCTACAGCTGAGATCGAACTCCGTATCCCGTCTTACCAGGCAGAGACCAATCCCGTTGCGTCCGGACGACTTTTTAAACAAGTCGTATTAAAATGTGCTTTCAAATGTCTGAATACGAAGATTTTAAAGATGTTTTCTTTTTATTGTGATAATTTTCCAAAGGAGTAGAGCCCAAAACTTTGCTTCTTGGATATTTCTTGACTTCCCTGTGTGGTGGTATACCCACTAATTGCACAAATGGTCTGACTAAAGTTAAGATTGTTGTGGTTTGCAAGTTGTTTATACCAGAAGTTTGAGAGGTTTGTTGTGGTTTGCAAGTTGTTTATACCAGAGGTTTATAAGAGGTTTACAAGTTGTTGTGCATAAAATAGCACCTTTTATCATTCAACTGGGACCAAATACCTCACCAAATGAAAACAGATATAAGTTTCTAAAAATGAAAGCTTTTTTGGAAATTCAAAGACCAAATCATTGATCTAATGATCAGTCCCAATTGATTTTTGTCCCGCTTGTTCCCAATGATCAGTCCCGCTTGTTCCCATGCTACAAAAACATACAGGTAAAAACGATTCTGGCTTTTAAGGGGGGTTGATGATCAGAGCCTTTTTTCTTCAAAGGCGAAATTTCAGCAACATTTTTCCTAAGAGAGGTCTTTGTCACTTTGTAATTTTGTAATTATTAGCACATAATTTTAACGCCCATTTTTTGTACAATAATATTGCAGAACTAAATTGATGGATTGCAAATTGTATTAATTGCGAAGTTCAAAGTTTATTAGTATACAAAAATCGGAGATGCTATAAAGCAAAATAACAAAGTAATAAAGATTAAGACGGTTTGTTGTCGGATGTGGTAATCAAAACAAAATTTAAATTTAACAAAACTTTGTTCAATATATTTTTGTTTTGGGAACAAGTTTTCTAACCAAATTCTAGGCTATAGGAGAAGCCTTGTACGTTTGTACTCGTTCATCACAGTTTGGTTTTACACCTAGCAACATTTTTAGAGGCTACGAAATATTACTCTGCAAAACATATCCCTGTAGATCCACTATATGTGCCACCCTCAGGAAGGGGTTAGGTAGCCATAGTTACCTGCAAGATGTCTCTAGAAGTGATTGAGCTCCTAACCACCTAAGAAAAAGTTGGTAGAAAAAAGGTAAAACCTTCAATCCCGTTTTTTTGTACATTTATTTTAAATTTTATTTTTACATATTCATATTTTATTACTTCAGATATTATTTTTATGTAAGTACTTCTTTGGTGAGTTTACAAATAAATGTTTTTTTTAAATGAGTATTTGAATAGTAATAACCCCTTTAACTTTAATGTTAAAGCGTTGTATCCCTATAGCCTCTATAAGCATAAAAAACAAGTAGTTTTTTCAAATGAAAGGAAATAGAAATGAAAGTGTTTTCATTTTTTCAAATGAAAGTAAATAGAGACATTAAAAGCTGAAACGTGGGCGCTCAGAAAGACGGAGGGGGATTTGCCACATGTTTTCCCATAGAAATTGCCTACAGACTGTTTATGGTACCCGTTTGACTGACCGTATCTTTGACAGCAAGCCGTGCGAAAAATGTGGCTCAATCCCATTTTCTTGGGCTATAACGACAGAAAGGAGCGGAAGGGTTTCGCAAGGAAAGAATTGAGAAAAAGGGGAATTTTCTGAGAGGGTGTAGAGAGCCCGGCTTTAAACAGATTGGAAAGGGGAGGAGTGTGCGTAGGTATGTTGGCTTTAGGTGGTTTAGCGTAACATGGAGCAATGTTCCTATTATAAAGTTGAAATGTTTTACGATTGCATTCCTGGTGCGAGTCTACACTTAGAGGGAATTTATTAAAACATGTGTTGAAGCCGAATCAATGCCTGTAATCAGAGAGACGTATTTACGTACACTTGCAATTAGCAACTTGCAACTAGCTAGTTTTCAACTAGCTTTCATTCAGTGCGGACAAACAAAAAACAACCTTTTTCTGGATATTACCTCGTTCTTGAAGCGTGAACATAAGCCAAAATAATCGGATTATTTTTTGAAGTTGCAAGGATAAATTATCACGAAACTGTAAAAATTGAATTGAAATTAATTACGTCACTCGCACAAATACGAATTGCAGCTATTGATGAACAGGCATCGATGAGCATTCAATAATTTGTTTTAACGGTCGAATTGACGGGGCGCTCACTTTCAGATATCACTTACACAAGTTGGCACGTGCCAGGGGTGACAGAAACAGTGCCAAGCCGGGAAGAACTGTGCCAAGCGTGGCGGAGCTATGCAGCACCAGTGGCGTTCTGAGATTTACACCAGGTGGTGGAAAGTGGCCCACTCCAGTCGAATGCCTTGCTTGGTTCTTACTTTCAATTTTAGACAAGTCTGAAGATGACAGAGCAAATGACTGAAATCTCATTTGAATTCCCAACATGTCTGATTCTTCCATTGCTATAGGTAAACTTAAAACAACTTTTTATAAATTATGGAGGCCACAGCTTCCCTGCAATTTTTCATTAACGTGTCTTTACTACGATTTTCGGGTGTCGACGATGTTTACGGTTTATGGGATTTTTTCATTATCTTGAAAAGTTTCCAAGTAATTCACCTAATTTTTACATTACCCCTACCCCTCCTCAGAAAATGGATTCCTATGTAAGCACCCTCATAAATTATCAACCAGAAATTTCTTATTAGAAATATTGCATTTTTAACAAGAAATATCTAGATGTGAAGATTTCGTTTTCCTAAGCGCTTTCCTCAAAATTCGAGGGGGCGCCAATTTTCAGAAATGATGTACACCAAATGGAACGTGCCAAGCATGGTGGAAGTGTGCCAAGCGTAGTGGAAACTTCGCCAACTGTGGCAGAAACTATGCCAAGCATGGCGGAACCGTGTCATGTATGGCAGGACCGTGCAGCACACGTGCCATTCTGAGATGTACCACATGGCTTCCTCGCCAAAATTAAATATCCGAATTGCACAAAGTGGACTAATCAAAAATCAACAAAACACTATTGTAGAATAGAAGTAACAAATACTTATGCTTTCTTTGAGTAAGTAGAACAAACGCTTTGCCCATGTAGCTCTTTCGCAAAACCTTAAGGTGTCTATGAAAAATGATAAATAAATGGATTTATACAAATTGTATTCCTGTCACAATAGTTTTAGAGCTATCATCGTATACTTTATTCTCCATTCCCAAAATTATATTTCCTGACGAAAAAAAATATTTATCTACTTCTGACCTTTACTGCCTTGTAAGCATTAGCGTAAAACTTTTAGAGGATACTTTGGATTTATATTCTGGTGAATCTTAAAACTTTTCATGTGGTATTTCCTTTAAAATGGGGAAGAAAAAAAAAGAGAATAAAAAGTAATGTTTAATTTTTTAAGCGTTTTTATTTGTATGTATAAGGGAGTAAATATCCTTTAAAGACTAAATCTTCAGAAAATCATGAATTCATTTACATCTAAAAAAAAGTTAAAAACACGCATCAAAAACTCGTTTATATGCACTTTTGTTACGTTTACACGAGTCGCATAAACATTTTGGGTGGGAGGGAGTTTCAAACACCCCCCCCCTGGACACGGCCTTGCCTCCAATACTGTAAACCTCTTCTGACACATTACTGTCAAACTATACTACGCAGTTTTACCATTAAACAGTTGTACAGATTAAATAAAAACTAAGGACAGTATTTTGTCAACAGAGTGCAGCCAATCTTTGTCATGATGATTAGCCTCCTATGGATTTATTGTCAAACTATAATTAAACTTTCAATTGTCAAACTATTATTACTATCAAAATAGGCTGTGTACTTTTACCTTTAAACAGTTGTATAGATAAAAAGTGTCAAGCCGATAGTAACCAAAACTCTAAAAAAGGAATTTTCATAAAATAAAATTAATACAACAAAAGAATTGGCTTCTTATGCTGATTCCAAATATATAAAGTTCATAAAGTTTTACTTTACCCATCAAAAGCTACGGGCCTGAAGAAATATGTCTGATTTTCAAATAAGGGGGGAAATACCCCCAAAAAGCGATCCTAGTAAAAATCACACCATTAGATTCAGCATATCAGAGAACCCGTTTCACTCTTAACTGTAAACACGTGAAATTATGCCTTTATTTTGCCAGAAAAAAGATTATCGATGCGTGTTGATCTGTTTTTTGTTCTTGTTTTTTTTTTCCATGGGTAATCGTGGCGAACCAATGGTTCTAGAAGATCGGGAGAGGGCTCATTCGGACAGAAATAAAAGCTCTAGTGTCATATCTAAGTGACTAAGAAGATTGTACCATAGGAAAGGGGTATTTGCCATTTTGTAGCGCCAAACTACGAATTTGCCCCAAAGACGACCAAGTTGCCATAGAAGCTTCCCAGTTACAGAGGAAGGGATGCTACACGGCAGCACATTCGTTCTCGATAAGTCACGCAGTCCAGACACGATAAATGGTTAATATAAGGCATTTATCTCAATGCTCGATTTAACTAAGTTTATTCACTTGATTTTTCATGAAATTATGTTTAGTAATGTTTAAAAAGGAGGGATTGAAATAGTGAGGGAGGGCATCATGAGCCTTGCTGTATTTTTTTGGGGGTGGGGGGGTGGGCAAGAACTCCTGGAGTCTTGTTCAGTGAGTTTTAATGGTTAATGGTAATATCTCTTTTTTCCTATATACAATGTTTTAATGTATTTAAAATATATATATATATATATATATATATATATATATATATATATATATATATATATATATTATATATATATATATATATATATATATATGATGTATTTAAACATTAGACAGCCCTATTGTAGACGTCGCGATGGTTTCATCCACGTAGAAGACCAAAAGTCACGCAGAATTCCCATTCATATGAACAGTTATACCCCTTTCCCTCAACCCGAAATTCTGTAGTAAAAATATTATTAAGGACTTTAAAGAAAAAAAAACTACTGTTCATCAACAATTTTGCCTAAACTTTCAAATTTTGTCCAAAATTTTAATTACAGTCTAGCATTTTTATTCTTAAGCAGAAAACTTTAAGTGTGGCACGCTACCAGTCAATTTACAATTATCGATATATACAATTTATCTGCAAGAAACCGGAGGTTTCTGGGGCCGGCACCCCACATCATATTTTGGATAGGCTTGGGCACGATTTGAAAAACGACCAGAAATTAAATAAGAAAATTACAAGTTTTTTATCTGAAAGTAAGAAGCAACATTAACACTCAATACAAAAAGAAATTATTCAGTATATTAGGGGTCTGCCCCCTCCACAATCCCCCGCTCTATATACTTAAGTTTGACTTTGTGTCCCATTCCTTTAAGAACAACTGCTAAAGCACAGGGGCCTTTGAATTGGAGTAAGAAGCCTTCTTAAAACCCTAAAACGTTAACGTAACGAGCGAGGGGTTGAGGAGGGGGTAACCCCCTCAAACCCGGAATAATTTCGATTCGTTTTAAGTTTTGTTCCTCCTTACTTTTAGTTGAAAAAACTTGTTTTTTTATTTAATTACATAAACAACAGGGCAGTTTCTTACCAACAGAAAGCAGCTAATCATATTGAAGCCCTTGTGCTGATTACTATCATACTATTGTCAAACTGTCAAGTCTCAAACTATCATTACTATCAACTAAGCTAAATATTTCTGCCTTGAAACTGTTGCAGAGTAGAGATTACAAAAAATGAGGAGAGTTTCTTACCAACAGAGAGCAGCAAATCTTTGTCGTGATGATTAGCCTCATATTGATCCATAACAACCTTTTTCACCGACACTGTAATTGGTTCCATTGTTGGAGCACTGGAAAAATACCACGGAGGAAATAAAAATTGCAAAACCACATTCTCAATCAGTCATTCTTAAACACTTAATTCATTTACAAGGAGGAAAATATAACAAGGAAATATTCAGAATACAAAAGAACAGAGTCATCTATTAGAGACCGAGGAGTCATCTACTCTCCGCCATATGGTGTACATATACGGTGTACATATATATATATATATATATATATATATATATATATATATATATATATATATATATATATATATATATATATATATTATAGATTAAATACTGGCCTTGCTTAGTTTTCAAAGAGGCTTTTTTTCCTTTATCATTTTATATATATTTTTTCCTTTTTTGGGCATTTCTATCCAAAAGTAAGAAAACACATCCACAATATAAATATTAAGATAGTCTGGCGTCAAATCACGAAAATGACGGGAGGGGGAAGGGCGAGATGGTAAAAACAAATTGTTACCCGCAATATGAATTATTCAGGTGAAGTGAGAATTTCCTGATCGAAAGCAGAGACAAGGTCTGAATACCGTTTGATGATGGAGCGTTTGCGAATGTGCTGGCCTTAGAAAAGGTTATGATGCAACGAATTACTATAGGTAGTAGCTGTAGTTCGGAGACTAAACTGTTTAAGTTTGTAAAATAAAGAATTAGGGAACAGTTAAAAAATAATATATATTGATGTCTTTTTTTAATTGAGATCAGCTTCTGCAAAAATTTAAAAATATTTGATAATAAAACATTTTTATTTTTGATGTCAATCCTTAATTAAGAGCAAATAGATGCCTCTTTGCGAATTTGCGTAAAAACTCTCCGTAAAACTGTACGTATAATTACGTACACTCTCCGTAATTTACGTAGAGTGTAATTATTCAAATGAATAATTACTCGATGCATCTAAAACATATTTGCTTTATTGAGATACGGATTTTGGTATAAAATAACGGTAAAATTGATTGAGTTGCGGAATATCCGAAAAAGTCGAGGGCTTCAATTTTAAAAGCTAAATTATTATTTACTTATTGGGAGAATAAATTGAGAAGGTGGCGTCCCCTCGCCTAATTACGTGACCATACTGCTGACAGGCTCAGTTAGAATCTTAACAATACAGACAAACAATTTTATCAAAACTTAGAAGAGTAGTTCCATATCACGTCTAGATTACTTCTTATTTACGCGTCTTATATACACGTCTAGATTAATATAGATTATTTCTAGATTATATCTTCACATAGCTGGCTTGAACTGATAAAATCATCATTTCTTTTTGTACGTGATTCTTAGTAAGAGCAGCTCAAGGGAAAAATGACCCCAAAGGAGCTCCGAAAATAGTTTTTGGAATTGTTTCCTTGTGTAATTCTGAAAGGCCTGATTATTTCATTTATGGAACAAAATGTAGAAATGGACTACTTATAGCACGTAAAATATGGTAGGGTCGTTTGATTTCTCAGGGGTGGATAGGATGGTTCGTTGTGAACCTTCTTCTTCTGCTACAATGCCCTCTGGCTCGGGTCTAGAAAGTTCCATTCCTTTTTAAAACATTATATACTCCTAGCTTTAAACATCCCACAGGCTGTATAAAACATTTATACATTAATAGAATAATTTAAATTTATCTGGAATCGTCAAGGAAAGGCTTTTCATGAGTTTTATTTTAGAAAAGCCTGTTTAAAAAAAAATCTTTTTTTGAGTATGCCACCCGATACTTGAAAAAAAAGAAAAGCAAAAAAACTAATAAAGTACTAATAGACCTTAAAAAGGTAGCATAATTTGCCTTGCGGGGAGGGGTGGGTGTCACCTCTCTAAACTTCCCTCTCTACTACACTACCAGCTCGGATCTTGAGGTACAAAAAATAATAACAACGTAAATTACGTTTTTAGAAATTTATAATAAATTGTGCCTGTTTCAAGAGCAGTAATTGGGCAATTATACAGCTTAACTAAGGAGAATAATACAGACCATTTCTATAATTTCATCCAAAAATTGGGGGAAAAGTGTGTTTATTGGTTTACGTCTGTAACATATTTTTGGATGCCAACCATATTATTCCTTAAATGTATTTCTTAATTCACTTGAGCCTATTACTAAGATCATTAACACAGCTTAAGCATAATAAACCTTTATTAAACCAGATTGGCTAGACTGTTTTCATGTGTGAAATTTTAGGCTAGTGAAATAACGAAAATTTAAATTCTCCCTGATTAGTCTCCAATCTGAAATTTTAAGCAAGTAAAAAAAAAAAAAAAAAAAAAAAAGATTTGGAGTTACAAGACTTTTTACAGGTAGTCCCTCTTTTTCTGAGTAGTGTTTCCAGATGTCTGGTAAAAATTGAACCGCCATAACAGTGAAATGCATCGAAAGCGCCATTTTTCTAGTTAAAATGCGCCAAATAAATAATTTTCTTATAACAAATTTCTAATAACTTATATATTTGGAATCAGAATAAAAATTTTATTCGTTTAAATGCATCTATTGGTATCAAAATTCCGTTTCTTAGAGTGTCGGTTACTATTGAGCCGGATCGCTCCTGACAGTTCGTTACCACGAACTGTTTGAAAATATTGCAAACAGCGCAAATTTGGATTTGATGAGCAAACTCAGTAGCACGGTAAATGTATATATGATAAATATTTAGCCAACTAAATGGGAGCAGACACAATTTTCTGGTAGTGTCAAACAGTTCGTGGTAACGAACTGTAAGTAAGGAGCGACACGGCTCAATGGTAACTGAAACTCTAAAAACGGAATTTTGATATCAATAGATACATCAAAAGAGTCAGATGTTAATGCTAATTTCAAATATATAAGTTTCATCAAGTTTAGTCTTACCCATCAAAAGTTACGCGTCTGAGAAAATTTAGCTGATTTTTGAAAAAAGGGGGAAAGATCCCCTAAAAGTTATAGAACCTTAATGAAAACGACACCATCATATTCAGCGTATAAGAGAACCATACTGTAGAGGTTTCAAGCACCTATCTACAAAAATGTGGAATTTTGCATTTTTTGCCAGAAGAGAGATCACGGATGCGTGTTTTTTTTTTTTTTTTTTTTTTTTTTTTTTTTTTTTTTTTTTTTTTTTTTTTTTTTTTTTTTTTTTTTTTTTTTTTTTTCAGGGTTGATCGTATCGACCCAGTGTTAAATAAAAGTGTTAAATCAGAAATTAAATTAAAAAAAAACAAGTTTTTGAACTGAAAGTAAGGAGCAACATCAAAACTTAAAACGAACAGAAAATATTACGTATATGATTGGGTTCACCCCCTAGTCAATACCTCCCTCTTTAAGCCAAATATTTTTCAGTACTTTCATAAGAGCTATTTATTCTAACTAACGGCCTTTGTGATTAAAGGGTCATTTTTAAAGAATTGGAACAAAATTCGAACTTTAGTTTAAAGAGCAAGGTATTGACTAGGGGGCGAACCCCCTAATATACGTACTAAAAATCTATGAATATAGAAGTTCATTACGTAAGTTAATTCGTAAGTTACGTATATTTATTACTAATAAAAACGTTCGTAAATAAAATTAAACAAGTTTCGAGAAAGCCATTTAACAAAATAAAAGTAAAATTAATATGCAAATTTTGTTTTAATTATTCATGTACGGTGAGCAAAAATCAAAACCTGCATTAATTCAAAAACGTTCAAAAATTAAATAGAAGAAACAGTTTTTTTTAACTGAAAGTAAGGAACGACGTTAAAACTTAAAACGAACAGAAATTATTCCGTATATGAAAGGGGCTGTCCCCTCCTCAACGCCTCGCTTTTTATTGTTTAAAAAAATAGAGTCGTGAGAAAGTCAAACTTTAGCGTAAAGAGCGAGGCGTTGAGGAGGGGACAGCCCCTTTTACATATAGAATAATTTCTGTTCGTTTTAAGTTTTAACGTCGTTTCTTACTTTCAGTTAAAAAATATGTTTTTTTTTATTTAATTATTAGTAAAGACGGTGGGTGCTGTGAAGATGCTAGAAGTAGAATAGCCAAGGCTCAGGGTGTTCTTTTCACAGTTGAAACATAAATTGGATGAATTGGAAGGTAAGTCTACGAACCAAGATTAGAATATTGGAAGCTACAGTGATGACAGTTGTAAAGTATGATTCCAAAGCGTGGGTGGTTAAAAGACCAAGAAGGATTTGCTAGATGTTTTCCAGATGAATTGCCGACGGACTGTTTTGGGTAACCGTCTGACTGGCCGTATCTTTATCAGGAAGCTTTACGAAAAATATGGTTCAATCCCGCTTTCTAGGGCTATAATGAGAGAAAAGCTGAGATGGCTAGGTCACGTTATGCGGATGAGGGATGACAGATTGCCAAAAATCGTCTTTGTCCGCTAACCATCTAGGGCCAAACAAAAAGAAGGTCGTCCCCGAATGGGATGGGACGATGTCGAAGGAAAGAACTAGGGGATATAGAAACTTCTTGGGAGTATGTAAAGAGGGAGGCTTTGAGTAGACAGAGATGGAGGAGGATCGTGCGTAGCTGTGATGACCTGGGGCGGCTTGGTGCTGAGAGAGTTGTTAGTAGTAGTAGTATTTTAACAAAAATCATACTGACTTCTTTAATTTCACCACCCGAATCAGCCAAAGATCTCTTAAAATGTTATTATGTATATTTAAAAAACGAGCAAAATTTAGGTTAAAAAAAAATCTTTCTTACGGAAGTTAAAAGCAAAGTCGAAAACTAAAAACGAACAAATAATTACTTCGCCGATTGTCCAAGATCAGAACTAGCTCAAATAAGCTGACTGGTGACGTTTACCAGTCTCTGTAGAATTCTAAAAACTAGCACTTTACAGGAAACTGAGTTTGGTTGAGTTTTTTAGAGAATTATAATTGTATACTAAAAGGTGCCGATATCAAGGCCAGTGAAAGATTATTAAGAACCCTATAAATTAGTGTTTATTTTTTGTATACTAATCGTGGAATCTTCTGCCCCTAAAAGAGCATCATCTAATGATCCTGCTTTCTGGCGTCGGTTTTGTGTTTTCAGTCAAATGCTAGTTTTCAGAATACTACACATATTAGGAAATTCAACGAGTCAGTTTATTTGAGCTAGTTTTGTTTATATTTCTTGCGTAATCTGTGAAGCAATAATGTTACTTCGTTTTTAAGTTTCAGTTTCACTCTTTACTTTTATAAGAAAAACATTGTTTTTTTTGTAATTAATTTTCCATCCAAGACCATTCTAATAGCGTAATTACGTTTAATGCGGACTACAAGGAATCCACAAGGGGGATATCAACTTTAAATTTGTGTTTACATTTACTTATTAAAGGACAACAATAAAAACGGGGAAATCCGAGTGATTTCCTGTGGACGGAAGAAAAAACAGCAAGGAAGTAAATCGTGGACCTATTTAGCAAAGAAAGAAAAAGACACATAAATTTAAGCAAAACTTTGCGATGGAAAGAAGAAAGAAATAATACTGCTATAGTTAATTATGTTCAAGCTATTGAACAGTAAGTAAAGAATAGTAAAAAAAGCAGAGTTATAAAAAAAAACAGAATTTTAAAAAACAATGTATTTATCAAGAGAGTCTATCTTTATGGCATTCCGAAATCTGAACCAGTAACTAAGTGTAGAAATATGCACCAAAAGCTAATGTCATAAAGCAAGTTGCATAATCATAGAAAAGGGTTAGGTTCTCCACAAAGAGGGAGATGAGTCTGATGTAAATTAAACCATCAAATATAACCGAATTTAAGAATGTTGTAACAGAAGTTTCAACCCCGCATCAACAACAATATGAAATCGCGTTTTTTAATCTGTTGTTTTTTTAGGGGAGACTGTGCCAAAAAATATATAATGTCAAACTGGAGTGCGCCTATTGTAACAGTAATTATGACTTCTATCTCCCTTTTAATAAAAAAAGAGGCTAACCGCAAAAAGAGGGCTCGAAATAGAGACAAGAACGAGAGAGTGGGGAAGGTAGGGCGTTGGAAGTGAAGAGAGTGATGGAGCAAAATCTTCCAAGCATATTTCGGCCGCCCTATAACAAAAAAAAAAAAAAAAAAACACAGCATAAGAGTAGCTTATCGTAAAAAAAAAAACCCATCCAAACGGCTATGTCAACTAATAACTAATGAAAAGATTCTCATAAGTAGTTTCAATATCAAAACACAAAAAATTAGCTTTTTTTCGTCAGTAGGGCATCAGCCAGGTTCAGGAAATACACTTATCTTCCTGCTTCACTGCTCCCCTCTTGGCATAAAATTAAAATTCGAAAAGACTTTAAAATTGGACTTCAGGGGCGGATCCAGGGGGAGATACCCCCCCCCCCCCGACATTTTTTCTGGAGCCATCAGCTGCTTTTTTCTCTTTTTACCCTTGTTAATTATTGTCAAAACTTGTGAATTTTGGTCAATTATTGACGCCCTTGTCACAATGGCCTCCCCCCAAGGTTTTGCTCTAGATCCACGTTTGGTTAACTTTGACATTCGTCATCTCAAAAGTTTTAATTATTATTTTCATTGTTAAAAATATCTCAACCTTAATATATTTTACCTTTAAAAAATCGAAATCTTAAAAAAAGACAATTCAAAGAAAAGTGTAGTACTAAACAAGGAAAAAGAAAAGTAAAATTCTATTAGTCTTTCCCCTTTTTCCTTATTTTTTTTTTGTGAAGTGTTCCTTCTTTGGATTTTAACCTCACAAATATTAGATATAAGAAGTGTACTCATATTTAATATAATGGTCTATAATTCCTCCTTGGTTTTTTATTACTATTTCTGGATTTATATTTACTTGTTGTAAAACTTTAAACGTGAGAACGGACTGGGCTTAGGCTACTTAAAAACAGCCGCATATCTAAGGGGTGACACATCGGTTGGGTCCAAAGACTTGGTGAAACCTTGACATGGGTTTCTCGACAGGGAAATCCTGCTTGCGTGGCATCATAGTGACATCAGGGTGGATCATTCACGAGTTTCCTAACCAAAACCGTGACTTTTAACAGCGCTGCAGGGTGACCTTAACGAGTGGAAGTTATAGGCGCCCCTAGTGAAAATTATAGCCTAGTAAACAACACAGCATTTACACTGGATTCTAATATTCAGCAAAATAAAATGGAAAAAATGCTACAAGATAATAAATAGGCTGCCCCCTCTCCATTTCCAAAATTCATAATCTACCAGGGCTCTCAAAATCATCAAAAGCTACTAAAAGCTACTGAGCGTGAAAACCACTTTTTTACATGGGTACTTTAGCAAACTTTAAATAGGCTCTATCTGCGTGCTACTGCACATTTAAGACCGCTTTTCCATATATGAGATAAAAACAGAAGGAAATTTGGAAAAGGTTTTATTTCCCTGTTTACGCGGCTTGCCAGAGCTTAGAAAGGCATAGCTGATCATTAATGAGTACCTTCTTAGACGTCAGGTAAATAAACGATCAAAGATATGGATATAATGGACGAAAGGGGGGATGATAGAGCAGTTAAAAGGGATGTTTCGTTACATTACTAAAATTGGAAATCCGATATTCGCATCTTAGGAGATTATGAAACAATTTGCTACAATGGAGAGCATTACCAAGAGCTGCAGGGTTTTTCTGACGAAATTTATACCGATTCCCCATTACAGGGCAGAGATTTGGGGCCATGAGATGCTCAATTAGAAATTGATCAGCTAGGCTATATTCGAAGATTTTGCGAGTTTAGAATGACTAATATTCAGTTTTGAAACCTTTATTGTCGTATGGTCACTCAAAGTTACAGACCAGTCAAATTGGTCAAATTTCGGCAACTGGTTTGTTCAGTTACCTAGTTCAGCTATTGAAGGCTGCATTTGAGTTGTAGAAACTGACCCCGACCAGCAAATAAATGAGGCATCGAGTGACACATGGTTCTCAAGCCTATAAAATGACTGTTTTGAGCCCAAGCCATATCCTTGGGGGGGGGGGGGGGTTAGGGGGTTTGGAGTCCTCCGAAATGTTTTCCCGACTCGTAAAACCGTAACAAAATGCATATAAATAAATTTTTGATGCGTTTTTTCAAGTTTTTTGTACCCCCCCCCCCAAAAAAAAAAGATCAGGATACGACCCTGTTTGAGCCCACCGGTGCCCAGGTAGTTTGAAATAATAACATTAAGTGGGCGCTTGAGGATCAAATGACCTAGAAATGAGCTGAAGGGTTAAGAACTCAGAAACTCTAAGATTGTGTAGTGAAAGGAAGGTAGTATTTGGGGAAAAAATTTTTTTTTTAAGTTTAATTTACCAGACAATGGCCTACTGGGTGCAGATGTGAGGTCAACAGCCCAGTGCTTTCAAGGTCATATAACTTTATGTGAGGGAAGAGTGTTTCTGAGAACATATTTGCTCACAAGCTCTGTATAGTGCATTATTTTTTTTTTCTCCCAGCCCCTTTGTATGAAGGTATGGCAACCAAAACTTCGGATGGGGCTAATTCAATTAGAAACTGACAGTTCTAGCGCCCTTTTAAAAGGAAAAGAGTGATTAAAGGGTAACCAGTCCTCCTCAAGTGCCATTTTCGCTATTCGACTCCTCGTAGCCACCCCCCCCCTATGATGCCGAATCAAAAGTTTTAAACAGCAATTCTGTCAAAATCGTTGAAACGTCCGTTAAATATGACTCCACGGATTAAAATACCCCCCCCCCCAGGCCCAATAGCAAGGGCCAAAAAGTAAACGTCCGTTGTATGGCGTCACGGATTACAAGACCCCCCCCCCCAGGCCCAAAGAGCAAGGGCCAAGAAGTAAGTGAACTCCAAGCTATTTACCGCTTTATTTTATAGTGGAAAAGGAGGAGGTTAATTTTGGGTGTCCAATTGGCTCCAAACATTAAGGATCGTTCCTGGGCAAAGAGTAAAAAATATTTGTTCTGAGATAGAGGGTGTTAAGGGGCCTGGAAATGAGCCAGAATGCTTGTGGTCCCTGATCAGTTTGAAACTCACAATCGAAAATCCTTGGAGCAAGAGGAACTTAAACTACAGAAAATTTTGTGTGGGTACACCCCAACCCCCCCCCCCCTACCAAAAAAAACAGCACCCGAAAAATGGTCAAAAGTTTTTTCATCCGATGGGCTCAGAACTTATATCCTGAACTGCTTGGGCTAGGGACATCCAATTAAAGAAAGAAACAAAGAAAATAAGATTCCCTGAAAGAGGGACCCAACAAAGGTCCAGAAGGGGCCAAGGGATGAAGATTAAAACTGAAAGTTCCTAAGCCAAGGGGACCTACTGTAAAAAAAAAATAGTTTGACGACTAGGGCCCCCAAAAATAAATCCCTGACAGGGCAAATTTTTCCGATCGGCTTGAAACATTTGAGCCCCTGGGTCCATGAGAATTCCAACACACAAAATAAAATGAAGAGAAAATTTTGTTATTCCGAAAATGAGGCCAAAAAAGGGTCAAACTACTTTTTAGTCAGACTATGAGACCCACAAATAGTTCGAATTTTTTCTTTTCAGGTTAGGTTGAAACTTAGAGGAATCATTGCCTGGGATAAAGGGACCAAACATTTCATGGGAAGGAGAATTTCCCATAAAATGTTTTTTTGTCCTGCAAAAGTTAAACTTTGATTTAAAGAGTCAGGTTTGAAGGGACTTTAACTGTCGACACATTTAGGATAACGTTGGGTATGGTATCAAAAACGAACAGAAACAATTTTTTTAATAAGTTTATCTAAATGAAAGTAAAGAGAAACATTGAAAATTAAAATGAACATAAATTATTCCATGCATAGGGGGTAGCCTCCTCCTCAATTCCCTGTTCTTTACGCTAAAGTTCGACTTTTTGTCTCCAATACTTTAAGAATAACTGCTCTAGAACAAGGGTGATTGGAAAGAAAGAGAAAGTATTTTCCACATATTGGAAGAGCTTATCGGTGTGCATTTGCTTTAAACAATACAATTCTCAACTTGAATATTTCAAAAGGAAATCGGTTGCACATTTATTGCACTCATAAATGCTTAAAGCACACCACCATAAAACTGTAGCTTAGTGAGTGGGGGGAGGGTTGAGAAGGGGGTAGCCCCCCTCATGCATTATATAATTCTGTTTGTGGTGCTGTTGGTTTCAATGTCACTCTTTACTTTCGTTTGGACAAATGTTGTTTTTTTTTGTTTTTTTTTTAATAATTCAAACACAAAACGAAAAAAATTGCTATGAATGAATAAGTAAAACCAAAACGAAATTAAAACTAATAATCGGACTAAATGTAGAGATAAAAGATGCTGCTATAGATGAATGGGTGAATCCTAAAATGAACAGAAGTTGAAATGAATAATCAAGGTGACTTAAAACAAACAGAAATTACCAGAAATAAGAGTAGGACTGTCACTCCCTAAATCTTTAAAGGCCACATTGGCATTTACACTTTCCTGGAAACACAATATATTTTAAACAGTTTCTCTTTTATAGTTCTAACATTGAAAAATAAAAAAATGATAATAATCCCTAAAATCAACATCATTAATTCTTAAACAATCAATCTACTGTCATTAGTTCTTTCTTGTAATCTTGATTATGATTTCTTTTCTTTTGTGTGGTTTTTTTTTTTAAAGAAAAACGACACTATTAAAAATACCGATCGTTTCCAAAGGAAGACAAATGACACTACAGCCATTTTGAGGATCTTAGAGAGAGAAGAGGGTTAGTCCCACTTAGGTTAGTTCCCTTTGGTTTCCTTATAATTACTATATAGTCCCAAATTTCCCGGGGGGCCATGGAAATTTTAACAATCAGTATTAATTTTAACAATCAAAAAAACATTTTTGAAGCTGATATCTAGTAAATGAAAACTTGTTTTTACTTTTAAAGGTAAATAAATAAGGCATAGAGAAAAGAATAAAAAAGAGGCTCACTTCACCCCAAATACTACTAAATTTAAGAGGAAAATTGTTTGCGATAGCTTTGTATTTGTAAGCCTGTACTAGCCTTGTAATATCATTTTTTTTTTGCATAGATGTTGATGTTATGGTAAAAAAAAGCACACTGCTTGAGATACAAATGATAGAAAAGCAAAAATCACGCTCTGGTCTTTAGGTTGCCAAACTTTTATTTTCGATTCTGTTGATTCGATTCTGTGTCAATTTCTGTTCGCTCTACGATTATTCGTTCTAACTTCCGTTCGTTCCCGTATCCATCCATAGAAGTACCCAATATCTTTTTCTTTCATTTGATTGTTTAACTTAATTGTTTTGATTGTTTCTGTTCGCTTTGGATTTCTTTTACTCATTTATAGTCGTTTCTGTTCCTTTTAAGATTGCATTGTTATATGACTTAATTTCTGTTCGTTTTCAGGTGTAATCTAGCTCTTTAGTTTCCTTTGACAAATGTCTTTTGAGGAAACTTAATTTTAAGTGATATTTAGAAATAAGGAGATGTTTTTGCTTTATAGCTGTATATGTCTTTTTTTGTCTGATATTCATTAAGCTGAATCCTTTCATAAAAAAAAAATATATTTTTTTTGTCAATAGCGAAACTTTGGTTTTAAATACTCTATATCTTATCTATCTATTCCGACAGAGAAATATCCTCAAGGAAATTTATGTCTGCTCTAAATTTTGACACAAAATTTATTCTCTCTAGAAAGAAAGGTGGAAAATTAGTATTCCCTCTTATAGATAATACCGAGATATTCCCGCTTTTCTTCCATCGAAAAGCAGTTAGTTTCCACTTAATTCCTTGAGATACAGCCCAAATCTTGTAAAGTTCCAAACTCGTAATGTAAAAAAAGGAGACTAAACCGAAAATTTGTTAAAATAAAAAGAAAAAAAATTTCTTTTTTTCTTACAGGTAAAATTCAACTCTTACATATCACTGAATAGATTTCCCAGCGCAAAAGGTATCGAAAGGCACCTTAAAGCAATTTACCATCTCAATTTTTTTATACTACAAAAAAAAAAAAAATAATAAGGAACGCCCCAACCCCCTCTCATACACGAGACCCCAGACAGCAGGACGAAATAAGTTAAGTAAAACAACAAACAGAGATATAAAACACGTAAATACGTAACAAAATACACCGATACACACATTTTTCCTTAGGCAGTGAGAAAGAAGTTTCTACTTACGGATTTCTTGGTCGATTTCCTCTCCTCTTTGCAAGTATGGAGCTTTATTTAAAACTTCTAACGTGATGATGGATGGATTTAAACGACATGCTTCACCGTCAACCTAAAATTTTACATCAATCTGTTTTCTTATTATGTTTCAAGAAAATGCTTATTGTTGAACAAGAAACACATATTCAGAGACAAAGAGATATTCATTGGTAGAAAAACTCTATCATATAAACATCTTTAATTACAATATAAAATGTCACTTTCATTTCAGAACTTATGCCAAAAATGTGCATAGGATAGTAGAAGTGTTCAACCAACTAAGTCGAAGTCGAAATGGGCTAATATACGTCAGTAAAAACAAGCGTTCGATGTCACTAAATACGCGGTGACGTCTGTGACACAGCATTTACACAGCAGGCCGTAAGGAAAGCTTTAAGAGAAATTGGGACTTCTTGGGAGAGTGTAAAGAGGGAGGTGTTGGATAGACCAAGATGGATGAGGAGAGTGGGTAGCTATGTTGGCCTCAGGCGGCTTAGTGTTTCAGTGAGTTATTAATAAAAGCAGTAGTAGTAATTACATTTATTCAAATTTACCAGAGAAAATTTAAAGTTGTTCCCTAAATTGACAGCAAATAATCAAATATCTTCAAATGATGAAATTGTTATCAATATGACTCATTGATGTGTCATATTGAGTCGTATTGATATGACTGTAACATGTAAAGCAAAGGTTTTAATTAGGCTTATGTTCCATTTAAAAAATATGATTTTTAGTCAGCCTAAAGCTGTTACTTGCACTGAAAGGACAAAATACGTAAATCATTGGATTCAGTAGTTTTTGACGTATCCATTCATAAAGTCACAATTACGGTATCTAGACTTTTCCTTAGAGAATCAGCTTAACTTGCAAAAACATATGAAATTTTCCCTAGTTTCGTACGTTTCTGACCCATTTCCTACGCATTTTCTACATAAAACAATGGCTCCCAACCGGTTTCGGGCCGGGCCCCACCTTGGCATTTATAAAATCCCGAAGCCCCTAGTGATATTTAAATGTTGTTATTCAAAAATTTACGTGTAATCAGCTGATGAAAGCATAAAAGGCCATTAAATCGGTATTTGTTTTTGAGTCGTTCTCTAGCCATATTTTAAACTAATGAAAAATATTTTCTGAATACGACACTGTTTATACAATTATGACATCATTGCAATACTATGACGTATCTTTCTTGCTCTTTAAATGTATTTGAATTTGACGTCACTCGCATGAAAAATGTTTTTTTTTTTTTTTCAAAATTAAGATCCTAAAGTGTAGTCATCCGTAGGGTGCACGTTCCATAACCCACTAAAATATTACCATGCCCAACCGGTGAGGTCTCTACCCCACTTTGGGAATCACGGATCTAAAATAAAATTCAAAGCAAAAGTAGATAAATATATAGAAATTCAAATGCAATCGACAAAAAATAATAAACAATAAACAATGAGAGCATATACAAAATCATATTCACCAGGATAAAGTTGAATTAATAATATGGGGTGAAGGGGGGCGGGGTCAAACCCAGTACCCCCCCCCCCCCCCCCTGAATACTCCCTTGAACATGAAGCACATAGTGACATGTAACATAATATTAATCGAAGAGATTTTGACATTTTATGGGAAAAGACCTCCCAGAAATGATGTCTTAACACCTCACCCCCTGAATCACTATTTCAGTGTCATGACCAGACATGGCTCTGGGTCTGTTGTAGAACCCAATAATCTTTGAATAAACTATCGTTTCAAACAGTTTGTGGCAGCGAACTGTGAGTAAGGAGCAAACATCAAGTCGATCTTTTAAGACCCATGATATTTTCTCAGAAATATTAATAAATTGGTAATTCATTATCTTTTCGTCCTAATGTAACAGGCAAACCATAATAATAGGAAATCCATTTTATTCTAAATGAAGAAAAAATACAATGTCAACCCCTTTTAGTTAGAATAGACATTTTACGGGCTAAATCTGTTGCTGTCTGCCATTTTAAATTGAAGGTACTAACAACCAATTAACGATTATTGATGGTAATAATCGGCTTATGAAACATGCCCTTTGATAGCTCAAAAGGCAATGTTCTGTGGAAAAACGATATTACTACGAACTATTCCAAAAACGAAAAACGGCCAACTCCACTGAAACACACCACCCAAACTCCGCAAAAAAAAAACAAATAACTACACTTGTATGTTGTGTTCCATGCGAAAGCGACTGGGTTGTAATACTCTATGAAGTTAGCATAGAAACTTGGGATATTAACTGCTTCTAGGTCAATTAGTATTGCCCCTAACATTGGGGTGAACGGGACCTTTTCCAGATTTCTGACCCTGACTGCTCCTTGGATCGTGATTGAGTACTATTATATATCCTTCCATTTCATTTATGTCAATCCTTTGACTATAAAAGGCCAGAACATACAATTCTGCATATATTATTACAAGGGTAGGTACATTATTTTTTTGTTTTATTAGATTGTAAGAAGTACCAGAGAATCACCATTTCCCTACGAGGATATAACGACAATCAGATAAAAGTGAGAAATAAAATGAGAAAAAATGAGAAAAAAATGAAAAATAAAATAAAATGAGAATAAAATGAGAATTTCCGAAATAAAAAAAAACTTCAGAAATGTTATGGAAAAAATTGTATACCGAGCGTTGCTGAGAGGGTAGAGTTGAAGAAAAAAGGCCCAAATATTCAAGAGATCCTTAGAAATTCAGATAAAAAAAAAACAACGTTTAAACACTTTCTAGCAGAGAAAATTCCTAGGAATTATATGCGTTTGGCACAAGTCCGAGTACTTTAAGTCCAAAACGTCTGTTTGCCACATAATTATTGTTTAAGAAAGCACAACTCTAGCTTACAAATTTTAATGTACAATCGAATCAAGAGATTTAAGCTCCATATATTATCTCTACAGTTGTGCACTTTTAGACAATTGCATTTGTGCCATAAAAAAAGGTCAATGTGTCTTATGCAGTGTTGGCAATTGGGAGGCAGGAGGCCTAATGCACTCCTATATTTTGAAAAATATTTGAAAATTTTTCATTGAAAAATGCCTTTTTTGGTATTTTTATAAAAAAAAACTAAAAAAAGGCAAATTTGCCCCCTCCAGAAATCGAAAACTACACCTTGCCCCCTTCCCCTTAGATTTTCGTTTACTGATGCCACTGGTATTATAGCTAAAGACAGTGCTCCATTTTCCCTGGAAAACTTAAGGATTGTCTGGATTTTCCCTGAAAAAAATTAGGCTCTCAAAGATATCCCTGAAAATGAACGTTCATACATACAGGAACGCTAACACAAATTACAAACCGTTAATTTTCGTTAACAATAATTTCCGGGGATATTCCGGAGAAACCAATTTTTTGGCGGGGGGCTTCAGGGAAACCCTCAACTGTATGAGTAAAGTGAAAGTCTTGGCAAAAGGAACAACAATAAAAATATTACCTGCATTGGAATGGTTTTTCTTGTAACAATTTTTGCAGATCTGCATTGAGCTATACAAGTGCCATGCCCGCCAGCTTGTAAAAGTGGCTGAAAAAAATTACATAAAGAAGGAAAAAATCAGTAACAGAATAAAAGAACTTTATTATGTCAGCTCAAAGCTAAAAGAGGAAATTCCATTTTTATTTCCATACCACTTTTTTTCTTTTTTCTTTTTTTTTGGCATATCGTTCCGTTCAATTCTCTATATAAATCCCATCCTTGTTTAGAAAAAGCCACCATTCCAAATCAGTACTTTGGAAAAGCCGAGAGGCAATCGATAGGTTCTGAATTGAGGCTTAAGACAAACAAATTAAACCTAAAATTCAATAATAAATATAAAATATTTCTTTCTTTTTAAACTAGTCTTCAAAACAGACTAAAAAGGAGAATTATTTTTTTCGAGAATCTATGAATATAAGTAAAAAAAAGGGGGGAGGCGAAAAGGATCAAAAGTAAGTAAGTATGACGGCATTAGACTCTTAAGGTCCAAACCAGCGGTGCTGATCTCCGTTTCGTGCTCTTCAGACATGAAGTGCAATGGGGGGTTGCGGACCAGCATCCTGTAGTTTCGCACACCCTTCCTGCTTACCTTCCCCAAATTTCTCTAGGAATCCGTTCAAGGGTGGGTCGACTTTGGCTGAACTTACAGAGTCACGCCACTGACTCTCGTCTTAAGCCATATAACCGTCCACGCCAGGAATCGAACCCGTGTCCCTCGGACAAAAAAGGATTGGGGTTTACACAACATAGACATTAAAGTTGATCTAAGTTATAAATGCATAAATGAAAAAAGTCGGTGAGTTGAGGGAATTGAGTTAAAAAGATCTAGTTATGTCAAGCCAAATCCCCTTTGCACCCCTCCTTTGCGCCTGTTTTCACTTATATTCATGGATTGTTGAGAAAAAAATCTACTTTTTAGCCTATTTTGAAAACACGTATTTGAACTATTTTTTATAGGCTACAATTATTATTTTCGACTTTTTAGTCTTCTCTAAGACAAAGATAACCAGGAGAGACATTTTTATCTGACACATCGTGTAAGTATATCGATGCTACGTGTTTCCCCCGGAAACTCCCCCCCCCCCTCCGAACACACGGCCCCTCCACATGCAAAATTAAAAAGCCACAGAGGAAGTACAAAATTGGTGCCTCAAAACGTCATTAAGATGTCCTAAGGAGTAACAAAAGGACCAGATGTCTGCCTTTTCACTGAAATTAAACATGCCCTTTTCAGTAACAAAATTAAAAAAATTATGAATAGAACAAAACAGTTCATCAAATTTCCGAGCAAAAATTCGGACGAAACAAACCAGATAAAAATAAAAAGACAAAAAAGACAACGCGTAAAGTAAAAAGAAATAAAAACCCAAATTGGAAGAATTAAAAAAGCTAACAGTGTGGAAAAACCGACAACAGATAAAATGAGTAACATGTCAGAACCAAGCAATTTAAAATACATAGAAGTCCTTATTCCAAATAAGCAAGCAATAGTTTAAGTAAAAAAAAATTAAATAAAAACCGAAGAAAAGAAAATTGAGAAGGGGAATTTTATAAGTTGAACGAATACACTGGAAGAAACAAGACGAATATTTTGGAAGGACAACCGCTTTCCTTCCTCAGCGCATAGAGAAAGTCTCAAGAAAATATGTTCACTTCATTTTTTAGCGAAAATGGACAGAACTCCTCATTCCAAATAAGCAAGCAATAGTTCAAACAAACAAATAATTTGTTCTAAGGAAGGACGATAGAGTATAAACTGATTAATTAATTAATTTATTGATTAATAAATTAACCGCTCAGGATTTTAGAATATTTTTGGTTTATACCGTTATTATGAAAGTAAATAGTAACATTAAACCCCGAAACGAGCAAAATTTACCCCGCATAGGAGTGGGGCTGTCCTTTCCTCATCCCCAGCCCACCCCTCATGGTCGTAAAAGATTAGAAGGATGGCCTTTTGATCCAGGGGGAATTTCTTCGGGGGATTTCAATGGAGCGGGATTTTCCGGGGGGAAACGCCGGCCCCTATACCAGCCTACGACTTTTTCACTCGAGAGTCTTAAGCTAATGCTAGGTGGGTTATTTTGATGCATCCTTCTGTCAAAAGCAATAAGGTGGCGAAATTCATATTTTGACAAGGTTTTGATTATAAGAGTTCTTACAGTTTATTTGCGTAGCAAAAACTTGACTCTGACATAAAACATGGAAATGAAGTAGAAAAATTGTGATAATTAGATGGTTATTTAGTGTTAGTTCTATTTTTACTTATCACAAACCCAGTGGGCTTGTTTGGGGAAGGCAAGGCGGTCAGTTGCCCTCTTTATAATTTGGAGAAAAATTATTAAATAGCTCATACTCCTTGACTCTGCGGACGTGGACTCCTCTTGCCCCCCTAATAAAAATGCTGGAGCTCCGCCCCTGTACAAACCCTAACCTTTTACTCAAAATAAACAATTGATTTTTTTTATTGTCTCATCCGCCCCGCAATTCCCCTTTCTTCCTTCTTCAAAGCTCTCTTTTTCTTTCAGAAAAAGAAAAACTAGGAAAAATATTATAAGGAATGGGATTATACTCCGGCTTCTGAGATTGATAGAAGGTTTGGCTAGGCCTCGAGAGATCCCGGGAAATAGATTTCTGGGTCTTTATCCTTCGGTTCGGTCAGTCAGCTGACATAAAGCTGTCAATGAAGGCTTCTGTAATCTTACGAGATCAGATTCAAAGCCAGCTAATTTATTCTAGTTCATAAATATGATACCGGTGATCCCATAAAGAAAAATCAAGTACGTTAGTGAGCCAAGTCTATTTTGTCATTTTTAAAGTATTAACAACCTAATAATAACTAATTCATGTAACAACTTCCAATTAGTTTTTAAGCCAAGACATTTCAGCATTTTCTGAAATGGTCCAAAATAATTAAAATTCCTTTAAAAGCAACAGTGAAAGATTAAATTCCATTTCTTTTGGTTTATATTTTGGTTTCTCAGCTTTTACAGGAAACTCACATTGCTTCTAAATGAAAATTAATCTTGTTTTTATTTCGTTGTATTATCTAACAGATCTCTTAACACCAACATTTAGGGTCATCAAGTACGTGGTAGTGAGGGTGTACGCCCCTATCAACGTGTTCGGCCAGTCGATTAAAAAAAATTGGGAATTAAGTGCCGCTATTTTACTTTGGGAATTAGTGCCACTATTGGGAATCAAGTGCCACTATTTTATAAAATGGTGGAATTAAGTGCCACTATTTAACTAGCTGGTAAATGGGCTGATGGTAACAAACGCCGTAGAATCGATGGAAGAAGAACTGTCTCAGTCGATAATTTTTTTTAATAATTTTAACAGTAATATCACCCAAATCATTCGGCAAAACTGACCAGCGAGTCATCCAATGCCCACCCCCACAGTTTGGCTAGTGATGCCAATGGTTGCTTTGCATAACATTAAACAGCATTACAAAATCTTTCAGTTCTTGCTTTACAATTTTTGCAAAATTATAACCAGAAGCATGAGATCTAATTGAAATTATTTCAGGTTTATTTTCCGTGTGAAAAATACAATTTTTCGACCATTCTACAGCTGCAACAAAGACAAAAAAACAAGTCCCAATTTTTCTATTTTTCTAGAGGAGGGTCCTTCAGGCCCTCCTCTAGAGAATTTCCTCCTTGTTGAGAATTTCTCCACGTCTCATCCTATGAAAATTTTATTTTATTCTGAGTTGACTATCATTTCTAATCCATGTCAATAAGTTGAAGTTAATAATTGATTACCATTTTTTATTACTGTTTACAACCATTTTAGCTACCCAACTTTTTCGGCTTTTTGTTATATGTACAACATTTTCGCCAAATAGTTCGACATGAATAGCTTATACCCGAATAAATTACTGATGAGCAATTCAATTTAAAATAAAATATACACATATATATGAACGTTTGTCCATAAAAATGTTAGCGGAAAAACAAAAATTCAAAAGAGAAATTGTTTGAAAAAAAAATATCGGTAGTTTTATCGTATTTTATATGTTTTATATCATACTAATATGTTTTATATCATGCATGTTTTATATATGTTTATATATATAATATGTTTAATATAATATGTTTATATATGAATATGATTTATATAATATGTTTTATATATGCTTTATATCAGTAACTGTTTTATATCATAAAAAAATATCAGTAGTTAAAAATCAAATTTTTTTTTGACAAGAATGAGGAAATTTGGAAAGGAGAATTAAATAAAAGTTTAGAGAAATATTTTGCTAATATGCTTTACTAATCAAACAAAATAACAAAGAAACAAACCAATTGATAAGTGGTTAATCCAACAACTTCAATTATTCCATCATCAGTGGCTTCAAGTCCCATTGCCTTGTTCCAGGGTTTTGTGCCACCACCATAGCTGAAAGTTAAGAAGTAAACGTGAAAAGAAAAACAGATACCACAAAGCAGGGAAAGCACGGGCGTAACGCGTTCCTAAGAAGTTGTCACAATGCAGCCCCTGTGAGCCATAATTAGCCAACTAGCCCATCTATAAGCCAGTAACAGGTATCACAAAGCATGGAAAGCACGGGTCCAAAGAATCTATGAAGTTGTCAGAATGCAGCCCCTTATTAACCAGATCGTGGTAAACAATGTGGCTTATTAAAAATATGGTATCAATTCATAATATGACTTAAAATACTGACTGGTTTGAAAACATGAAGGAATGTTACATTAAAAATATGATTAATACAAAACCACATTGTTTCTTTACTTTAGCAAGGTTACAATATAACTATGGATAAGAGTTTAAGAAAGGACGTCAAAACTGTAATAGCAAAATGACAAGGTCGTTCACCCAGCTCAAGGTCATAGAAACCGGGAGTAAAAAGATCAAGGTCAATTTAAATTTTGGACTCCAGAGTTATAGAACAATTATAATATTTGTCATTATTCGAGGCAACGGCAATGACTGCAGCAAGGTACAGTGCAATAACGAATCTAAAGTATTGAGAGCAAATATATTGAATAGAAACCTACAGCCAGGGCCGTATCCAGGATTTTTTCCAGGGGGAGGGGGGTTTACAAAAAAAAAAATTCTGGGGGGAGGTTTTGCAAAAAAAAACTTAAAAAACGTATCAAAAATTGTTTATATTCATTTTTGTTACGTGATTTACGAGTCAAACAAAAATTTCGGGGGGGGGGGGTCGAGCCCCCCTGGATATGGCCCTGCCTGAAGTGCCTACGATAAGGCTAAAAGATGTAGTTATCGAACAGGTTTTCAAGCAATCCTATAAAGTCTTTCATCTAATAAATTCTAGTGTTTTTTGTGTTTTTTATTTTTAGCTTATGCTGAAAAAAAAAATCAGGTCACTCAAAAACTTAATAGGATCATACCAAAAACTAATGCTTCACTTTCAATATACTGTGAAGTTAGTTGCAAAATTGATAATCACAAAAGCTCATAATCACAGAAATCACACAGATAATCACAAGATAATCAAGGAAATTCCACAGAATAAAAAAAATCACAGAAGCCCAATAATGAAAAAAGAAAGAAATCAAAATCAGCGAAGAGTATCATGGGACAGATCATACTAAAATGTGAACCTTCGCTTATCCCTTTTGTACTGTACTGGATGGAAGTTTAATAAGGGATGTCAAAACTATAATAGTGAATCACAAGGTGTTTGACTAACCCTACAGGATAATTCAAATCACAGGCAATATCACTTGTAAAACCACAAGGCAATGACTGTAGCACAGAACCGCGCAGAAAGATAGACACTAAAACAAGAAGATGAAGAAGTACTAGAAGTTTTTCACCGAAAAACTTCTAGTCAAACTAGTCAAACAACGAGAAGTTTTTTCGATTGTCATATTTTCCAATAGTCAGACGGTAAGTAAAAAGAGTGGTTTCAACTTGTCACCGATGACACTAACATAAGTGTCATCTCAAGTCATATCGCACACTTAGTTAGCACGCCTAAGTCAAAACAACAGTGTACCCATTGTTGAATCCATAGAGAAGTCTTTCTGCCACAGTCAACGCAAAAAGAAGCAATGATTCTCTTAAAAAAAAAGAAAGAAAGAAAGACAGTGACAAAGAGTGAAAGAGAAAGAAAGAGAGGGAGAGAGAGATAGAGACAAAGAGAGACATAAAGTTAAGAGATTGAAAAAAATAGAAACACATAGGGTTTCTAAAATCCAAACTTTTTTCACTTTAAAACATTTCTTAGGAGGGGGGAAGGACTAAAATTTAATGTCATGTTTTCAATCCTTAACCGATGTTTATTGTTAGTAGTTTAGAACAATCACAATGCCGAGAGGCAGCAAAATAAGCTACATAGTTTCAAGTTGCAAATCTATTTGTTTTTTTTTCTCTCTGCTTCTGTTTTTGTAATTAAAATAATTTGTTCTGAGCTAATGTACCTCACTGTTTGAGACAATTTGGCCTTTTCAAACGGCATTGAAATAATGTTCAAGTCTGGTCAGCGGCAATGCTATCTCACGTGATCTTAAGGTTTATGGTATGAGCTATGTCAAACAGCCGTTCCATTACTTTTCATACCTAAACGTTCTAAAAGTTTTCAAGAGCCACCGTAGGGGAGTGGACGGCACGCTGGACATGCAATCCTAGATTTTTCGGGATGGGGATTCGAGTCCTGATCTCATCAACTTAAAGTTTTTAATTGGATTGGGGGTCAGTGGCGTGACTCTGCAAAAGCTAGGCCACCTGGGGTTTGGAGGAAAGGGGTCTTTGAGGCTTGAGCCTCAATCCTACTGGGTCAACCCCTTCAAAAATTACAGAAATATTCAGCCATTTCTTTAACATCAAGTTCAATGTATCTACGGGGTCCAGATTGAATTGCTATCCTGCAAAAAAACAGTTTTCAAGATTCCTCTTATTAGTGACGAAACATTCCAAAGGAGAAATAGGAAAGGTGAACTTTTTAGAGAAAAAATTATGTTTCCGTTCCATTTACTTGAGGTTCAGTAGAGCGTGGAAAAGAGGCAATACTAGAAGGTAAAATCTGTAGCAACAAATCGCTAAGAGGTATAGGATCATTACTTCTCAAGGATTGGCATTGATTAGTTGTTTGCCTTATTTATTTGAGAAAACAAGATTCGAGAGTGATGAGACAGGTTGAGAACTTGGAAGATGTACAAAGTTCAGATAAATTTTATTATTTTGTCCAATTATGTTTTTATTTAGAAAAACGTTCCGGAAAAGAAGTTTTTCAAAGAAATTAAAGGCCATATTAAATTTAATATTAGAAGAAATAAAACCTATAATAACTCAAACTCAAAATGACCAGAAATTACTATTGAAGAATAAATGAAACCCAAAATGAACAGAAATTAAATAAACAGTCATAGAAAAATAAAACAGGTACTAATACAGATGAATAAATAAATCTTAAAACGAGTAAAGCTTACATTGAATATGCAAATCAAGTTTAAAACCAATAAAAATCTTTTACTATTGAAGCATAAATGAAACCAAAAGGAACAGAAATTAAATAAACAATACATTGAATATGCTAATCAAGTTCAAAACCAACAAAAATCTTTCGGTATTGAACTATAAATGAAACCCAAAACGAACAAAAATTAGATAAACAATCATAGCAAACAAACGTACAACAGAACCTAATATAAATAAATAAATAAATCTTAAGACGAGTAAAGCCTGAATTGAAAACGCAAATCAAGTTTAAAACAAACAAAAATCATTACAAACAAGAGCCTGTATACTGCCTCCCTCCCTAACTGTAAAAGTCCAAAACCTACTGTGTCATTGGCGCTTTACTGAAAACAATATGTGTCTTGAACAATCCTGGAAAGAACTAAAAAAATCAAACTGAATATTTGATTTTAGTGATATTAATTGTTGAAAGCTTATCAGTTCAAGATTTTATTTCACTGTAATTCTTATTTTCATTTCAATGTTGTAATAACTGGAAAAGACAATATTTGTAATATAATTCGCGTTCAGTGAAGCGCCAATGACGCAGTAGACTTTAGAATTTTACAGTTAGTGAAGGGGGCAGTATCCAAACTCTTGATTGTAGTGAAACTATATTTGTAATGAACAGTCTTGTATAAAATTAAACTGAATATTTGATATATAATGATATTAATTGCTTAAAGATCATCAGCTCAAAATTTAATTTTTCTGTAATTATGTTTATTTTCAATGTTGTAATAAGCACAAAAGAAAATATTTTTAGTATAATTCGTTTTCAGTAAAGCGCAAATGACGCAGTAGGTTTTAGACTTTTACAGTTAGCGAAGGAGGCAGTATCAAAACTCTTGTTTATAGTGATTTTTGTTAGTTTTAAGCTTGATTTGCAAATTCAATTTAAGTTTTACTCGTTTTAAGATTTATTGATTCATTTATATTAGTACCTGTTGTATGTTTGTTTGCTACGATTGTTTATTTAATTTATGTTCGTTTTGGGTTTCATTTATACTTCAATAGTAAAAGATTTGTGCTGGTTTTAAGCATGATTTGCATATTTAATTTAAGCTTCACTCGTTTTAAGCTTTATTTATTCATTTATATTAGTGCCTGTTGTATGTTTTTTGCTATGCTTGTTTATTTCATTTCTCTTCGTTTTGGGTTTCATTTATTATTTAATAATAATTTGTGGTCGTTTTAATTTTAAGTTATTGTAGGTTTTTATTTCTTCTGATCCTAAGTTTAATTTGGCCTTTACTTTTCGTTGAAAAACTTCTTTTTTGGAAAGATTTCTTTTAATTAATTTCTGTTCGTGTTTGATTGCCAAGTTTCAAGTTTTTCAAAATTCCCTATTCCAAAATAACTCCAAAATAAAATTATATGTCTTTAACAGTCTTGACAAGAACTAATAAATTAAAATGAATATTTGATATATAGTAATATTAATTGCTAAAAGTTCAACAGCCTAAGATTTTGTTCCACTGTAAGTTTCATTTTATATTCAATGTTGTAATAAGTACAAAAGAAAACATTTGTAATATAATTCGCTTTAGTAAATTGCCAAATACGCAGTTATCCTTATGCTTTTACCGTTAAGGAAACGGGCAGTAGCCAAACTCTCGTTTGTAGTGAAAACTATAGGTGTCGAACAGTTTTAGGATTTTTTTAGGGGGGGCGGGGGGGAGGGCAGGCCATGGAGGGAGGAACAGGGCTCAGCCCCCATGATCTTTAGAATCAAATATCATTAATAGGTTTGTTTGTGTGTGTGAGGGGGGAGGGGGGTTCGAGCCATGGAGAGAGGGCCATGGGTTATCTCCAATGATTTTTGGAAATAAAATATCGCTATTAAGTCGAGTTTTTTTTGGGGGGGTGGGAATGGACTGAGGGCCAGTGGTCAGCTCCCATGATTTTTGGAATAAAATATCGTTAATAAATTGTTTTTTCAGGGTGGAGGGGGGAGGAACGAGTCATGGAGGGAGGGCCAGGGGGTCAGGTCTCATGATTTTGGAATAAGATATCGAATCAGTTTTCTTTGGGGGGAGGGAGGTGGACTGAGGGCCAAGAGTCAGCTTCCATGATTTTTGGAATAAAATATCGTAAATAAATTGTTTTGTTTGGGGGGGGGGGGCCATGCGGGGAGAGCCAGAAGTAAGCTCTTATGATTTACGACTGATAA
>CM051258.1:58273768-58471268 GCA_027921565.1 Artemia sinica | reverse complement strand
TATATAAACATAAAACAAACGTAAATGTACAAATAAATGTGAGTAAAGTAAACGAATTTAGGGCTCAGTAACGACGAAATTAGTTTTAAAATTCAAAGAGTTCTGAGATTGGGAGAATTTCCTCCTATATGTCCATTTTAATGAAAAACTGAGATGTGTAAACTTTTTACTGTTTGAAATCAAACATATCGTGGTAACAAACTGAAGTAAGGCGCGACGCGGCTCAGTAGTAAACGAAACTCTAAAAAATGATATTTTGATATTAATAGATACATTAAAAGAATTGACTTTTTATGCTGATTCCAAATATATTAGATTCATCAAGTTTAGTGATACCCATCGAAGGCTACGATCCTGAGAAAACTTGCCTGATATTCAAAAAAGGGGGAAAATACCCCCTAAAAGTCAAGGAATCTTAAAAAAAACAACACCATCAAATTCAGCGTATCAGAAAACTCTCATGTCGAGGTTTCAAGCTACCTTCTGAAACAGTGAGGAATTTTATATCTTTCGCGAGAAGAAATATCACGGATGCGTGTTTATTTTTGTCTGTTTGTTTGTTTTTCCTAGGGGAGATCGTATCGAACCAATGGTCCAAGAATATTGGAAAAGGGCTCATCCGAAAGGAAATTAAAAGTTTTAGTGCCCTTTTTAATTGATCAAAAAGATTGGAGGGCAACTAGCCCCCACCCCATACCCCTTTTTCCCTAAAGTCGTCCGATCAAAATTTTGAGATAGCCATTATGTTCAGCGTAGTTGAAAGCTCCAATAACTATGCCTTTAAAGATAAGATGACCCCTCCCTCCAGCCTCCCTCCAGGGGAAAGGTTTTTAAGTTATGAAATTTGCCCACTGTTTACTCATAGTATTTCTTATTGGGAAGTATGTATACATTTTTTGGTTTGGGGGGGGGGGGGAGGGGATGAATTTTGGGGGGTATTTTCCACGGGGAGAGTTTTCCATGGGGAGGGGAGCTCCTGGGTGGTAATTTCTCAGAGGAAATTTTACACTGGACGAATTTTCTTGAATTCCTCTACGTAATTATTTTTATTTGTCTTACCTTCTCTTCACCGACTCAATTTTACATGTGGAGATGTAAAGCGTAAATATTCACCGGAATTGAATTGTCTAGAGGGTCTTTCTGTAGGGGGGGATTTTTCGTGGAGGGGGACACGGGTTTCCCGGCATGATTTAAAAAACGATCAGAAGTTAAATAAAAAAAAGAATTTCAACTGATATTAAGGAGCAACATTCAAACTTAAAAGGAAAAGAAATTATTAGGTATATGAGGGGGTTGCCCCTTCCTCATTACCTTGCTCTTTACACTGAAGTTTGACTTTTTGTCCCAATTCTTCAAGAACGAATCCTGAAACACAAGGGTCGTTTAATGAGAACAATAAGAAGCTTTTTTAAAAGCACTAAAGAACTTTAGCGTCAAGAGCGAGGAAGTGAGGATGGGAAACCTCCTCACATGCGTATTAATATCCGTTCGTTTCAAGTTTAGATGTTGCTAGTTATTTTCAGTGGAAAACATTCTTTTTTTATTCAATACTCTTAGAAAAAAAACTGTTTAAAGCAAATTGGCAATTCTTTTAATTCAAATTTGGCATCTTCTAAATTTGACTTAATTTGATATATATATATATATATATATATAATATATATATATATATATATATATATATATATATATAATATATATATATATATATATATATATATATATATATATTATATATATATATATATATATATATATATATATATATATATATATATATATATATATATAATATATATATATATATATATATATATATATATATATATATATATATATACATATATATATATATATATATATATATATATATATATATATATATATATATATATATATATATATATATATATATATATATATATATATATATATATATATATATAGTGTAACAGATTGAAATTCAGAAAAACATTTTGTCCAACAAAATTAGGCCTACAGTAATAAGTAACTAGAGCAATGCACAGAAAAAAGTATCTCTGATTGAAAAAAAGAGTAATTAATACTAGAATAGAGACAAAAACCAAAGTTAACTTTTAACAGTACTTCTATTTCCTGCGATTTTTATTCGTCAACCATATCTAAATTTCTATTTTTCCATCAAAACTTTTTGTGTAGATTTTTAAGACTTTCCTGAATTAAAAAATGTTTATCAATCATTATACCTCTGGCTTCGTGAAACTCCAGCGCAATATGAGCATCAACACCAAAAGAAAAGTAATTGTTAACGACATCTAGTGGCAAAGTATCTTTCCCTTCTTCCGTTGGTTGATTTTCGGTATTTGGCTCGACTATAAGTTTCCATCTATCTAAAAGTACGGTATCGGCTTCAGCTGTTGCTTCCAAAATCTTCGAAATTGGTTCATCAGTATAACCCTACAAAAAAAAGGTTTTATATTAAACCCCAAGACACATAACTAAATATTAATGGAAAGTAAGAGTCCAATTTCAACCTAACTAAAAGAATCCTTTTTTTTATCCTTATAAAATAATCCTTGTAATTTGAATTTATATATCTAAAAAAAAGTAAGACTAGTCAACTGTATCAGAATGTTTTGGTTTTGTTTTTTTTTTCCAAAAAACTTGAGGAACAGTCTTTTTGTTGCCATAGACCTGTGACTTTTTTTACTTACTCTTGGCCTCTGAATTCCAAAAAACCTAACTCAACCTCCATTCCACTTGACTTACGTTTAACTCAGCCCCCATGTATCTCACCCTTATTCAACTCAACTCCTGTGGAATTTAGCCCTCATTTTAACTCAATGCCCCGTTTAACTCAACACCCATTTCCCTCAACAGGAATTCAATTCAACCCCTGCAACAATTTAGGTTAGATTGAATGGGGTTGATTTAAACAGGGGTTGAGTCAAACGAGGGTTGATTTAAACGGGGATTGAGTTGCAAGTGGGTTGAGCTGAATGGGGTTGTGTTACATGGGGTTAAATTGAATGGGGGTTGAGTTAACCAGGGATTGCTTTAAACGATAGTTGAGCTAGATTGGGGTTGAGTTAAAGGTGGCTTGAATTGAATGGGGTTTGAGTTGAACAAAGTTGAGTTAGAGAGAGAGAGAGAGAGAGAGAGAGAGAGAGAGAGAGAGAGAGAGAGAGAGAGGAGAGAGAGAGAGAGAGAGAGAGAGAGAGAGAGAGGAGAGAGAGAGAGAGAGAGAGAGAGAGAGAGGAGAGAGAGAGAGAGAGAGAGAGAGAGAGAGAGAGAGAGAGAGGAGAGAGAGAGAGAGAGGAGAGAGAGAGAGAGAGAGAGAGAGAGAGAGAGAGAGAGAGAGAGAGAGAGAAGAGAGAGAGAGAGAGAGAGAGAGAGAGAGAGAGAGAGAGAGAGAGAGAGAGAGAGAGAGAGAGAGAGAGAGAGAGAGAGAGAGAGAGAGAGAGAGAGAGAGAGAGAGAGAGAGAGAGAGAGAGAGAGAGAGAGAGAGAGAGAGAGAGAAGAGAGAGAGAGAGAGAGAGAGAGAGAGAGAGAGAGAGAGAGAGAGAGAGAGAGAGAGAGAGAGAGGAGAGAGAGAGAGAGAGAGAGAGAGAGAGAGAGAGAGAGAGAGAGAGAGAGAGAGAGAGAGAGAGAGAGAGAGAGAGAGGAGAGAGAGAGAGAGAGAGAGAGAGAGAGAGAGAGAGAGAGAGAGAGAGAGAGAGAGAGAGAGAGAGAGAGAGAGAGAGAGAGAGAGAGAGAGAGAGAGAGAGAGAGAGAGGAGAGAGAGAGAGAGAGAGAGAGAGAGAGAGAGAGAGAGAGAGAGAGAGAGAGAGAGAGAAGAGAGAGAGAGAGAGAGAGAGAGAGAGAGAGAGAGAGAGAGAGGAGAGAGAGAGAGAGAGAGAGAGAGAGAGAGAGAGAGAGAGAGAGAGAGAGAGAGAGAGAGAGAGAGAGAGAGAGAGAGAGAGAGAGAGAGAGAGAGAAGAGAGAGAGAGAGAGATTTATCTGGAGTGATTAGTATGTGGACGCTCCCGCTTGGTGCTCCAACAATAGTCAGTCGTTTATGTACACCCCATCTACCTCATCTTCTCATTCCTGACTGCACCATGATTTTTCGCGAGGTTCGCAAGATAGCTATGTAGAAAAGTCAATTTATTCTTATTGTACAAACAAGCATTATAAAACCCTGCACAAGTTGCTACACAACTTCGTTGTGTGCTCGTCTGTTTCCGAAGAAATTCTTTAACAATCACTTTGAGTGCCAACCAATTAGTTTTCGAAGTTCAGTCATTATTCCGATAAGATATTCAGATTAAGATTGGTTTTAATAATACATTACACATAAATTACATACACTCACAAATACATTTTAAAGATAAATTCTGGCCAATGATCCAAATTAATTTGATCCTCTAGGACAATCCTGTCGAGGAAACATTAAATTACACCGTCAATTACATCACATAGTGGCGATTCTCCATTTGCCAGCCAGCATGAACTTAAATTGCCTAATAAACTTTTCAATCAAAATCATTAATAACATAGTAATAGGAGATTAGCACCGCCGGTTCGGACCTTATGGTCTAGTACCGCATCCTTTACCTTTACTGAAAACATAACTTAAATCTCAATCTCAACAGGAGAAAACAAGATCTGGTATAGCTGTCAATTTTAATAGTAAAATAATAAATAATTATCCATTTTCTTTTACTTTCATTCAATATCATTTTAATTTACATACTATTACTTAACGCTTGTTATCCAGATATTTTTTTAGATTTATTTTAAATGATGCAATACCCGGTTTACTTCTCATTGCTTCTGGTAGGTTATTCCAAACTCGTGAACACAAAATGTCAACTGAAAAATCAGATCGAGCACATGGTGTATATGGACCAAACTAAAGGCTTCTATCTCGTGATCTTCCCTGGCGTGTTTTCGCCACAGAAAAAATTCCTGAAAAGCATTTTGGTAGAAGAGAAAGAAAGTATTTGTAAACAAAACTGAGCAATTAAAAACCCCCAAACTATCTAAGGAAAATAAAGAATCTGTTCCGTTAATTACGTTTAATGCTTTTTGATTTATGTTGTTAATCATATTTGTATGGGATTTAAATGTCGCCGTCCAGACAAGAGAGCAGTATCGGATATAGGACTCTATCAGCGAAAAATAAAGAAGTTGAAATATTTAACAGGAAAAAAATGCCTAAGTTTTTTCTTAAATTCCCAGATTTCTAGAAATTTTTAGGTTCGCCGCTGTAGAATGCTATCTGAAAGAAAAAATTTCATCAATGCACACAGCCAGATACTTTACAAATCCATTTTCTGGTCTCTGAATCATGCCTCTAGTCATTGGGAGACCTGTGAATGAAGGCTGGAGCTTCCCTATTCGTGAAAAAAGCAAAACATGTTGATTTCTTAACATTTATAGTCATCTTGTTAACATCCATTCACAAGTAAACATGCTCCATCGTCTGTTGGTGTCAATGACAGTGACTTCAGACTTCACTGAGATAGCAAAGTCTGAGGGCAGAAATTACAGCAACAAACTGGGGGGCAGCCGAAAATAAACTGAAAGTCGTTAATGTGAATAATAAATAAATGAGGGCGAAGAATCGAACCTTGAGGCACTCCGCAATTCATTGTCTTCGAAGATGTGTGATTATTCCTAATTATAATTACTCTATTTTCTAGATAACTTTGAAACCATGGAAAAGGAGGGCCTTTCACCCCAATATGGTCAAACTTACCAAGCAAGATATCATGGGACATACAATCAAACGCCTTTTTTATGTCCAAAAGTATTGCCATAGGAATTTTACTCTGATCCATCATATTATTTATATAAAGAGAAAGCGAAACAAGAGCATCTTCTGAAGAGTGGCCGGGACGAAAGCCAAATTGTCTCGAATTCAGAAAACCCTTTAATTCCAAAAAAATTGCAGGTTGATTATGTATTAGTTTTTAAAAAATTTTTGAAAAAGTAGATAAAAATGAAATCGGCCTATAATTAAAGTCATCTGATGGATCTCTTCTTTTAAAAAGAGGAATTACTCTTGCTTTCTTTAGATCATCTTAACAGTCAGAATCAATGCCTACTCAATGGCTGCTCTTTAGCAGATTTAAATAAGTTGCCTACATGATGAAACCAACAATTCTAAAAATTCCTTAAAAATGAATAACTTAATTAAAATATTAATTAATTCCTCAAAAATTCTAGATGCCTTGGTTCAATATTCTAGGTCGACTCAGACCTCAAAAAATCGGCGAAAACCCAGATCTTAAATAAAATTCATATATTTTAAGATTAAAAATCTTTTTTATGGTTTCATGATTTGCAATATTCCTGGGTAGCTCCACAAATTCGGCCTTCAATATTCCAAGAAAACTTGGATAAAGTTGATGGTGGCTAAATACAGTCATGTAAACATATCGTGAAACACAACTGACTTCTGAAGTTTTCAGAATTAGACGCAGATGAATACTTTCCTTCTATTACCTACTAAAATTGCAACCTTGGACAAAAAATAGTTTTCTGATTCGGCGCTATAACCTAGCGGACCCAAATCTAGCTGTTGAGACACTTATTAGCCGGCAAAAAACAAAACCAGCAATTCTAAAGCACGAGTGGGCAAGTTTGCTTTTTTTTTTTTTTTTTTTTTTTTTTTTTTTTTTCTCCTTTCAAAAGTTGTTGTCTTTGTTGCTATTTTCGAAGAAGTTGTTGTTTATGTTGTAAACTTTGAGTATGCTATCTTTCAGTTTCCACTTTTCGTACTATTTTGTATACTATTTAAGAAGTTGTTGCTTTTGTTGTTATTATTATCGTTTTGTTTCCTCTTTTCGTATTTTTGTATACTCTGTCATTGTACATATATTGTATACGACGGGTTTTCAATATATATTATTATTATTATATATTATATTGAAGCAAATTTTAGTCTGAATAATTATAACGGAAGAAACATGCAGCTAAAAAAAAAAAAAAAAAAAATTGTGCTCGATAATTCAGACCTGAACCGACTGCGAATAAAATACTTGTATTTGACATTAGCCAGAAAAAACAATCTTAGCACCAACACTGCTGGTGCTAAGCACCAACAAAGTTGGGGCTAAGATAGTCTTACACCAAACAAAGTTCTAAAAGTGTACTTCCTGGAAAAAAAAATTACCAGACACCAAATATTTTAGTGCATTATGCGAGATGCGCAACCAATACATCTCCCGTCAAAAAGTGCCAGTTCGACCTTTCACTGTAACATACAGTGACCTTTCACCTAACATACAGTGACCAATTCGACCTTTCACATATATATATATATATATATATATATATATATATATATATATATATATATATATAATATATATATATATATATATATATATATATATATATATATATATATATATATATATATATATATATATATATATATATATATATATATATATATATATATGTCTCTATCGTATGGCATCCACATTAGGTTTTGAAAGTTAAAGTCCCCAAGACTCCTAGAAAATGATCGTGCGCAGCATAATCAAAAACACCCAAGTTTTCTCGCTCTCACGAATTTACATTTGAGAGGAGCAGAGAATTAGTTTCTGGTGCATTCGATAATGCCAGCCATCATGAAAAATTGACTGCACTAGCCTTTTAATTTCCATCTGTGGAAACAACCCCACATTTCAATAAAAAGTAAATTGCCCCTTGGCATAATTTCAATTAATCCAAGGCCGAAAATGCAAAGGCCTGTGAAAACGACAGGGGAACAGGGAATGAAGTAAAATTTTGAGCGAACCATGAATCGCCTTTTTTTCTGGGTTCCCTCCCTGGGATAATCAAATGAAGAATATGCGTTGATGCTACTTGAAGATGAAACTTAGATACTGAATATGGTTTGCCGGAAATAATTGTCGATTCCCACGAAGAATAACAACTATGAATAGGGTTACTGGACAAGGTTTGGGTGAAATGTGAAGTGGGAGAGAGTATCCCCCAAGGACTCCAGATCAGAGAGGCAAAACCTCGGTAAAGGGATCACAACTTGTCCGCCAGTTGTGCATTGAGGAAAAGGGCTATCTTTCGCGACTTCCCGCAGGGGATCTTCCCCAAGGGATTCCTCCCCCTCATAAAAGATCGACATATTTTTTGAGTTGACAGTACTAATCTTAGATTCCTTCCCAAATTTTTCCAATCCGACTCGACATTCAATATCTCCCAACTTTCCCCCAACCCGTTGTAGGTCGTTCATCTCTATTTTGTAACCATCTTGTTTTATTCCCCATGGGTATCACAATCGGGACATGCCGTCAGCATTTCCGTTATCTGTCCCCGGTCTTGATTTTATTTCGAAATCATATTCCTATAAACACAGGGCCCACCGTGCCAATCGTCGGTTATCTGGCTTCATTATATTTAGCCATCTCAATGGGTTGTGATCTGTCACTATTGTAAATTTTCGTCCATATACATAATAGTCGAGTTTTTTGACTGCATGTATTTTGCAAGACATTCTTTTTCAATCGTGCTATAATTTAATTTTGCTTTGGCAATTTTCTGGATATAAATGTGATTGGATGTTCCCAATCTTAAAAATTGTAAGATAAAACTGCCCCTAATAAGGAATTCAAAATATAATCTACTAGTATTTGGAATGTTGCTGGTGCCCCTTTTAGTCCAAATGACATATACCTAAATTGGTATAACCCAAAAGGAGTAATAAAAGCAGTTTTTGCTGAATCGTCTGGGTGCATTTTTACTTGCCAATATCCCCTTCTCAAGTCCAAAATTGATATAAATTTTGCGGAACCTACTGACTCTAGAATTTCGTCCATTTTTGGTATAGGATACGCGTCTGATTCGGAAATATTATTTAGTTTTCTATAATCTATGCAAAATCAGATGGAGCCATCCTTCGGGACTAATACGACTGGCGCTGCATATTCTGAATTTGATGGTTCTATAACTCCTAAATCGAGCATTCGGTCTATTTCTTTTTTCATTTCCTTCCTTTTAGCTTCTGGTATTCGGTACGGGTATTGTTTTATTGGTTTCTTGTCTTTTACTAGTATTTTATGTACCACATTTTCTGTTTTTCCGATTCGGTCTGTTAATACGTCTGCAAATTCCGTGAATAATTTATTTAATTGGGATTTCTAAGCTCGGCTCAGATGTGTTTGTGCCGAAACTCTTTCAATGGCATTTATATGTGTCTCCGCCGGGTCTATTGTACCCAAAGGGGCACTTTCCTCGTCATTTTCTGAGGTCGAAATCATGAGGCAGCGCTTCTGCGGATCCTTGTGGTTTTCCTTTTCATTTTCCTTGTTAAATTTCCTCAGTAAGTTCACATGGTAAACTTCTTCCTTTTTCCTTGCACCATCTAATTCTATCATATAACTTACCTCATTTATTTTCTTTTTCACCTTAAATGGTCCTTTCCATCTTACTTCCAATTTATTATTTCCGTCCGGTAGCAATATGGACTTCCCCCCCTTCCGCGAATCCGCGCATTCGGGCGGATTTATCGTACCATATTTTCGTTTTTTCTGCATATTCCCCCTGTGCTTGCTTGGCAATTTAATGGTATTTATGCAGTTTTTCTCGTAGTGATAGCAAGTGGGTTATCACTGTTTCTTCATTTTTCTCCTGATTCTCCCATGATTCTTTTAAAATGTCTAACACCCCCCCTCGGGTTTGTCCCATATAGTAATTCAAATGGCGAGAACCCTGTAGCTGGGTGTGGTGTTTCTCTGTATGCAAAAAGGACATAAGGAAGCATTTTGTCCCATTGGTTTACATCGTCTCTTACAAAACGTCTCAAAATACTAATAAGGGTTCCGTTAAATCTTTCTGTCACTCCATTTGCCTGAGGATGGAATGGAGTAGTTAATACTTGTTTAATACCGAGAATTTTGTATAATTTTCGTCTGTATGTCGATATAAAATTGGTTCCATTATCTGTTAAAATTTCCTTTGAGATTCCGTGAAGTGAGACATATTTTGCTAATTCTTCTGCGATTTTTGGTGATTTTACTGTTTGCATTGGGATAGATTCTGGGTATCTCGTAGCCAGATCATTAATAACTAGAATGAATCTGTTTCCCGCACTAGATTTCGGGAGTGGGCCTACAATGTCCATTGAAATTCTCTCAAACGGTTTGCCGAAAATGGACATTGGAACTTTTTCATTTGTTTTTTTGTATGCGACTAACTGACAATCTTTGCATATTTTACAAAGTTGATAATATCCTTTCTTAACCCTTTCCACCAAAAACGCTGCAAGAGTCTATCTCTTGTTCTTTGGGATCCCATGTGTCCCCCCGTTGGGCTTGAGTGAGCCAATTTTATTACTGCTTTTCTCAAATCCTGTGGTACCAAAAGTTGTAATTTTCTAGGGTTTTCCCCAGTCTCCATTATTTTGTAAAGTAGCTTTCCATTACTGTAAAACTGTTTAGATTGCGGATTTCTTTAGTTCGTTAGTGCTAGTTTTATTTTTCTGCAATCTCTAGCCTTTGCTTGTAATTCTGCGAATTTTTCGGAAGCTACCCCGAGTATTTCGGTTAGTTCCTCTTTGGTTTCCTCTGGTTCTTATTCTACGGTCAATAATTTCTCTTGTTTTTGTCCATATTCCTTTTTATCCACCCTTTTTTGGCTTTTAGGTTTTCTTAGTTTTGCATTTTTTATGAACATCTCGTCGTTAAACTGAAATGGGTTTTGTATATTTTGATCATCATTTTCATTAGTGGGCGGCACAGCCTCCCTTTTCTTTTTTTCTTGGTTTCGTGTCACCGCATTTACTTTTTTCATCATGGAGGTTGCATTTAGTGTAAGAAAGTTTTCTATATTGCCCAAATCTCCCCCTAATAAAACGTCTACTGCAAGAGTAGGTACAACCCCTACTTTTAATTCCTTTTTAACCGTATTTCCCTCTTTATTGGCGATTTCTATTATGACCTGAGCTTTCAGACATTTATGTTTTGCTCCATAGTAGCACAGCGCTGCCACTTCATTTTTATAATTTATGTCGGTTTTCTTTATCAAGTCTTCCCGTACATAGGTTTGGTCGCAGCAGGAATCGATAGCTATTTCTATTTACCATTTACCTATTTCTATTTCGATTTACCATTTAGTTCGCCACATACTTTGTGTGATTCTGCAAATGCGCAAGTTTTCATATTCTCCGGGCTTCTAACCCATGCGGTCCTCTTAAACGTTTGAAACTTTTTTCCATTCTCTCGGGATCGATCGTTTCTCGGATTGTCCTGTTTTCCGTTTGCCCCATCGTCCCTTGTTCTGTAGATATTGTTGTAATTTTTTTCGCACTGTGGCAATCTGAGGCATAATGTCCGCGTTTATTACAGTTATAACAGGTAATATCATACATTGGCCTGTTTTTGGTTGTATTTCCTAACGTCTTTATTTGGGCAATTGGTGCTATAGTGGCCGCCCAAGTTACAATGGTAGCATGTTACTTCTCCTTGTGTTTGCCACATTTGGCTAGCATTCTTTTTATTTTCTGTGTAAGGGTATTTTTTCCTACCATTACCTCCTAGCCTTGTTCTTGGTGGGAATGTCTCCCTCCTAATTTCGGTGTGGCTGTCTGCTAATTCGGACATTTCTTCAATTGTTTGTGGGTTTTTCTCTTTTAAGTACATTCTCATACTTGGATGGGTATTTTCTAAGAATTGTTCTATTACTGTTTTATCTATCACTTTCGTCAATTTTTCCTTTATCTCTTCCGGGTGTTCATACATTCTATAATTTTCTAACTCTAGCCATTTTAAACACATATCTTTCAATTTGTACCCGAATTCTTTATATGTTTCGTTGTCTCGTTTTCTTTTGCTTCTAAACCTTCTTTGAAAGTGCTCGGGGAAGAGTTGAAACTTTTCAAAAATGGCTTGTTTTAGTCTTTCAAAATCTTTTGAGTAGTGCATTGGTAATGCTTTATATGCAATTTGTGCTTTGTAGTTAAGGAGGGGCTGTATTCTCTTCACCCAATTTTCTTTCAGTAATCCACCTAATTCCACCGTTTTTTCAAAATTGTAGAAGTACAAATGTACATCTTCATTCTCTTTCATTGGTTGAAAGTTTAGTGCATGCATTAAATTTACTGTGGACGATCCTTGCTGCTCTTGGGAATATTTCCCTGCAATTATTTGCATTAAGTCTCTTCTATCCTCCCTATCTGCCTCTTCCTTTCGTTCTCTGGCTATTCTATCAGCCTCTTCTTTTCGTTCTCTGGCTATCCTCTCTTTCTCCATTAAATTTAATAGTTGTTGTGTCATATCTATTTGAGTGCTTTTTCGCGAGCTCCTGCTGGAAATTGAGCTTCTACTACTCCTGCTACTTGGCCTACTATGATTTTCACTGTCTTTATATTCTCTTAATTCGTTTTCTGAGTCTGTTCGTTCTATAATATTTTCTCTTACCCGCAACTCCCTACATTTTATACTTCCTCTGAAGGGTGAGTTGGTTTTGTTTTACCCGTACTTTCATGCAATGATTTTTCTTCATGTATTATCGCCACTGTTTCTTTTGTCTTGGTTTCTATATCTGGGAATAACTCTTTCTGAATCTGCCTTAAACTTTTTTCTTCTTCCATGGTTTGCACCGGAGATCGCTCCATTACTGATTTTGTTTTGAAGATTTCCCCTTCACACGTCTCAGAAATGTCTATTTCACCCCCTGAGTGATATAAGGTTTTATCTGATGGTGTTTTTCTTAGGGTATTTCCAGCGGGAGTCGTATACAATTGCGATACGTCTGAATACGATTTTCGTCTCCCCGCGGTTGTTTTTTTTTTGAATTCCTATCCACTTCTTCCAACTGTCCTTTTTCTGGTCTTGTTTGAATTTTCCGTTTGTCCGCCATTACTTCGAGGTTTACTTAACGTATCCTTTTACCAATGTTTCTTTTTATCTTTTCGCGAAAATTTTACGCGTTTAATTTGCCGATTTTATGTGGGCACCGCAGCCTCCTTTGTCTCACAAGTTAATTATTCGCGTACTATATTGATTCTTCAATTTTATTACTTATTATTATTTAACTAGGCACAGCCCAAATAATTAATATATTTTTGTTAATGCAATCGCAATAGGCTACTCTGTAGGCTAAATTAATTTATCTCTTCGAAAACGCGGAGTTCTTTTACTATTAATGCTGTTAATAGTTCCTTTTCTTGCTGTCACCAGTATTGGGGGTGTAAGGTACGGGGGTCACCACTTATTGGTGCAAAAATGGCGCAAAAATGTAGCTATGCCACTTAATAGAGGGGGGACGCCCCTTGACGGCCCATATATTAATGGGATGCCCGCGCTTACCCCAACGGTTCTGTATCTATCGGGTACGTCCGTGCCCAATTTACAGTATACCCTGCCTTATGGTATAATAACGTGATCAAACGGTCAAAGGGGCCACTTTAAGGCCAAGGGTACCCGTCCTGGGTTACCGATAATGTTTCTAACTATCTCCTTGGACTCTACATATGCTAAAAAGTCAAAGATTATATAGTATAAAAAATCTTACTGTATTCAGTCCCGCTTTTAAAAGAACCGAAAATCACACTTCTAGTTTTCCCCCACTTCGCTCACCGCATGTCTGCGGAGGGTGGATTTTTCCAGCCAATCCAAAGGCTTACTAATTACTGCCCTACTTCAAATGGATTTGCTTTATGCCCCTTCTTTCACCCCCCGACAATTCGGACCAAACCTGTTCTCTGAAGTAGCTTTTTAGCTATGGTGAATCATCCCTACCTGCGCAATTAATGCCTCGTGGTTTGTTTCACAAACTACGCAATTAAAGAAGGATAGAAAATGGCGCAGCCAAAATTAAGGGAAAATTAATAATTATTACTAGGGGGAAAGAGAATAATTAAGGGACCAAAAGAAAAGAATCTGGGAAGGGCATTTATCTGAAACAAACTAGGACCAACGGTCCTAATATATATATATATATATATATATATATATATATATATATATATATATATATATATATATATATATCTATATATATATATATATATATATATATATATATATATATATATATTATATATATTATATATATATATATATATATATATATATAATATATATATATATATATATATATATATATATATATATATATATATATATATATATATATATATATATATATATATATATATATATATATATATATATATATATATATATATATAGTATATCTCTCTCTTTCTCTCGCTCACACACCCACCCTCGGGGATCATGCAATATATATAAGTTAATAAATAAATACTAGTGTAAAATCCTCTTTAGACAAAGGGGTCCTTCCTTTCCATCAGACAGTTTATATATTTATATATATATATATATATATATATATAATATATATAATATATATATATATATATATATATATATATATATATATATATATATATGTATGTATACATATATATATATATATATATATATATATATATATATATATATATATATATGTATGTATACATATATATATATATATATATATATATATATATATATATTATATATATATATATATATATATATATATATATATATATATATATATATATATATATATATATATATATATATATTATATATATATATATAATATATATATATATATATATATATATATATATATAGTATATCTCTCTTTCTCTCGCTCGCACACCCACCCTCGTGGATCATGCAACATATAAGTTAATAAATAAATACTAGTGAAAAATCCTCTTTACACAAAGGGGTCCTTCCTTTCCATCAGACAGTTTATATATTTATATATATTATATATATATATATATATATATATATATATATAATATATATATATATATAATATATATATATATAGATATATATATATATATATATATATATATATATATATATATATTTATATATATATATATATATATATATATATATATATAATTATATATATATATATATATTATATATATATATATATATATATATATATATATATATATATATATATATATATATATATATATATATATATATATATATATATATCTTTCTCTCTCTCTCTCTCTCACACACACGCCCTCGTTGATCATGCAATATATAAATACTAGCTTAAAATCCTCTTTACACAAGATATATATATACATATATATATATATATATATTATATATATATATATATATATATATATATATATATATATATATATATATATATATATATATAATATATATATATATATATATATATATATATATATATATATATATATATATGTATATATATATATAGTATATCTCTCTCTTTCTCTCTCTCTCACACACCCGCCCTCGTGGATCATGCAATGTATAAATTAATAAATAAATACTAGTGTAAAATCCTCTTTACACAAAGGGGTCCTTCCTTTCCATCAGACAGTTTATATAATTGGAACATCTCCAAGAGACTGGCCGCAAATCTTGTTTTAAAAGATTAGTCCTTACTCGTGGATCGCAAGCGATTACTGCCAACAAATTAATTGTCGTTTCGTGCTCCCAAAGATAGAAGTGATGGTCAATGATTCTTACAACTAATTGACTTTTAATGCGTCTGAGAAGAAACACGACACACTTTTTCCTCAAATTAGTCGAACTTGGAATTGTTTCTTCAATAAACAAATAAATGCTTACAATTCTCGACGGTATTGCAGTTAAGTGGTTTCGAAACTGGGTGTCACAACACCCTGGTATTGCATAGAAACGCTTAGATATTGCAAAAGGTTATCGACACAACAATTATATTTGTATTGTATTCAAATTTAATTTAAACATATATAAACATATAATATATATAAATAAATGATAAATAATTATAAATTATATACAAACTATCAGCAGAGGCTGTAGGACAACGATCGTAAAAAAAAAACAAAAAAAAAAACATACTCGTATGATCTTTTTTAAGGACCAGGGAAGAATAGTTTGCCAATTTCCACCAAAAACAAAATCAGAGGGTTCCTTACCACCCCCCCCCCAAAAAAAAAACTTTCCTGAAGTTTTTTATTCGATACCCCAGCTGTAAGACATCACAGGGCAGGCTTACCAAACATTCGTAAAAAATTCGTCAACATTTTAGTTAAACCTGCTGAATGTATGCACAATGAGAAATACTCGCTTGGCTTCAGGCTTCAGGAACCAGTTGTGCAATGTCAAGCGATTGTTTTCAAGGCTGAAAATTACTGATTGACTCGTAGTTACGGGTAATTACCATTTATATAGGTAGAAACTTAACTTTTGCCTCCACATATGAGGGCGAAATAACGGGAAAATTGAGAGAGCACAAATCATAAGGAGTGTCAAAAGAAAGGGGAGGGAGGCTCTGAACTATGGAGGAAAGAAATTTGTTCAGATCATTGGCTGTAACTGAAGGGTCTTCTTGGAAATGGAAATCTATATTATTACGTGTTTTCCCGCAAATTTTCCTTATTCTATTATACCATTGTTTTAGCTTTGTAGAAAATAAATCCTGGACTTTACATTTGTAATATGAATAAGCAGATTTACGTATTTCTTTTTTTTATATATTTACGCAGTGAGTTAGCTTCGGTTGTTGTACCATTCTTCAGTAGATTCATTTTAATTCTAATTAGCTTTTTCAAGTGGCTAGTAATGTATGGTTTGTCATTAGTTTCTACTGTTTCTACCTTGAGAGCCAGCCAGTTTTCATTAGTAATCCAAGATCCAAATTTGAAAAGGCCATCATTGGAACTCCCCTAAACTTTCTCTGGGGGAGGGGCGTGAAAAACAATATTGAATTCAAAATAACAAAATACTGTATTAATATGGATTTACATTGAAGATAATTCACGGCATTGCCTTGTGTGCAGGCAGAATTATAGATCTAAGTTTTGAAATTAAAAACACTCAAGTTTATTTATTTAAAATTTACGTATCAGGGTCATCTTTGATTATGTATCAAATAGCTAAAGATCAGTTTCTTTCCAGTCTCTTTAATAAATTAAGAGAATTCGTCAATTAACCCTTATAATAAATAATTCACAATCTGTAAAGGGTCTTAAAATATTCGTGAATCATTCTATTAAATAATTACCAATATGCAATCCCAGGGCACGATTATTTCAAGTTTGATGAGGTTCCTATCCCTTACAGCTCTCTCGTATCCTAATTGAATACGAAGAATGATGTCTTAATGTCACTTGGGATCCCCAAAAGCTGCGATAATCTTCGATGGGTTAATATATTAGTTTGATATAATTCATGCTCATAAATGTCATGTTAACTTATAATCAAATAAAACAAAACCCTCAAATGACTAAGTGCAATGCGGATAAGAGCATAAAAAAGAAGATGTAGAAGTTAGAAAAAAAGAGAGAGATCACTTAATATCTGTCAAATTAAGTGCGTTAATACTGCAAGTGTCAGCACTAAACTAAATCTGGCATTGTTATCAAAGTCGGCGCGGATTCAAGGGAGGAGGAGCTAAAAAGCAACCAAGCCCTTCCCAAACTAAAAAATATTTAGGTACTTGTGTAGAATCCAGTAGTCACGCGAAAATTGTATTGAAGATCAGATAGGCACTTTACTGGGTAATGCCTAAACGCTGTATAAGCAAAGGGTTTCTCATTCCGGGAACTATATTAAAAAAATAGTTTTTGGGGTTTAGGGTGAATAAAAGGTACCTAGGTTGGGTTAGGTTAGGTTACGTATTTAATATATGCTATGCTTTACCTCCACCCCCCTAATATGCAATATATAGCCCAAATTTGTTTCTGAACTATGATATTTTCATCCTATTTTGTTTTATTTCATTAGCACTAAAGAAACTTCACTTATCACGTGACTACTGGATTCTACACAAGTACCAATATTTTCTTTCCCAGTGTTCTTAAATGGTTTATCAAATCGGCCTTTACACGTATGGTCTAATTCGAGGGGTGACCACTTCCAGAAATTACGTACACCAGATGGAACGTGCCACGCGTGGCGGAAACCATGTCAATTGCAGTGGAAACCGGCCCAAGCGAGGCGAGAGCTGTACCAAGCATGAGAGAACTCTTCGGCGCGTGTGGTGTTTCGAGATGTCCAGAACGTGGCAGAATGTGGACGCATCCTCAGCCTCATTAACCAAATCGGTGGATTTATTCTTGTCATGGATAAAAGCAGCTGGGCAGTTTTTGCTTGTTCCTTTTAAGTTTTGGTTTCAAAGTGCTTCAAAATTTTCACTATTTATTTCAAATATTGCTTTTATTGTGAATAATTTTCAAAAACGAAAAACTTCATATTATAAGTAAAATAATAGTTAGTTATATTCAAAAGATTTTCACCCCTTGCTTCCTTTTATTCGTTTGCCGGTGTAACAGACAATCTCTATTACTGTAACTTAGCTAAAAAGGGGGAGGGACCAGGTTTCAAAGTCCTCCCCAGATATGAAATAATTTATACAAACTAGCAATTTTTGAGCATATACGGTAATGATTAAATATATTTTCAAGCTAATCTCGCGAGTATATTTTCATAAATATATAATAAAGAATAATAAATATATTTTCAAGCTAATTTGCGAGATTAGCAAGCTAATCTCACAAATATTTTAAGTATGGCCGTACTTATTTGGCCCAATTCCAAATTCATTCGTGCGACAAATATATTGAAAGTTTTTGAGAGGAGGAAAAGTGTCCCGGGCGGCAGGTTTGCTTGCCCTTTTTGCCAAGAAGAGGAGGAGAATTTAGAGCATTGTCAGAGTCGTTGTCGAGGTCTTTTGGGGGTAAGGGAAAATTTATTTGGGAATTTTGGAGTGCTGCTTCCTGATGCCTTGAAAAGTATGTCGTCACAATTTATTTGTCTAGTGGGGAGATATCTTGATGAGTATTTTGCAAAAAGGAGAGAGTAGTTTTTATTTTATTTTTATTTTTTCTTTATTATTGTGACGAGTGCTGTAATTTGTTAATCTTGCATGTTATTTGTGTACATGGCCACATTTTGGCTTGAAATACACGTTATCTTATCGTTATCTTATCTTATAACCAAAAACCTAAAAGGACAAAGATTAAGTCTCAATTTATGCACTTTCGAATAGGAAGATTGCCATGGAAAATAAAAAAAAAAAACATTCTTCTAGTAACTTACAAGCGATCCCTATACTTTGTCACCCTTGTCATTGAATCAGATACTTGCAGATCTAACAATGAGGGATAGTGGTACATCGACAAGTCGCATTACTGTTATCCTAGGTCAACAGAACTTTTTGAAATAGATCCTGGTTCAAATTAAGTCTCAGGAAGGTATCTTCATTTCCTACTTTCATCTACTATTTTCCAGCTCCAACACCACCCTATTTCCCGTCAGAAAAGTGACTCACATGAATGAAAATGGGGTAGTTTATAAAACAAAATTTAGAACAGACCCGCAGGACGATTTAGGCCCGAGAATGTGTTTCCAAGCCCCTATATCCGCCCCTACTTATATGACTTGAAAACACTTTGACGAGAGTTAACCCATGTCTTGAGTTTAAAAACAATCCAAGTTTGGCTTAAAAACCCAGCTCAAGCCCTGGTAAAATCTTTGCTTGGACTTAAGGCCTGGAAGAAGTGAGTCAAAAGACAACCTTAAATTTTTGTTCCATTTCTGATGCCATCAAAAGATTAAAGCAAATTAAAACATTTAGACACTGTATGCTCAATCATTCTTAGATCCTCCTTACCTAAATCGCCCAGCTGATCCTCCCTTTGAGAACAGCTTAGCAAATATTTTGGCAATTATCTCAAGAGTGTTAAAATGTGAGGCGAGGCAGCGATGGGAAGCACATAAATGCATAAAAGTTTACTCTTTTTGTATTTGTGAACCCCCGCCCGCCGTGCAAAAAGTGGGATAGCAAAGAAGCAATGCCACTTGGCAGTTTTCAAATTTGTTGGCAGATTTTAGTCTGAAATACCATTTTACATATAAAAATACTTTTTACTCCAAGAAAAGCTGTCATAACACAAGTTGTGCTGCTAAAATGTCGGCAGCTTTTAGAATTCTATCGAATTCTGGTACTGGCAGCTTTGGAACTTTTCGCATACCTGGCCCAAACGCCCAGAAAAATATTCTGACAGCATTACCTTCTACAGGTCGAGGCCCTGTGAATCTGTGAAAGCGCATCTAACCATCTATACGATAAGAATGAAGTTACTTACACCGCCCCAGCCTAAAGCTCTTGCCAAGTCATTGCCAGTGCCAAGTGGTAGCACTCCAACAGGCGGAGGTTGGCTAAAGCCAATCTTATCCAATATGGATAAAACCCATCCAACTGTGCCATCACCACCACATGCCAGAACTCGTAAACCAGGTACTTTCTTGAATAAGTCTAATCTGTGAAAAAATTATAGTTAGTAACTAATCCTCGGCGTATCTAACACCATTTTAGTTATGACAAAATTGTATTGCCTTTGGTGGCAATACAATTTTTTTTTTTTTTTTTTTTTTTTTTTTTTTTTTTTTTTTTTTTTTTTTTTTTTTTTTTTACTTTTTATAACATTCTTTGAAATTTAGAAGTCCCCTCTCCCCGATTCTCCACCACAAATCCTACTTACTTGTAGCGCAAAATGAACTTTTAATTCAAAATCATTTTAAACAGCAACTGCATGCTATCTAAGCTTAATTGCATGATTAAAAACGTACTTTTCACGACCAAATTTTCCTAAGAAGGTCCTTCGTAGAAGCCTTACGGGACCATCCCCGTGTTTCCATCTTTTTGCAGGGATACATACCATTAACCAAGATTCGGCTAAACCAAAAGGATAACTTTGAAAAAAGAATCGGTTGAAAAAGGCGTCAAAATAAGTAAATATTTTTTAGACAGCACTGACTTTCTACTTTCAAAATTAATAAAATGAAAATATATTCTAAAACACATTAAGCATAGATTGACAACGTTGGTATGGAAATCCGTTAACAGAAACCAGTTAACTTGCGTATATTTATGCAGCAAAGATCGAAACCAAACATGAAGCTCGGCTGGCCCAGCCCAGGTCATGGCATTATGCTCCCAGAACTCAAGGTCAAGAGTTTGAGCGGAACATCAGATATTTTTTCAAGAATATATTCATTTTCGAATGAAGCTGTATTTGCTTACAAAATCTACATTGGATTATTTTACGCGTGCAAATGAATAAAAAAATTGGGTAACATGGAAGGGAGATCTTTTCTCCATGTAAGTGAGTATTTCCAAAATCATAGTTTTTGACCAGTTTATCCTATTTTAAAAACATGTATTTTATTTAAAAACATTCATTTGAAAACATATTCCAGTTTATTACAACAAAGTGAGAAAGACCTAACCTCAGCAGTTTTTGCAGAAAGTGCTGATCACTGGTGGGACTGACAAATATGATTCTTGCCTACATTCTTGCCTAGGGCCAACAAGAATGGTTTCACTTGGCTTTGAATCAGAGTTTCAGTGTTAGAACTGATAGTCTATGTCAGATAAAACTATATAGAATTTGTTCCGCCAAGCTTTCGTTTCTCCGAGTTGTGTTTCAGCTTTCGTTTATAACGAAGAATGCCACACTGCGTTTCCATCACAAACATCAAAAACAAGATGAACAATAGGAAATTCTTTTCGTAAGACAGTGAAGATAATTTGAATGAATATTTGGCCCTATGTCCAAGGGCCGTCCTCAGCAAAACAAAAATATATAAAAGAAGAAAGACTCACAACATGTTCATGTTGTGATATAAAATCCTAGTTATGTTTCAGCTTTCGAGTGGTAAGCTTCATTTAAGCAGGCAAGCTAGAAGGCAGCAGTTCCAAAAAGTTAGACTAAAATATAAAAATGCTTAAGATATTAAACGATTGACTGGCCTCAACATCAAATTATTTTTTTTAGGATAACAAATAGAAAAATTTACTGATTCTAACACAGCATTTTCTGAGGGGTCCAGAAGTGCTGCAGTTTACATGTGAAAACCATTTTTCTTTGTGATTTTGGTAGTTTGTTTTTTTGTGTTTGTCACTGAGATAGAGGAACGCTATCATACGTACAGCTTAAGGCTTAATAGGTTTCTCATTGCTAAGGAACTCGGAGACTTCTCATTGCTCATTTTTAGTAATGGTTAAATAAAAAAACAAGCTTTTTCAACTGATAGTAAGGAGCGACATTAAAACTCAAAACCAATAAAAATTATTCGACATATGAAGGGATTGCCCCCTTCTAAATACCTTGCTCTTACCGCTGAAGTTTTTATCACTTGTGGCTTTTTTATCACTGAATATTTTTTAAGCGGAAAGATAAGCCTGGTGAAAGTGCATATATGCTGAAGAAAGTGCTTCTTTTTAACGAACCAGTGATGGTGTTTGTATCTCTAATCCTCTCAAAGCATGGTTCTTTTGCAGAGGATTACTAAGGAAAAATAAACTTTTTATTAGTAATCCTCTAGGATATTACCACTGTATATAAATAATATAATTATATACAGTGGATATTACTCACAACATCGGCTAACACTGTACGTAAAGGTTAGGTTGTTCATAAGTATATCTACTTTCTTTTTAATGGGCTTTTCAAAACTTAGGGCAGGGGGGAACTTTTTTTTAATTTCAATCAGTGAAAATAGTAAAAAAGGCGTTTTTAAATGAAAATACCCAAAGGGTACTTCTCTATGTCGGGGAAGAGACAATCCCCCCTACCCCCATAAAAAGAACCTGGGCGCACTTGATTATCTTCAAATTCTCTTCAATGGCACTGACAAATGGATTCGACAAGACAGAATTAAATCCACTGACTTCAAGAACATGAATTCTGATTTTAGAATTAGCTACTTGTAGCATGATTATCTCCAAGTTTTTTTCTGTGATATTGAAATCGTGACTCTACAAAACGAAATTAGAATACACCGACAGAAAAAAAGCACTGATAAAAAGAAAGATATCTCTTCTTTGCGTTCAGTATTTTGAGTATTGTAAATATAAAAATTGGGTGAAATGGAAGGGAAATCTTTTCTCCATGTAACTATTTCCAAAATTATAGCTTTTGACAAGTTTATCCTGTTTTGTCTCACGGCTGGGAGACAGAGATAAAAATTTATGTTTTAAAAACATACTTCCGTTTCCTGCAACAAAGTGAGAAAGACTGAGTGAGAAGTGACCTCAGCAGTTTTTACAGAAAGTACTGATCACCGATGGGATTAACAAATCTGATACTACATTCTTGCCTGGGGCCAACAAGAATGGGTTTTACTTGTCTTTGAGCCAGAGCCTCAGTGTTAGAGCTGATAGTCTATGTCAGATAAAACTATATAGAATTTTCTCCGCCAAGCTTTCGTTTCTCCGAGTTGTGTTTCAGCTTTTGTTTCTCCTAGTTATGTTTCAGCTGTCGAGTGGTAAGCTTCACTTAAGCAGGCAATCTAGAAGGTAGCAGTTCCCAAAAGTTAGAGTAAATCTAAAAATGCTTAATATGTTCAACGATTTACTGGCCTCACCATCAAATTATTTTTTTAAGGATAACAAATAGAAAAATGACTGATTCTAACGCAGCATTTTCTGAGAGGTCCGGAAGTGCTGCAGTTACATGCTGCAGTTACATATATAATAGGGGGCAAAAACTGGGCCCTTGATCCATTCAAAACCTCCTCCAGTCACCAAATTTTTAGAAAAAAGGCAGAAAGACATTTATTTTCACTGACTGGCTTGACATTTATGGAGAAATACTATTGGGAAATATGGGGAATATGGGGAAATACTGCCTGGGCTAATAAAATGACTTTCAATGGAGTATTTTCTTTCAACAACCTACGATCCACTTGAAAGTTGTGGGGAAAGTAATACTGAGCGAATGAAAATTCAAGGGCGTGTAGTACTATTGAGCCACCAACTTTTCACACTAAAGTGTCCGCATTCCCTTGAAATTTGATAGGAGGAAACCCACAGCTAAAGAGACGATAATTGAGACATTTTAGATCGCTGAATTTTGTAACCCACGATCTAGCATGCTCCAAACTTCCATTATTAAGGGATTTCTCCTCTATAAAAACAGTGCCTTCTAAGCAGGAATCATTAAGTTTGTTCATCCTAAGGGATGAGTGGCAACATTTCTAGCTAGTCTACAATTCATTTTTTAATACAGATTCTGGAGTAGGGAAAGGTCCCTTCATGCAAATGTTTACGCCACAATCATACATAACAGGATAATGCAAAGCATAGATGGAGCTTTGCAATATTAATTCAACTGTTTATAGTGACAGACATTAAATTCATCTACCGTTAATTACATAATTAAAATAACATAATAAATTAAACAAAAATAATAATAATAAATAACATAATAAATTAAATAAAAATAATAATAAAAATAATTATCTTTTGATGCAAGGCAACGCGGCTTTAGTTCGTACATGCTGCAATTTTAGTAATAACAACAAAGATTGTGTAGTGTTTTGGGTAAAGTAATAAAGTATTAGTTCGTATACATGCAGAATTTTTAAACTAATAGGATTGATTGGGTGACAGGATATTGAGAATAAAGTTGTTTTACTAAGGGAGCGTGTCTTGAGACCGTCTTCCAGGAACACGTCATCATTTGTATTTTCTGATTTTTAAAAACATTCTTGCTGAGATAAACCATTTTTAAAGTTTTGAGGAATTGACAATTACGGCACTTAGTCAATGGCTAAGAAATAAAATCAAAGTCTTGCTCAAGCAACACCTTACTTGGCAAAGCCGACCAAAGATATCTGCCACACTTCATATTGGCCTGGCAACGAAAATCTAGTTTAACCTCAGTTAGATTAGATTTATATCGTGTCTTGTAATCTCGGGGTTGTTTGGACCTGTTAGAAAACAACAAATATAGTTGTTCAGACGTGAATTATTTCATTTTTTTCCCTTTTTTCTTTAGTTGTATCAATCTTTTTCATCCCATTATGTAATTTTCTTGTTGGGTTCACCTCTTAGTCTACTTTCTTTTCTTTCCGCTGATAAGGCGCTCAAACATGAAACCGAAATACTAGTGCTTTTCTTTGTCTGTATTTTAATTAACTAAAACTTACATTTGTCATACATTCTTACCCTTTTTACTCGTTTTTACCCGTTTTACCAATTTTTCCAGTTACATGTATTTTCAGTTCACTTTATACAAATAAGTTTAAGCCAAATCAGCAGAGTTATAAGCCAAAAATCAAATAAAGTTTGAAGCATAATCATAAATGATAAAGTATAAAATATAATCAAGTCTAAAGGCTATAAACCTCACAAAATAGGCGAGAATAAGAGTCTCCACATAAATATTACAAAACGGGATTAAATTTTCGTTAAGTGGAAAATTTTCCCATCATATTTGAAAATTTCACTGTTCAGAATGTATATACTTTATAATTCATTCACGTTCTCAAGGAACCTCGCGTGCGACTTTTTTTTAGTTTAAATAATGTTTCTAAAAAATATCTGAAAAAAAAAACCTTACTAGAATGCAGAAATAAATTTAGAAACCATCCCAATCACAAAAAGAAAGCATGAAACAAAATAAATAACAGCAGCACCATCTGATATCTTCCAGTGGGAAAAACGTTTTCCGAAGTAAAAGATATATAATAGATCTTATCGATAGGCGAACAGGCAGGCGTGCACGCAGGATTTTTTTAGAGGAAGGGGGACATAATAAAAATAATTTTATTAAGAGGTGCCTTCAAATATTAGAATGTTTAGAGTCCCTCCCCCTGCGTTCGTCCCTGTGAACAGGTACTAACAAAACTTAACAGTTTTTATTTAATTGTATTTTTGTGCATCCTCTACCTCGAATTCCCAGGTTAGGAGAAAATTTAGAATTCAGCTTCTGCCACAACATCTAATACTACCAAATTTAGAAAAAAAAACCCGCTCCAATTAGTATAAAATTTACAGTAAAATACGGTAACAGGTGCGACATAATATGAGAGATGGCTCGACAATGATTTCGATGTCATTTAGGCTGTTAACCAAACACTTGGGAAACTATAGGTTTCACCCTTTGCCTGCAATGCCAGGGGACTTGTTGGTCATATGTCAATATTTATGACACGGTATTCCACCTTTAGACCACAAGTGGGCAAGCCTATTAGGCTTAGGTTTTACTTGTTCGCCGCCTGTAAATCCAACCAAATTCAGTCCCAGATTTCGCATACAAGTCTAGTGGACATTGTCCGTCACGCGACAACTCAAAGTCAATCCAATCTTTCATCAATTAATTCTATGACTATCTACCTTAGTTCTGCCCTAGAAATGACCCATGAATGGATGATAGATAGACTTATCTATCAACAAATGAAATGACATTATTTTTATATAATCCTAAAAAGGGCTTATCCCAGATTTGCCTCTCCTTTACTCGGACTTTATTTTAATTACTTTATTTTAATTCAAAATCAACGGACATTTTATACATTTTACCTACATAGGTATAGAATTGTTTCTTGTAGTAGCTTTTAGCTTCTAAAACTGGTAATTAGCGTATTTGAATGCAAATCTACCTAAAGTATATTTCTCACATAAGTATTTTTCAGACAAGATATAGACATACAAATATTTTTATTCAGTTAAAATGTGTAGCATAGCTACTTGCCAGTAGCGGCTTTGGACCTCAAAAACTAGGGGGGGAGGTACCTTAATAAGAGTGTAAAAACATGAAATAAAAAGAATTTAATGCCAGATGTCAGAAAACTGAGGGGGGCTGCCCCCATCCCTATGCCTACAACCGCCACTGCTTCTTGCTGAATCGTTTACCCTAAGAATCATAAAAAAAACAAAAGCGCACAACAAAAAAGATCGCTTTAAGAAGGTCAGCAAAAAATGAAAAGAATATTCGGTTGATTAGAGAATTGGACGACTGCGATGTAAAATTTGACAATCGTTCTGCTTAATGGGACATCCATTGGCCTAATATCGCGGTGTTTTCCACTTTGCACCATCTGCCAAGCTTAAGCATCAAGTGTTCCCTCCTCGCATTGGAAAATTCTAGATAGCCGTTCTCAGTTCGATTTCATAATTTAAAACCTTTTTATTGTTTATTATAGATACCTAATCTTCTTATAAGATTCTTAAAAAATCTAATTTTGAACTGACCAACTATAAGAAAACCAACGAAGAAAATCTAAAAAAAAACGGTCTATTGCCAGTAGGAAGAAAAAGAAGAACAATCACAATAATACTCACCTGTACGAAGGCCGTATCCAGGGGGGGGGGGGGTAGGGGGTTTGAATCCCCCCCCCCAAATGTGTATCTGACTTGTAAACATGTAACAAAAATGGATACAAACAAATAAAAAATGGATACAAGGTTTTATTGTGCAATCCCCCCATCCCCGAAAATAAAAATCCTTGTGTAAAGCCCCCCCCCCCAAAAAAAAAAAAAAATCCTGGATACGGCTCTGCCTGTGGACAACAAGTGGCTCTGCCTCAGTGTTCAGGAAAGAAATATTATATATATATATATATATATATATATAGTATATATATATATATATATATATATATATATATATATATATATATATATATATACATATATATATATATATATATATATATATATATATATATATATATATATATATATATATATATATATATATATATATATGTTATGTTACAACAATTTTTAAAACTTTAACATAACAACTTCCTTTTTAAAGTTGTTATGCTTCAGATTCTTTGTCTCTCAGTGCTGAGGACGCCCTACTCGTACACTGGTAAAATATTCGTTGGATCGCTTTTTTTTTCTTTTTGCCCTTTTTTCTTTTACTCTCTTGGCCAATCTCACCCGCTCTGATACTTGGTGTTTTTTTTTTTTTTTTTTTTTTTTTTTTTTTTTTTTTTTTTTTTTTTTTTTTTTTTTTTTTTTTTTTTTTTTTTTTTTTTTTTTTACCACAATATAATATAACTTGAATATAAAAACAGATTTAGGACAAATAATACAGAACAAGGGTTGTAGAATAAATTTCAAAGACAAAAAAAATAGTCCTTACCCAGCTTTGGGACCTCCTTGGGTGAGGTCAAAAACCTGTCGCGGATTCAAAAGCCACTGAAATTTCTGTAAGAGCTTTGCTCCTTGATTCCCGCCAGATTTTGGGTTCAGGAATACTAGTAGCGGTTTCACACCCATCGTTGGAATTGGCTTGACGATAAACGTTTTCGGTTCCTATAAAAATATCATTTAGACAGAACAATAAAATAATTTGCAAATTATTTTTGTCAATTATTGTCGATCAATAATCTTAGCATAACACACTCATAAGAGCTTTTCATCATACGGTCAAACGGGGTGGAAGGCCAGGCGGAGTTGTTCCCTAATAATGACCCAAAATACCTCCAGAGATTTTGTGAAGAATGGCCCTACACACACTTTTGAAAAACTTTGAAAATCCTCCGTACCAGAACATAGACAGAGAAGCAGATAGAGTGTATACACAAAACAGAAGTCGCAAGGTACACAGGGGAGCAGAAAAGGCAAAAAAACAAAACAAAGGCAGCAAGGAAGCAAAAGGAGAAGAAAGGGAAGAAAGAGAAGCAGAAAGAAAGAGAAGAAAGAACAGGAATAAAGAGAAGCAGAAACGGTTGACAAACAAAAATATCAAGACTTGAGCTTGTACTTAATAATGAGCCAGTTTTGAAAGCCATATTCACCCTTAAATACACATACAATGAATACAAGGTACTAATCCCCAAAATGGCTTCTTGGCCTGCAAAGGAGGGGGGAATACAAGCCCTTTAAGCATTAATTCAAAGAGAGAAAACAAAAGAAACAGGAGGATTATAAAGATTTTAACATCGCCAGGGCCGGATTTACAGCTTTGGCGCTCCTAGGCCCAAGCGTTTTTGCCACTCCGTTTTCGCGAGATTTTTGAAGAAATCCCTGATGACTCGGGGATAGTGGAAGCAATGAACAGATCATAACTGAAGAGCCAAAACTAATGAAAAAGAGTTTGGACAGTTTGAAGTCAGAAAACAATTCTTACTACATAATATACAAAAGAATTGTACCTAACACATTTTGCACTAATTTTGAGCATTTCTTATTTTTACTTACTTAAGTTTGAGAGCTTGTCTCACTAAAACAATATTTTTCATACTGTCTTAGAGGCTTAAGCTCATCATAAGCTTACTGATGGTTGGTCTAATATTTCCTTTGAGTTTACATGTTTTATAAATTCAAAATATTTGCCAAAAAAACACTGCTTTCTATGAAAAAATCAGGTAATATTTTGAACATGAAGCTCTTACAACGCTGGAAGAAAACAAAAATGTCGGGCTTTAAAATATCAAACTGAAAATTCAATTGAGAAATTGAGCATAAACCCCTTTCATTTAAAAAATTGAGCAATTTTTAGATAAAATTCGACTAAAAGAAATAAGATATTATTTTTTTTCAAATGAAAGTGAATAGCTATAGTAAAACGTAGTCGGACACAAATATCCATTAAGTTACGGGAACTCCCACCTCCGTCAAATCACTATTTTTTATACTAAACTCTATTTTTATTGCAAAAAAACCTTCAATTTTCTGCAATTTTGAACAATAACTGTTGTTAAATCGAATCTTTTTACCGGCATCAATGAATAAAACATTTACAATTACAAGCAGGCTATGTTTGCTGCTTTAGCGTTGAGATAAGCGGATTGGAAAGTGGGCAGCTCCATCAGATATAGGATAATTTCAGTTAGTTTTGAGCTTACCGTTATTTTGATTCGATTTCAGAATTTTGTCTTTTTTAATTTAATATCAGTAAGAGTGGTAAATTCTGTTTCCTTTGTCTTCCAACAACGGAAATAATATCTCTTGAAGTTTCATCACTTGTGTTAACATTTGTTACAATAAAGCTATTTCCATAGGGTCTCTAGATTGCATTAATCTCTAAGCAAAGTTTTGGTTTCCAGTTGAATCTAAAAGTTAGGATTAAGATCATATCCTAACTGAAACATAGCCATAGGGACCTAGAATAATTGGTGGAACTCTGAGCAACAAAATTCAAAAGGTGTGGTCTCAGAAATTATGTTAACTTTACATGATGAAACAGAGGAATCGAAAAAGATTCACCGAAATTACTTCTATTCGGAGTCACTCTGTCCAATGGTTGTTATTTTCGTGAATCCAGTGATACATTATCAGTTAAGACAAGAACCGACCAAACAATTGTAGGATGTATTAGGAAAAAAGATCCAACCCTCAAAATAATGGTCAAGCGACAAAAAGTTGAGCCAGTAAAATTGCGGAAAGAAGCACGGGTAGTTTACTAATTCAATATTTAGTCAGAGAATAAAATGAATGAAATCAATAAAACAACTCTAAGAAGACACAATACTCGCTGAACATCCATCGAAATCGCACTGACAGTTCTGCTGACCGAAAATGATAAGAATTTCTACTCACACAAATCCCAAATAGATAGCGATGGCTCAATTCAATTCCGCACTAAGTTTAAGATTAGACTAGTGCACCGAAGGCATTTTGTTAGATTTTTGTTGGATTTTCAAACAAAAATTTCCGATCTTCTAAAATTGACCGACTTGCTAACAAAAAAAAGACACAGCAAAAGAAACGTTGATTCGACGCCCTAGGCGCCAACAATGACTCCAAAGGATTTCGATCCTTTTATTATTTAATAGATACTAAGTTATGGAAAAATCTCTAAAGTGAAATGGAGAAGATAGTAAGTGGGAATAACTGACGTTTGCGCTATAATTGGTCAGTCATAAATATTTGAAAACCTTTTATTTTGGGTTCCCCAATTGTCTTCAAATGGTTTTAAGAAATTCATAGACTATTTGAATTACCCTTATTCCATGACTATCTACCTTAGATCTGCCCTAGGATGATAGGCTATCTAGAAACAAGTGAGATAATATCATTTTTATACAATTCTGAAGGCTTATGCCAGCTTTGCCTATCACTCAGACTATCTGTCTTGGTCTTTTCACCAATTAGTCATGGCAATCCCTAAAATTCCGCATTCAAGGAGGATCTTATATAAGATATCTGTTGCATTATTTGCTAGCAAATCTGCTGTTCTGTTCCATTGTATTCCCCTGTAGTAGGGACGTTCTGGGCCTCAAGCTCACTACCATTGCTCCTCAAATTGTAAACTAGTGTGAGAATCGCATTTTACACAAGTGCCAGGGCCATAAAAATGGATTGTGACCAGAATTCTCTTGAACCACATGGAAATACAAATGAAGCCTATTGCAGGTTTTCTTCAAAGCGACACCAATTTTCGGCAGAGAGGAGAGTGAGGAAGCCCCAAACTAAAAAGAACATCATATAGGAAATATATCTGGTATTAATGGGTAAATACCAGACAGGTTTCCTAGTTGTCCCTATAAAAAAGACCCAGCAACTGAACCGCCGAATCGACTCCCTAGGCACCAGAAATGACTCTGGAGGATCTTCATCTTTTTTTTATCCTTCTTAAATTATTTTTGTAAAGGCAAACTGCAACCAAAATTAAAAAAATATTAATAGGATTAAATGTATTGAAAAAATCTGCTTGTCGTGGTGATTTCCAACAAATGAAATTGCTTATTTTAAGATTACCTATTGAGAAGTATTAGCATATTGAAACTCGCAGAGTTTCAGAAAGGGGGAACGACATCCTCAAAATGGATCCAATCTTGATGGAAATCACTCTACAAAATTGAAAATGTTCCTGTACTCTGGAGTGGAGAACCTACAAAAATACGAATTTTCGTATTTTTTCCCGAGAAGGAAAATATATATATATATATATATATATATATATATATATATATATATATATATATATATATATATATATATATATATATATATAATATATATATATATATATTATATATATATATAGGACAAACTCTGATAGTTGTAAGTTTTAACGTGCTCACTGCTTTCATTTTCGACCTGTCTTTCAGCAATCCAGGTTTCTAAATTTTCTACCTCACTCGACTTGAGCTGTCCCAAATATTTCAGAATTTTTAAGAAAAAACTTGTCAGTTTTATTAATAAGACCAGACAAGATCGCATTAGGGAGAGGGATTCAGTTCAAATTATTGATAGGTAAATGAGAGCAATAGGAAGCGGAAATAAATAAGCCAGAAATTTCCTATAAAATAACAATCAATTTTAATATTTTGCATCGTGTTGCTAGGAGTCTTGTGATGTCTAGATAAAAATTTCTATGAATTCTAAGAAATTCACCGTCTCGGGACTGTTATTTTAAAACATGAATATAAACTAAAAAGACTAAAACACAGTGAGATAATCTTAAATGTTCCTTTCCCTGACATTGTATTTTTTCTCTCTTAAAAAAAAAGAGCTTAACATTCAAAAGTCAAGCTGTTTGAAGCCACAAAACAAACAACAGAGGAAATTCAATGTACCACCACCAATTTTAATATGCCATTCATCTGGCGGAAAAGGTACAGAAGCATTGGATATTTAATTTGAGCACAAAGAACAACTTTAGAATCTGAGCACAGAGAATGAGCTAAAGTACATTTCAACATAGACTTAGCTAAATTGTTTTCTAAAATAGTTATCTCGATCGATTAATCGATCAAAAATTATTAACATGGAATAGTTGTCAGTCAATTACCAAATGTACGGGCCTCCTCCAGGCAACTCAGCGCTTCCCCGGGTGGCGGATAGGGAAACGCCTTGTAGATACGCAAGGTACCTCCACGTGGGAGAGAGGAGCAGACCAAGGGGGAACCTAATCCCTAGAGTTCCATAATTAAAACTGGAGCGCCCTCACCCGGGGATCATAAACACATGCAGAGGAGGACGAAGGCCCAACTGATACAGACTGAGCAGGGCCCACCGGTGTGGGGACAGGTCCCGTCAGCTGCAAACCTTCTCCCAGCAATGGGTTAAATTGTATTGTACAGCAGGATACCATCGTGGGAGGATCTTTTCCAGGAGGACAACTGCGAAAGGGCACAAGATCCAGACATGGACAGCGGCCTCTGCAAGTTGATGGAGAGGAGTGGCTTACCACCGTCAACTAATCAGCCAGGAAACACCTTCCATTTGGCATATGAAGATATATATATATCGAGCTTTAGTTCATGCCCTGTCAAATGGAGTGGCCCCAAGACGTCCAACGAGGATGAACGGGACTTAAGAAAAGAAGTAAGGATTGTCAATACAACAATTGGATACTAACAGGTCAATTTTCATTTGGTAAAGAAAATTAGTTCTATAGCTATCAAATATGAACGTTGAACAGTTTACACGTGTCAGGGAATTTGGAAACTCTGAAGAAATTTTATCCCCATGCTTCCCCTACTGAAGAAAAAAGGTACCGGCTCAAATTTCTGACAGCTATGTTGTCAGGTTAATGGAAGCGAGACACATTTATTTCCATGAAAGTAACTAAAACCAAAAGTCACTGACAAAGAACAGGCAGGGTTAGGAATTTATTCACGATATTTGGAGTCCAATAGTACCTAAAGTTTTTTTTTTCTTTATTTAGAAACCTTTCCTGAAATTCTGAAGAAAAAGAGCACAACCGAAAACATATGATATGTTGTTCGATGATCGACCCTAATGATAGGTTACCAAAAAAAGTGCTAGAAAACGAAAAAAGAAGACCTCCAATCAAGGACATACTCGTACGCTGCAGGAGGGGGATTCGCCCCTAAAAAAAAAACCTGAAGTTTCCTCAGGTTTTATGGCACTTCTAATCGAGATTATCAAATAAACTTTTTTTTGTTAGCCCCGCCCCGAAAAAATATCCTACGTACTTGCCAGTCCTGAACGGGTTGACAGAGGTCATAAGACAAGATTTGATTTATCTGAAAAATTTACGAGAGGGAGCACAGCAGAGTTGGTGTAAGGCGGCTTAGTGAAGCCTTGTACTGTTAGTACTAGTATTATTAAGAATATAAATTCTTTCAATAAGGTTTCATTGGCGGATTATGAAGGAGTGTAGATAAGGTGGCTGATCACATTTATCCATTTTAATATGCAGCAGTAAGATTCTGTTTCTTCACCTCTGGCTTGTTTCCCTTTTGGCTTATTTCCCCTCTAGATTATTTGAAGCTTTATTTCATGTTATTAAAACATTTCGCCAAATAATTTTCTTTTTGTATTATGACTCGTTTCCTTTTAAAAACTGGCCCATAACTGGCTCGTATAATCTGTTTTAATACCAAACAGTTCGTGGGGACGAACTGTAAGTAAGGAATGACTCGGCTTAACAAAAACCAAAACTCTAAAAAAGAAATTTTGCTAACAACAGATACCCCAACAGAATTTAATTTTTATGCTGATTCCAAATATATAACATTCATTAAGTTTAATGCTGCTCATCAAAAGCTACGAACCTCAGAAAACTTGCCTGATTTAAGAAAAAAGGGGAAACACCCCTAAAAATTAAAGTGATCTTAATGAAAATCACACAAACATTCAGCCTATCACAGAGACCAAGGCCGTATCCAGGGGGGGGGGGGGGGGGTTACACAGTTTGAACCCCCCCCCCCCCCCCGAAATTTTTGACCGAGTCGAAAATAAGTCGAAAATTAGTAAAACCTAGGTAAAAATCAGTAAAATTAGTCGAAAACTGAGCCAAAAATTAGTACCCCCCCCCCCGAAAAAGTCAAAAATTAGTACCCCCCCCCCCCCGAAAAAAAAAATCCTGGATCCGCCCTTGACAGAGACCCACTGTATTTCAAACTCCTATCCACAAAAACATGGAATCTACCAAAATATGGATTTTTTTTCGTCAGAAGAAAGATCACGGATGCGTGTTTTTTTCTAGGGTTGATGATATCAAACAAATGGTCCTAAAAGATCGAGAGAGGGCTCATTCGAACGGAAATCGAAAGTTTTAGTGCCCTTTTTAAGTAACCAAAAAGATTGGAGGATAACTAGCCCCCCTCACAAGCTCCTTTTACCCCAAAAACATCCAATCAAAATTTTGAGATAGGCATTTGATTCAGCATAGTTGAAGGGTTCCATGCCTTTGGGGATGAAATGACTCCAACAACCCCTCGGAAAAGGACTCTAAGTTATGCAATTTTTCCATTATTTTACGTATAGTATTTGTTTTTGGGAAAGTTATGGACTTTTTTTGCGGAAGGATTTCTGATGGGGGATAGGATTTTCCCTGGGAGAATTTTCTGTTGAAATGAAAGTTTCAAGGGGAAATTTTTCACGGTGATTTTACACGGGGGACGAGGATGTTACATGGGGATGGGGATAAAGAATTGCGCTATATGTAGGCTATATAATAAACAAAAAGATCCCGCTAGCATCCCTGGAACGTGAAAAGTGGCCTTGTGCAAAACATCACGCATTTAAAAATCGGAGTTCCGAATAAGAATGACGATTGCTTTCTCTTCCTCCTAACGACATCACCACGCGTTAGACACAATTTATCAGGTGTAAATATATTTATATAATTTTTGCAATAGACAATTCAAATATGAATGTCTACATCCAAATAACATATATGATGAGGAAAACCCCACATCTCAGCTTGACATTGGATCTCTTTTGAAACGAATCTAGAAACACGCTAGTGCCTGCATAAAGCACACATTGATTCAAATGTCCCTTGTAACAATCTAGCTGAGAGCTGGAAATAGCTTTGATCTTGAGATATTATTTTCAGGGGAGACCATTAGTAACCTGACCTAGTATATCTGCCATAATAACCGAAAATAGTAAAGGGATTAGAAACCATTATCATAAGAAAAGTCCCTAATAGACATACGGGGTGGGCGTCTCAAACAGTCTAAATTACTTCAAAATTATGCTTGAATAAGTAAATTTCAGAAACAAAAACATTTCTATTTTTACAGGCACTTAAAATCTGAAAGCGAGTGTTATGCAGACTAACTAACAGTTAAAAGCGCCAAAAAATGCGGCGATACATCGGAACTAATTTTCGCAAAGTTTTCTTGCTGTCCCCACATTATCTTTTTAGTTTTTTTTTTCTTTAATTATACTTATTTCTTTCTTTCTATTTTCATTTTTATATCCCACCCAAGTATGAATCTCTACTTCCAAATTGATTTCAGAGCGAAAAAAACTCTCTTTGGCGTATAGAATAGGGGATTTTTTTTTTTTTTAAATAAAACTTGGTAAAAAAAAAAAGAGGAGTGCATTACATGAAGATTTTTCCCATAAGAGTCCAAAAAATATTTTTTGGACACTACAAAATGATCCAGTAACACTGTGCGAAACTGACACCTTTATGTAGGTTAACAAAGGAAGCCGTCGGAGGACCGGCATAAAACAAACAAAAGCTTAACATATATCCAGTGGGAAAACCAGAGAAAAAACCCTCGGCCCCCTTCCAAAACAAAGCATTCTAGTTCCCCTTGTCCCCCGCAAAAAAAAAAAAAAAAAAAAAAAAAAAAAAAAAAAAAAAAAAAAAAAAAAAAAATCAAACCGACCTCCCAACCGTGAGACACAACAGGATTCCCGGATTTAATACTGACCAAACTTAGCACACAATTCGTCAGCTTTTAATGAAATCTACTGATTTTATACTATGTCTATTATGAGATATACTTTTAACACACGGCATGATTAAAATGTACACTCTTGTAAACATTCGAGAACCAACTGACACTCATTGTAAAAGTATTCTGGCGAAACTGTTGCCCGTTGTATAGCACCACGAGATTGTTTTCCAAATTAGTGACAACACTGGGTGTTGCGAACGCTTACTTGCATAAAATGTAGATATTTCTTTTTTAATAAGCTAGTTTTATTTAACCCTATAGAGGCAATTGTTGTAGAAAAACAAAACTGTACTTTTCGAGCTTAGACTGCCATCTTGCTGTAAAAAAAAATATTGCTTATAGCAGAATCTTTTGATGGTGCAGAAAAATGGCAGTCGATTGATGCCTTCTGGGAGCTGCTGTGTGACATGTGGCCTGAGTAGTGAGCCACCAAACCAAGGAATAAGAAAAACAAATGAAAAGGTAGGTGTTTTCTAAGCTAGAAACTGGAAATAAAAATAAAAGGTGGGAGATTCCTTGCAAACCCTATGTGTATAAAAAATATACAATTTTGAATTACTGTAAATGAAATTCATGATGTGTGCAAGAATTTGGATCAGTAGCAAGATATATTTCCTTGTGTTGTAAAAATACGACATCGGACGATCGTGGCTCAAAATCGTGAAACAAGCAAATACATAAGACAAATAAAAAGGATGAAGAAAACAGTATAATTTTACATCAGCTATTATGTAGGAGGGGTCCCTCCTACATAATAGCTCACACCACCCCTAAGGGATGGAGGATCATTGAGTAGGCACGGTGTGTCATATTTCTAATTTTGTTTACTTTCTAGATGGCGGAATCTTACCACAGAGTAAGAAAACAAGCCCAAAATCGCCCAATTGACGCAGAAGAGGCAGCCAAGTATGTTTTTGATACTCCAGAAGAGATGTTTCAGACTTGTCGGATGATGATGAGGACGTTGATCCAGACTTCCTGTCTCTGGGAGATCTTATTAATGATCTTGATCCAGACTTGTTGCCTCTGCTAGACAATCGCCACTTCTTTTTGGAAAAGGATGATGTGGAGGCTAGTAGTGAACCCAGTGACGATTACTCGGGAAAAACTCCACCCTCTAGTCAACAGCAGCAACCGGTAGCAGCAAGTACTGAAAAATCAAATAAGAAATCGAAAGTCCAAGAAATATTCTGCTGGAGAAAAGTAGAGATAGAAAAAGTTAATCTTTGTTGGAAAGGAAAGCCTCGCCAAGTTCCGAACATCTTGGAGACTCCACTGAAATACTTCCAAAAATTCTTTGACAATGAACTTCTTGAGCTGACAGCTAAACAAAGTAACGTCTTTGCACTTCAAACTGAGGGACGCAACCTCTGCCTCACAACCTCTGCCTCAGTTTTCATAAGCATTACTCTACTATTGAGGGGGATAAAAGTTCCCTATTATACATTGGGAAGCAGCTACCAGGTACCCTGCAACCCTTCCATTTCAATTGGAAGTATCCATTTCCTGGGTCATATCCATTTCAATTTTCTCGAAGTCAACCCCGAAGAACACCATTCAATTGACGAGCAAATGATTCCTTTCAAGGGACGAAGCAACTTGAGACAATATCTACCAAAAAAGCCGACGAAGTGGGGAATAAAAGCGTTCACAAGAGCTGGTGTGTTTGGTTTTGTACATGATTTTGAAGTTTATCAAGGTAAGGGCACTCTTGTTGAAGATAACATAGAGCCAGATCTTGAAGTTGGAGGCAACATAGTTTTACGTATGGTGAGTACCTTACCAGAGAATATGAACTACAAGATTTACTTTGATAACTGGTTTACGAGCTTGCAACTAATGAGTTTGCTCAAAATTAAAGGATTCCCTTGAATTGATACGTTGAACAAAGCGCGACTGAAAAGCTGCCTGCTCCTCACAGATGGTGAAATGAAAAACTAGAGAGAGGAACTTCTAATTACAGGAATGACATTCATTCTGGTGTTTTTGTAGTGAAATGGTTAAATAACAACACGGTTTGCTTGGCTTCGACGTATGCAGGAATAACGCCAAAGGATACGTGCAGACGCTGGAACGTTAAGGATAAATCAAGGGCTGAAGTTTCAAGGCCAGCCGTTGTTTATGAGTACAGCCATCATATGGGTGGCGTAGATTTAGCAGACAGGCCGGTGGAGATGTGCCGAACTCATCTTCGGACACGGAAATGGTATATGAGAATCCTCTGGTGGCTTATTGACAGAGCAGTCTGCAATATTGGCTTCTTTTCATGTCAGACGTCAAAGCGCTCACTTCAAGAACAGACAAACAGATGATCTTGAGAGCCTTCAGGTCTGAAGTTGCAGCAGAGTTGTATGCCTTGACCCATACAACGTAAACGTGGTAGACCATCCGCACATGTCGAAAAAAGTCCCAGGCCCATTCCAAGTCGCAATCGAATCCGACCGGCAATATCTGTTCAGGCCGATGGACTTGATCACTGGCCAAAAAAGACTGAGAAGCAGAGCCGCTGCAAAAGTGAAAATCAGGATAAACCACTTTTGAATGCGAAAAATGTGAACTTCCACTGTGCCTTCCTGACAAAAACAATTGTTTTAAAGCCTTCCACAACAAATGAAAATGCCCTATTTTTATATACTTGAGAGGCTAATGTCGTATTTCTTTAACATGGTCTAAAATTGACAATTTTTAATAAATAGTTCAAAAACATTTTTTTTTGTCAATAGTATGACCTAGAGATTGCATGGGAGGTGTTGGAGATTTTTCCTAGTATTCATTCCTATAGTGGCCAGTCAAGGGTTAAGTGAGCATTTTCTTCTTATATTTCTTTACTTTTTTTTATTACATTAATGTGATTATAGTCTTTAAATAAATTAAACAAATAATGCAAATAAGACGTACTCATCATAATCTTCCGTAAAATAAAAGCGGAGTAGAGATCGAAAATCTAATAATTTTTTGAAAAATCACCAAGACTGTTGTGAAATAATTTCATAGCATAAACCTTATACAGTATGGAAAATTTGGTTCAGCTTTTGTGATTAAGGGGTCATTCTTAAAGAATTAGAAAAAAATTCAAACTTTAGCGTAAAGAGCGAGGTATTGACTAGGGGGAGAACCACCTAATATACGTAATGAAAATATACGAATATAGAAGTTCGTTACGTAATTTAAAATAATTCGTAAGTTACGTATATTTATTACTAATAAAAACGTTCGTAAATTAAATTAAACAACTTTCGAGAAAGTCATTTAGCCAAAAAAGAGTAAAATTAATATTCAAATTCCGTTTTAATTATTCATGTACGATGAGTCAAAATCAAAACCTGCATTAATTCAAAAACGTTCAGAAATTAAATTAAAAAAAACAAGTTTTTTTTTAACTGAAACTAAGGAGCGCCATTAAAACTTAAAACGAACAGAGATTATTCCATATATGAAAGGGGCTGTCCCCTCCTCAATGCCTCGCTCTTTACGCTAAAGTTTGACTCTTTCTCACAACTCTATTTTTTAAAACAATATAAAACTTTAGCGTAAAGAGCAAGGCGTTTAGGAGGGGACAGTCCCTTTCATATACGGAATAATTTCTGTTCGTTTTAAGTTTTAATGTCGCTCCTTACTTTCAGTTAAAAAAACTTGTTTTTTATTTAATTTCCATATAAGACAAACCATCTTATTCGATATTTATTTTACGATTTTTAGTATATAAACTTGCAAAAACATAAAATTGGTATTTTAAGTCAAGAATAATTAGTCATATTAAAAAAACTATGAACCCTCCATCTACCCCCCCCCCACAAAAAGAAAAAGATTCTAAATCCATATCTGTCAGACCTCTCTTCAGTAGAAGTAAGGTCTTTGAACTAGGCACGCAAAAGGAGTGCTGCGAGGGTGACAGCTCCCCTCTTTTTGCGCTAACGGAGTTTTTAATGAGAAAAATTGTTAGAAGTACCAAAGCATTAGGGGGAAAATTGAACTTAAAGAGGAGGACTTTTACCTCACATTTAGGGCACTTAAATTTAATTGTGTAAACTAACACCTAATGAGCCCTTACTTTCAAAAAATTACCACACTTACACTTACAACACTTACAAAAATTACCTAACTTACCACACTTACCACACTTACAAAAATTACCTAACTTTAGCGTAAAACTAACATGGTTGAGAGGGCGTCCAACCCTCAAATGTTTGGATTATCCTGGTTGCGACATCAAAAATGAATAAGAATTATTTAATTAATCTAAGAATTCATTAGATGAAGGAAGAGAGCAACAATAAAACTTAAAACTAATATAAATTAGCCTTAATATGACAGGACTGCCACGCCTTTAATCCTTAATTCTTAAGGACATTACTGTCCTTAATTAATTATTGACTTATTAAGGATATTATTGTCTATTATTAATAAAAGACAAATGGTACTTGTCTATTATATAAAACACACTCGAGAAGTGAAGTTTGGCGGCAATAAGATATGATGAAAATAAAATACTTGATTAGCAAAATTGTGAAGGTAATCTGTGAATTATTAAATTGGGTGCTTCAGCGTCGGCTGACCGTCTCAAAGACAAAGAAAAGTTCATTATTAACGCGATTATTGACCTAGTTCATTTTAGTTCATTATTAACACAATTCTTAAGGACACTAATTCTTAAGCTGTGTGCCTCTTTCAATTCCTTAAGAATGAATTTTCTTACACCCTAACAATACGAAAAAAAAAATCTGATACAAATAAATGCACAGTTTCCTTCATACTCTTTGGAGAATGAAAAACTTTGTCTATTCGTATTTGGTCTACATAATAGATTTTCAGTTAAATGTCTTTAAAGGCAATCGGTAAATAAAACTCTTGCAATTATCAACCGGCTATATTTATTACCCCCTAAAATAGTTTCATGAAAACACAGAGCAAAGAGCGAAGGATTGAGGGAGTGGTAGTCCCCTCATATATAGGATACTTTCTGATCGTTTCAAGGTTTAATGTTGACATACATTTGAAAATCAGATTCTTTTAAAATTTAATCACCCAAACTAGATTCATGATTTTTTGTACTTTGGGAAAACGCTACTAATGTTAATAACGTCTTCTGTTTATGTTCTTTTTGAAAGCATTTGCCTTTTTTTGCCCGCCAGTCTGGGAAACGTCTATGATATGAAGGCTAGATAATTTCAAGTGCCCGAGTTTTGGTTTATTTCTTTATATCTTATTTTTGGTTCCCCTGGTGACACCCGATATTAAATTGATTTATGTTTTCTCCTGCACAGACAACTAGTATTTTTATCTTTTTTCCTATCTCTAAGGAAGGAACTCTTCAACACACACTTGATATCCTATTAGTGGAGGAGAAAGTCCCCCAAGTTTGTCCTTAATACGAAAAGGGAACCATGGGAAAAGCATAAGGTTTAGTTAACTTTAAGGGTTATGTTCCCTGTGCAAGTTTTGGAGTGTTATTTTTCCTCTCTCCATCGGTTTTAATAGATGGCAATAATAAATGAGCGAAAGATGAAAGTTTTACCATCATCTTACAGCTGAGATTCAGCTACACCCATCTATCAAATTACCCCTTTGAAACTTCGTCTAATTTTTCTAAATTGAAAATAATTGCTTGAAAAGAACAGGGTCGCCTGTGCAAGGTTTTAACATTTATAGCACCGACACCACACGTCAATTACGGACTGAAACAAATTTACTACAAACAATGAAAAATAAAGCAAATATACTGCTCCCGAGGGATATTTGATATTAACGATTCCCTATATGACCGCTGAATTTAACACCAATAGGCAGCGTCTCCATCTTAAGACGTCAGCATCGCCTAGGGTACGCCGCCTCCAAGCCATATTTCTTTAGCCGTCCCTAAATTTGGCCTTGATATATATCGTATAATATATATATATATATATATATATATATATATATATATATATATATATATATATATATTATATATATATATATATATATATATATATATATATATATATATATATATATATATATATATATATATATATATATATATATATATATATATATATATATATATATATATATATATATATATATATATATATGTACATATACATGAAACTTTGTTTCAGTCATGACATACTTATAACTATTTAAGGATAAGTTTCTATGTCATAGCCACCTCACGCTTTATTTTTTAGTCTTTCAAATTGTAATTCTGTATGCTCCATTCTAATTATTCATAATTCATACTAACGACTTTTGCTTGTAAAAATTGGTGTCACGACCCCACCTACCTCTCCTTTAAGCAACCAATAACCATGGCATTACCCGTATAGGGTGAATGCCAAAGCATACCTGCAGTCGAGTATTTGATTCTTGATCGATAGATATGGTCTTAGAAGAAGACATACTCTAAACAGACGTAGTTTCAAAAATAAGCGTTGAAAAATAGGAATAGTGTCATTGTGGTCTTTATTAGATCTAAATTTTGTCGAAGCAAATCAGGATGAATCCAACCTAAGAGATTGCTTCAATCCAATAAAAGGATCTACTGGAAAGAGAACAAAAAGATACTTCCGTAATGGATTTTCATTCTCTGTAGAAAAATAGAAAGGCCTCTCCACGCGGGGATCCATCGATCCATGCAACAGGTTATCTCATCTTTCAAATCCTGTGTCAGGTATAATGAAGAAAGTTTCTATAAAAGAGCAGTCCATGCTTTCAATGAAAGAGAATTTTAGTAAAATTAGCCCAAATAGGTTGCAGTTAGTCAATTATAAGATAATAAAATAGGATTCAATAAAATATATGCTTTCAGGGGCGCAAATTTACAAAAATATAGGGCGGGACAAAGGCTTTTCTCGATTTCCTTTTCTTTCAGTGAAGATACAAAAAAAAGATGTTTTTCTAAATCTTGGTGGAGACAATTTTGCTTTTTTCGTTATTTTCTAATATTTTATGCCAAAAACAGTATTTCTCAAAATATAGGGGAGGCAATAAGATCTAGGGGAAGGAAAATGACCGGCTTCCCAATAATTGGCACACCTGAATGTTTTGCCTTAGAAGTAGAAAATAAATATTCATTGAGACTGACGAACTTAAAAATAAACCAAAGAAACATTGGTACAATTTCTTGGTTTGATGATAGCAGATCTCAAGTACCATAATATTTAAAAGAAAAATCAAAAAGTATAAACTGAAAACTCCAAAATTTGGAAAACATACCTAATAACAGAGAAAACATTTCTTTAAAGGGAATCGTGCTTACCTTTGAGGCAATATTATTGGCTAAATTACTTTAAGATTAAATCTCAGACGAACTAAAAGCTTTAGTACGAAGATAATAACAAATTTTGTGAAATTTTGTTGAAAGCTATTCGTAAGGACGAATCAATCCCTGTAATAGATTAATTGCCGAAGATTGTTCTTTTCGGCCAACCATCTAGGGCTAAACGGAAAGCAGGTCGTCCCCGTCTGGGGTGGGAGGACGTCATAAAGAAAGATTTAAAGGAAATGGGAACTTCGTGGGCGGGTGTAAAAAGGGAGGCTTTGAATAGATTGGGATGGAGGAGGAGCGTGCGTATCTGTGTTGGCCTCAGGCGGCTTGGTGCTGCGGTGAGTTGTTAGTAGTAGTAGTAGTAGTTTCAAACCCTCTGTCTGGTGTAATGACGAAGCTGTCATTATTTCATTAAAAAAGGAGAAGTAGTTGCACGATAGATTTATTACAAGATTAGATACCCGATAATAAAGAAAAAGCAGATACAATAGAAAAAATATCATTGTTAGATGGCGCAACCGTTGTATTTTCTTATAATTGTACCATATATTATTTTGCTTTTTTTAGCTGTTATCGTTTTCGAGTCAAGTCTATTTTTGAACGTTTAGACAGGCAAAAACTGGTGTGTTCCAGGGTTTGTGATAGATGGCAAGCTTTATTAGTTATGAACATTTCTTGTTGTACTCTCCGGTTCTTAACACTTTTTAGTACTTGTATGATCTAGACCCTACCTAATATTCTTCTAATATGCTTCTCTGACACTCAATCCTAATGAACTATACCTAAGTATAATAAAAATATAATACTTTAGAAACAAATTTGGGCTATATATTTGCATAATAGAGGGGGGGTGGTAATGTACAGCGGGTCTGCATGTCTAATGTGTTAGGTACAATTATTCTGCATATTATGAAGTTAGAATTGTTTTCTAACTTCACACTGCCCAAATACTTCACCCCCCCCCTTCTCCCTAATGTACAACAAATATACGGTCCAAATTATATATTTTGTTATCTATTATATTACTTCTCTTTCTCTTGTCTCACGCCAAGCTGAAAGAAACTAACGAAAAAAAACGGTTCTATAATGCGTCAATGAATCAACAACTTGAACGGTAGGGACTATATCATACAAGTATCCTTTTTACAGTTTAATTTATATAGATGGGGCTACATTCTATACGAAAAAGACCTTCGTCTCACCCTATTTGGTAAATTTTTCGCTTTTGAGGGATAAAATTCTGAACTAGAAAATCTTTGTATAAACAAATGTATCGCTTATACCCTTTTCTATACAAAACGCCATAAACAGAGCAAAACAAGGAAGATACCAGATGATATAGAAAAAGGCTTGTGGCACGCATGCAAGCAAACAGCCACCAAGCATGTAGGCCTAACAAGAACTATAGTTATACTATAGTTCTTGTTAGGTTATAACTATAGTTATAGAACTATAGTTATTACTATAGTAACCGACCAGGTAATAAAGAATCTGACCTAAATTACCAGTTTTGTCTTCTTCTAACACCTTAAAGTGCGTCTTCATTTGGCAGATTCGGCCAATCTGCCAGTATGTCGATTCTGCAACGCTTGTGGTTTCCAATCTGCAAACTATTAATAAAGAACGGGCAAAAAAGTCTCCATTGAAATCGAACTTGCAGATTGACGTTGGGGATTTGGAAAACCGACCAAATCAAGACGCACTTTTAAAAAATCGTTGGTGGTGGCAGGGATGAAAAAACGCAAGGAGATCGCCTAAGCAGATTCTACCTAAAGTTTATTATAAGTTAGTAGGTCTATAGAAACCATTCCTTTTTTATCACACGCTTCATGGCGCCATTACAGGTGATGATATGCCGCTAGTCCTGGTATTTACGTCACTTTTCATTTACCTCATAGTACATAGCGGCAAAAGTTAGGTCAGACAAAAATATAACCGTAAATCTACGGTTACTATAAAAAGCTTCAGGGAAATTACGGTCAAAATCAGCAACAGCAGTCTTTGCAACATGACAAGTGGGCAATAGGTTAGATGTCTTCAAAGGCGTCTTTCTTGCCTAGGTTTTAGCATTACATAAATACAATACCACTATTTCCTTTCCCTGGAGTTGGAGCTCTCACCAAATAGAGTGCTTCCTATATCTCTAACCAACTGCATTCGTATGCGTATAAGATAAAAACAGTAAGTTTCTTTACCTTATTTTCTATGTAAGTGAGGTATGATATTTTTCTATATGTTATAACTTCTCTTGAACGCCCAGAGAGAAAGCTTTTACGAGATTATCTCAGCTGAGAGATCATTCCACGTGGCAAGGAACCTCAGCTGAAACTCGTCTTCAAGTATCCCTAGCAAGGTGTGCCTTGTACAAGGTTGTTTTGACGAGCTGTAACTTTGGCGAGTTGAAAAAGCTAAATGACTTTGACATTTAGTTAACTATGAGATAAGACATTAGGATTTGTAAAATCTTTATGCCTGCTTAGAGCATCGTTTCTTGACCTGTGGATTTGTGATTCCATAGACAAGTGATCACAGTCGATCTAATTCTAAATTTTATCGATCTAATCTTTGAAAACCAATCTATATTTTATGGACATATATTTAAGAGGACATTGGATTTACTAATCAATTAACTTCAATCAAGTTTACTTGCAAATACATACAAATGTATATTCATATGACAAAATTAAACTTGGAAAAACAAATAGACATGGATCCATCAATAGCCTATATTGCAACTAGGCTTAACTGACAAAATAGATCATTAGGCACGCATTTGAATTTATTTGTGTTAATTATAACGGGATCACGAGGTAACTGACTTTATTTTTGACCTGTTCTAAGAAGATTGGAACACTAAAAAGATAAAACAGAAAAGGTACAGAGGAAGAAGAAGAAGAAATTTAATACCGACGATGAATTTAATAGTACAACAAACAAATAAATCACAGATTTCTGTTGTATGATCATGACATTATTGGAGGCCCGTATTCCGGGGGACGGTTTAAAGGGGTTGAACCCCCCTCCCAAAATAAAAAATATCCGACTCGTAAATTGGTCCTAAAAATGCAGGTTAAAACATCTTCTCCTAAAAAAAAAGATAAAAAATATTTCTCTGAATCGTACACTGGCTTTAAAAATTCTGGTAAAGAACAAATTATCTGAGACTGTTAGAGAAATTCCACAGGAAGTAAACACTTTTTTCTTCATTTTTTGTACGCCCCCTACACAGAACAAAACTTTTTTGGTAAAAATATTCCCCCTCCCACGAACAAAATCCTCGATACTGGTACATATTGTTGATGTTAGGTCAGATAGGGTATAATTACAATTATTAATTTCTTTTATCTTTTATTTATAGTTTATATCTGTTTTTATTAAGTGGACTATTTTCTTGCACAAGGTGTATCTTGTACATCTATTTTTGCTAACTGGAATATTTTCCTGTATGGAGTGCTGTATTATCAAGTTTTTATCAAGCCCTGAGTCAGGTTAGGCACACATTTGCATTTATATGCGTTTGTAATAAGGAGAATGTAAGGTGACTGATTTTATGTTTGACCTACTGTAGGAGAGGGGGACACTATAAATGCAAAAAAGTCTGTTTTGCCAGGGGACGAAACAGATGAAATTTAATGACATTAATAAATTTAGTCGCAGAACAAACAAACAATGACACACTTTATATATATATATATATATATATATATATATATATATATATATATATATATATATATATATATATATATATATATATATATATATATATATATATATATGAGCATGGCATATTTGATGGTGTAAAAACTGGGAGTACCAAATTTTGTAAAATGTTTCACACAGATATAACTAAACAAGACCATATGTCGGTTGCAGTAATTCAAAAGATGTTATCGTTTTTAGTTTTTTATTTTGTTCTGTTTTTAGAGAATGGGCCTTTCTGCCCTGAGCCTCAAACGAGATTGGTGAATCAGCCCATAGCAGAAGTACCTTTTTTTGGAAGCCCTCATAATTAAAGCAACTTCAATGGACTGGTTCAATTCACTTTCTTCTATCTTATTAGACCTCAAAACTACACTGGAAACACTGGCCTCTGTCGCTGAGAAACTCGGTCTAAAAATAAATTGGTCGAAGACCAAGATAATGCCCGTTGAGAAAACGCCGTCCAACCCCCTGTCATCTGTGGAAATTTGTGGCCAGACTGTAGAGGTAGTCAAGCAGTTTACCTACCTTGGTTCAATTGTCTGCTCAAACGGAAGCCTAGATGCCGAAATTTCAGCAAGAGCGGCAAAAGCAAACTCTGTCTTCGGTCGCCTTCTAAAAACAGTCTTCCATAAACCCCAGATCAGCCGTCTCACCAAAGCACGAATATATTCTGCTTCGGTTGCCAGCGTTATGCTCTATTCTGCTGAGACTTGGCCGCTGACTCAGACACAGACGCTGAAGGTAGATGCCATCCAGACGAAACACCTCCGAAAAATCGAACGCTCCAGATGGCCCGACAGGGTACGAAATTCGGAAATCCTCAGGTCCTTCAAACTCCCACCCCTGTCCGAGCAGCTTGAGTCTCGCTCGCTGCGTTGGTATGGTCATCTGCTCCGTCTGCCTGCCCAAACACCCGCCCGGCTCATCTTCGATTTCGACCCAGCTGCAAACGGCTGGAGGCGTCCTAGGGGAAGACCACGCACCAGATGGGCGGACGTCATCCGTGATCGGCTCGCCTCCAGAAACATCAACCCGGCTGAAGTGACAACCCTCGCCCTGAACCGACCACTCTGGAGAAGACTGACGGTGCTGACGACTGGTTCCCTCTACGCTGGCGACGCTGCCGAGCAAGAGCTTTAAGTAAGTAAGTAAAGTATCTTATTAGGATTCTAAGATATTTCGAAGTTGTTTTTTTTTTTTTTTTTTTTTTTTTTCAAAATGCAGTACACTGTCTTTTCCCGTTCACAAAAATTATTGTAAAATAGAGCCTTGGACATTAATTTTTCTTTTCCCAAAAAGTCCTGTTCTTTTGTCTTATTCCCTGAAATATTTGACATAGGAATGTTTGATACCACCTCCTCTAAAAAATTGTTTCTGTAGTTAATATATTTGTTTTTAGCTTATTAAACTTCGACTTATATTGTTAGTTTTTTGTATTTTATTATAGGTATTTTTGAATTTTTATAAATATAAATATAGAAATATTTATATTTCTGTAGCTAATATATTTTTCTTAGATTATTAAATTTTAACTTATATTGTTTGTTTTTTGAGTTTTATTATAGGTATTTTTGGAATTTTATAAATATAAATATAGAAATATTTATATTTCTGTAGCTAATATATTTTTCTTAGATTATTAAATTTTAACTTATATTGTTTGTTTTTTGGATTTTATTATATTTTATAATAGGTTTTTTTAGTTTTATTATGGGAATGTTTGCCTAACCTCGTCTTCGATACACAATAAAAGCTTCTTTTTTTTAGAAACAACTGCTTCATAATGAAGTATAAAACCCGATAAACATTTCAGTTTTCACATCTTTTGCAAAACATACAACCTTTTCCACCACCGCAGTTGATTCGTCTTTTGAACTTGTGTAACATATAAATTAACTTCAGATTTGTTTTTAAGTGAATTTTTAAGCTTTATTTTGAAGATCAAAGTTAGTTTTAAGAAAGCTATTAGCAGCGACCACATTTATAATTCTGCCTAAAAGGATCAATGAACAAAATCCCACGTCCTCTAATAAATGAAACGATATCTGCAACAGAATTTTACAAACCCTGTCAGGTAAAATGATCAACACGCCTACAGAAAACAGCAGCTCTTTCTGAGAGATTAAACAAAAAAAAATGAAAGTAACAAAAATGTCTGAGGCTCTCTTTTACAGAAGCAAAAGGAGGGATAGAAGAAGAATGGGCCCAATGTTTACACTATTGGCCCTTAGCTAGACAGAATGAAAATCCTTGAAAACGGGGGGTGGAGTGGGGAGGTAGACGAGGTGCGTTTTTTCATATTTTTTAAATCCGAATTTAATTCTTTTGAAACTTTAACAGCTCGTACGTTTAATGAAAATAAAAAAAAATCTAGAGACAGCGACAGTACGATCTAACAAAAAATACTTTAAAAAAATAAATAAAAGATGATCTATAAAAAAAATGCGAAGATAAAAAAAGACGCTTTTCTTCGACAGTCAACATGTATCTCATTGGCAATTAAGTATTGATAGAAAAGATCCTATAAATGTTGTTAAAACAATTCCAGATTGTACATGCGGAATTTAGTTAAACCCAATTCTGAAAGTATAGAAATAAGATTCTGCTATAACCTTAAATTTTGACTCAGGACATTTTTGGATAAGACAAACAATATAAAAACAATATAACAATATAAGTACTTTTTTACATTGGCGCCCTGGAAAAACTTGCTATCCTTGAAAAACTATTTAGAAAACTTTCTACATAATAGCCTTCGCAAAATAATAATAAACTAATGAAGATGCTAGAATGATTAGAATATCAGAGAAACTCGTAAAATACGGGAATTTCCAAGAAAGACAATGGACTAAAGGACCCCCTCCCCGTCAGGCCTTAGCCTATGCATTGTTATGCAGTGAACACACCCTTAGCCTATGCAGTGAACACAAGTTATGCAGTAGTGAATACATACTAATCTCTAGAAACCCTGAAAAAGGGCACCTACTAGGGAGGCAGGGGGCTGGGATCGGCCCATCCCCATGAATTTTGACAAATATATTTTGCGGTACTTTCATGAGAAAATGAAAAAAAAAAAATAAAAATAACCTTAAATTTGGACTCAGAACCTATTTAGTGAGACCAAAAAGTACTTTTTTAACATTGGCACCCTGAAAAACATTGATAACCTTGACCTATTTAGAAAACTTTTTACAGGGGCCAAACTCATTTAATTTACTTACTTTATCTTTTCTTTTGGACCCTCGCTTTTTGGGTGACTTCCGGAGACTAGACTTGAATGAATCCTTCGTTGGTAATTTAACAATCCAAGATGGTGGGACTATTGCGCAGGATTGATTTCCTGAAATAAGAAATAAAAAAATATACGAAGAAAACAAACTAATTGTACATCAACAGAATGGATTTGCGAAACAGAGTGGGTGAAATATAAGAATTCCAAGGATATTTGTAAAAATATCGAAGTTTATGGCGGAATTAGGGATTGTCTAGTGCGGAGCGTGCTACACATCTTCTCCGGCTACAATTTCTTTTTTTAATTAATAGAAGATCATAAGATCTGGTCCAACAATCCCGATGTTTTTTAAATTCCCAAGCCAATAATCAAGTTTCGTTTATCGTTCTTCGTGGTATCAGAAAAATTTGTCAGCCAATAGACATACACTTAGTTTTAGGCATATAGGCATGAACTTCTTTCAGGAGGGCTGTGGGGGGGTATATTTAAGGGGGTGATGAAATATTCGAAAAAATAAAAATAAGCCAAATGGATACGCAACACTGAAAAAGGGAGTTTCTCAAGTAGTCAACCACTCTGACGATTCCTCCTCCAGACTTAAGTGTCGACGTGCTTATTCCGAAAATGTGTTTTTAAAAAATGCCCCAAAATACTGTCTGAACTACACAAAGAAAAGTACAGCTAAAACCTACATAAAAGCTTTTCACATTATCATATTCAAGACTTTTGCAAAAAAAAATATATATATATAAATAAACAAATCATGCTTATATGAATAAGAGTGTCTATTGGTAAAACTAGTTAGACTGTTTAAACTAGTAAAATAATAAGCTTTAAGCAGTAAATAGAATAAATTTCACCAACACCGGACATTTTGGGAGGAGGGCCTTAGCCAAATTATTTGTTAGGGACTCATCATCTCCAATGTAATTATATTTGAACATGACAGAAATAGATACTGACATTATATTATTGAAGCCCTTTAAACCACTTTCGGTATGGCCTATTCACGGCTCGGGGCTGTCCCCTGGTCGGCTTGCACTGTTCTTGAGCGTCTTAAACATTCAGCCTTCTTTTTTTCAGCCTTTTTCGTTTTTTAAAATAAAAATTAGAGATAGAAAAACATAACAGGATAAATTGGGAAATCGATTAAATTTATTACCAAAAAAATAACCAAATAATAAAATAATGATTAAAAATAACCAAAAAGCGTAACCAAAACTGGTTATGCGCCAATTTAACAGAATTAAGAAAAAATACGAAGCGGCACATTTTAGGCGTTCTCAAGCTTTGTATAAATGAAAATATTCATTTCCAGGGTATAATCAAGAGAAAGGAACCCTCTCCCCAAATTGACCTTCTTTTATCTGGGTTTGTTACGACTGTTTGTATGAGTGGGTTTGTTACGACCCAATTACTTATTGACGCTAGTACTTAAATGTAAAAATAAAAACACAAGTCGCCTTCTATACGAGACGGCCAGTCAGCCTCCTCAGCCCCTATTTCTCAAACTGAAAGCTAAAGTTTAACTTTCGTTTAATCAAAATTTAGTGAAACCTAACAAATTTAGCCAATTGGTACTTAAAAGTATTTTATTGACAAATTGGCATGGGAAAAAAGAAATGATGCGGTCAATCATAAATATTCAAGATTTATAGGTAGGGAGGTCCATACCCAAGACCCAATCCTTCGTGCACGACTGAGACGGAGAGTCCCCAATAAGCCACTTTCTTTTTCTTTTCTTTTTCATATTCAAAATAATATATCTGCCACCATTTACATTTGATCTATTAATTTCAAACTGCACAGTAGATTAAATCCTGAATTTTGACCGGATTCAGTGTTGCCAGATGTTTTCTAGCGAAAACATCTGGCGCGGGTAGGGAATCTGGATAAATTGGTCCAATTGGCTTTCCATATTTCTTTTGTTTCTGGAGATATGTAAAAGTTAGTAATTTTTTCGAAACATCAAATACAAGTAAATCTCCAATTTTTTCAAACATCAAATACAACAAAGGTCCAATCTCCAGGGAGCATGGGGGAACTTTTGGGGGGCAGGGGGGCGTTCTGGTCACACAGTAAAAAGAACATTGTTGCGTATTTTAGTATTTCTATAGAGGAGATGGGTTCTTCGACCAATGTAAGAGGATTCTTCTTTATTCTTGTTTGTACACAGGGGACATTATGTGTAATTTTCAAAAATAGCTGAAAACGGCAGCTAATGAAATCAAAATTTGTTTTCAGTTACCACCATATCTCCCGTAACTTTTTTTCTGAAAAAAAAAACAACAGGTTGTTAATAACAGTTGAAAACCCGGAACTCATTTTTTTTTTCTCTCCTAAGAAAAATTTATGTCTCCTAACATAGCACTCTTTAAATTGTCAGAACCGAATGAGCAACTATCCAAGATTTATGCATTGCAAAGCCGTTTGTGCTTTTTGTTCCTTAAGTCATTTATGAAGGAAGACAAATAGAGCTACATTTCCAAAACAGATTTAAGGTTTAGCCGGAAGAGAAAATGGTTTCTCCAGATAAACATCTTCTTATCTAGTTAGGCAATGAAATGGAGGTCCATAAGGCTTCATTAGTATAGAAGTTCATAGAATTGTAAAAGCAAACCGATCTTTCAAGTTAGCTTTTTGAAAATGAGAACTTTCTGTGAGGTCGGTAACAAAAATGGACTATTTGCTAGAGGGGTTTACTTGTGATCTTTGACATGGCCCATAATAGTCAATAACACTCTTGGGGGGTGTTTAAGTTCTTCACGAAAATGCTACTATACGTGGATGGTATAAAAAGTTTTGGCATGAGGATGAAAATGACATTTTGAGAAAGTTCCAATTTCCTTCACAATAAAATTCAAATTTACTTTTTTTTTAATCGGCTGAGTTCAAGCACTATTGGCCTATTATCATTAGTAACTTTTCGAAGAATTTAGACAACAGACGTGATCGCTTCTTAATTGGAAAAAATCATGTTTTGCTGAGAAAATCTTATTTTTAGTTTTGGAGGATATAGAATTTTACGAGAGCCCTATTTGGCGTGCAGGATGGATGTTCAGGCACGTCTTTGGATTTACCCCGAACCCAGAGAGAAATTTAAACCATTATCTACAGTCCAAACGTACACCATAAAGAAAAAAAGAAAAAGGACCTAAATCCAAAAAACAAACAATATTAGTCGAAATTTAATTAGCTAAAAAAAATAATTAGATACAGAAATATAAATAACAACTTCTTCGAAGAAGCTGCAGAGGGAAAGTTAATATATGTCATCTGTGCTTTACTGAAAACTAAATATATTGCTTAAATTAACAATTTTGTTTATCCACTTGATATGTATATGAATTTGATAGAATTGGCTTTAAAACAGGGAAAAGTGGTCTAAATTAATTGCATAACATATTACTCAAATAAAAATAATTTTAGGGGGATTTGAGGAAGAGTTTCCAAACCAAATTTATTTAAGGCAATTTTTGTTTATATTTGGTTTGACTTAATTGTGCATTGTGGGAATTGTGCATTGTGTCTATTCTTGCATTGTGCATTGTCTCTATTTTTGCCTTAATTGTGCATTGTGGAATTGTGCATTGTGTCTATTCTTGCATTGTGCATTGTCTCTATTTTTGCATTGTGCATTGTGGAATTGTGCATTGTGTCTATTCTTGTATTGTGCATTGTCTCTATTTTTGCATTGTGCATTGTGGAATTGTGCATTGTGTCCATTTTTGCTTTAAGCCTCGTTTGCTCATTCATAGTAAAATCAGTTCGTTTAAGTTTGAAGTCTAGCATAAAGCTATTTTCTGATTGTTTTGAGTTTTAAATTCGCTCTTCAATTTCCAAACCTTTTATTTCTAATTTAATTTCTATCTTTTTTTTGTTGAAGTTGCTTTTGCAAAGGCTTTACTCATAAGAGTAATCTTGGATAATAGGAATGTAAGAAAGGCGACCACCACATCCAATAACACAGACTGAAAATCCTTGTGCTGATTCAAACAAGGTTCTACATCCCTAGGCCTAGATCCCTCCAACTACACATGTTTAAAATTCTAGCACCATTCTACGGTACAATATGCCTGTCTTTCTGTAATAATTTGGTGGGATAGGGTGGAGGAGAGGCTAGGGGGGTCATAGGACCATTTCACACTTTTAATAATACAGATCAAAAATTCTTTGTGTGACTCCAGTTCAAATGAAGTGCCACATTCCTACCGTTATTAGCTTTAACTCAATAGCAGATTTTAGATAATTTCGGAGACCTCACTGCCTTTCCATGACGATAAATAAAAGTTCAAATAGGGGTAGAATCCTTTTAATATAACAGTGTTTCAAAAACAGTGATGGAAATTCACAAAAAATACCAGATATTTCAGTCACATATGCAGTGACCGTCATCAGCAGTACTTACTGATGTACTTTACTACTGATTTTACTACTGATGACGGTCACTGCATATGTGACCGAAATATCTGGTATTTTTTGTGATTTTCTATCGCTGTTTGTGAAACAATGTCTATTAAAAGGATTTTATCCCTATTTGAACTTTTATTTGTAGCAGACTGACAATGCCTGTGTTAATCTGCTTCAAACGAAGTGTAACACTCCAAAATTTCTGCTACTAGTTGACGGCGAGAGGGGATTAGAGGGGCCAACTTAGTGCATCCAGCTTGATATTGCTCCAAATCTTTAATTAGCTGTTTTGGCACCCAATCAGAACTTAGTTCATTTTTACGCATACTCATTATCCGAATATTTTTTTTTTCCGAGGTGTGCCACAACAGTAAAGCTACCAGCCCTTTTATTCAAGGGCGTATCTTACGAACCAATATCTATAAAAAAAAAGAAAAAAAAAGAAAAAATAGTTTTGTTCAGTTTTATCAGCATCTCAAAGAGCATTGATCACGTTAACAACAAAATTGTATCTCTCTAAGTCCAAAATTTATTTTCTTACCATGGGGTCAGATTTCTAATATAACTACCAAGAAAGGATCAAAGGAAAAACTCTAATTTTCTTAAATATGAGAGAAGCATTCAATTTTAAGAGGTCAAGTGGTACTATTCCTTTTCCTCAACCCAAGGCGCACAAATAAAAATAACAAAATTTACAAAAATAACAAACGCAAATGTTTCGTAAAAGTAGATGGCAGCACTTTCGGACTCGTGGTTTTCTACAGAGTTTGATTCCATGTTGTTTAATTAAATTAAAAAAGACCATATATTAATTAAAATTATTAAAAAAAAAAAATATGTACCTTAAAGGTACTTCAAACGGGAAAACCTTCTGACGTATTTCCCATCTTTTCGTCTTTTGCGATTATGTTCCTTATACATAATTTCTTCTTTTCTTCATTATTTTTATTTGTCCCACTTTCACTTTGGCTGCTCACATTCGCATGTGGAAGGAATTTTCTGAAGTGGAAATTTTCAAGGGGGATTTTTTTGGGAAAAGGGCAGTTTTTCACGGAGGGGGGGGATGCATCTAGCATCAACAAAATATAACTAACTTCATTCTATCTTATATTTTGGTTACGCTTGCGTTAATTATGTCTAGATTATGTATAAACTATTATTTATTATGTTATCGTATAGTATATTACATAGGGTAAGTTAGATTGGGAATAAAGAGTGAAGCTTTGGGTTGGAGGATGAGCGTGCGCAGTAGCATTGGCTATTAGCCGCTTGGCATTGCAGTGAGTTTTTTTTAAGATATAATTCTATATTTCCCCATAGTATGGTTTATTCTCTTCCTAAACACGAATCTCAATCGTCCTCATCTACAAATAGTCCAAAAATTAAGGCATCTGAAAATTCCCTTCACTTTATTCACAGACAAAATAAAAAGGAACTAGGATCATAATTCCGAGATTGTTGTTCTGGGGCTGTAGCCCTTTTAAGATTTCAATCAAAGAAAACAAAAGGAAAACAGATAAAGGAAGGGGGCATCTTACCAAAGAGGCAGTTTTCTTCGATCCTTTGTATAGAAAAGCAAGCTTCCTTATTATGATAGGAATCTTTACACCAGGAACAACTGATAGCTACGATTTCCTTTGAAGTGAAAGACAGCTTGGACTGGAAAGCCTAAAAAAGCGAGGCAAAACTTAAGTACCAGGGAGTCTAATAAATGAAATCCGATAGTTTGAATAGGCTGAGTGGAAACTTGTACAACAGTATTTAGCCTATTTTAAAATTATCAAAAATGAGAAATTCAATTTTTAACGGAAAAAACACATTTATTTATGCGGGGGTTAGTAGGAGCAGGTACCAAATTGACAAAAAAGAATAAAAAATATGGTATAATGTTTAGTAGTATATAATGAAATATACCAAAATATGATGAAAATATAATACTTTAGTAACAGAATTATGGGAACTACAACAGAGAAACATGGAAAGCAGGCCGCCCAGAACGCATTATATTAAATACCTAACCTAACCAACTCTATATATCAAATATTTAATTAAATATGCCTACATAGAAGTAAATCGTAAAAACGTATGCAGTAAAATCGTATGCAGAACTCATTTTGAATTCAATTAGAATTATAATTTTCAATTAAAATCTTCAAACATCTTATCACCTGAAGCAACATAGTTTGATATAATGCCCATTTCTGCTGCATTGATGTTGTCATTTTATATCGAATAATGTCCTCAGTCTTAAAATGGCTTTGTCAACAGAGAAAATATAGTTTCTCAAAAGCTTAATAGCTTTATAATTCTTGACTTACAAAAATTTTAAGAAATATGTAAATAACCGCAGCATCGAGCAATATCTTACTGGCATGACCCGAAATTCCTTCAGTGAGACTTTAAGACCCAGAGCATATTTTCAAGTAACTTGCATGGAGCTTTCGAAACTAAAAGGCCTAAAAGTAACATCACAGAAGCATCAAGATTTATAGTTATTTATATTTATATATATAGTTATATTTATCAATCATGAAAGCAGTTCTTTCCTTTTTGGATTTCTACCTGACTGCAAAAAAAAAACGTGTTTGATCTATTTTAATATTAATCAAAAAAAAATTTTGCACAAAATAAGTTTTTCAAAAAAAAGTAAAGAACTCCATTAAACCAGAAATGAACAAAAATAGAATCAAATAATCTACCAAGCATACAACTACCACAAATCAGTATCAATAAATAAATGAAACCCAAAACAAACAGAAATTAAAATAAGTCAAACTCAAAACGGGCAGAAATTATCTGAGTAGGGTTCTAAACCCTATGCTTTCTAAAAGCCAGAATATAATTGTACTTTACTGAAAAAATTCAAATGAATTTACTGAGAGATAAGTGCATTGTCAGTTTAATATACATATGCTGATATTTATTCCTTAAAATCTTAATTAATTTTTGTTTTCTTATAGTTAAAAGTGAAAACATTTAAAAGATTTTTTTCAGTAAAGTACAAACTTTATTCTAGCTTTTAGAAAGCACAGGGTTTAGAACCCTACTCGGATTAATTTCTGCTCGTTTTGAGTTTGACTTATTTTAATTTCTGTTTGTTTTGGGTTTCATTTATTTATTGATACTGATTTGTGGTAGTTGTATGCTTGGTAGATTATTTGATTCTATTTTTGTTCATTTCTGGTTTAATGGAGTTCTTATATGCCCTTATATGAAAACCTTATATGCCACAAGGGCATAACTTACAACCCTTCCCCTGAGGGCTGTTGTGGGATACACCTCCTCAAAAACATAATTTCTATCTGGAAATCAACTACGCTGAACAAAATGGCTATCTCAAAATTTTGATTGGATGGGTTTGGGGTAAAGGTGGTCGTGGAAGGGGTGTTAGTTGCCTTCCAATCACTTTCGGCTATTAAAAAGGGCACTAGCCATTCCAATTTCCAATCGAATGAGCCCTTTTCGAAGTTTCTACGACAACACCTTCGATACGAAGTACCCTGGTATGGAAAAAAAAATAAATAATACTTTGTGCCAACAGCGTTCTTTACTTAGGCAGCACTATTGCGCTGCCTATGATTAAGCTTCTTCTTTTCTTTATTCCTTATTTTATTATCGAAATATTTTTTTGTTCTTCCTCAATCTTGACAATCATTTTCTGGTAGGCCTACACCTTTTGATTTTAGTATACCTCCCAAGACTGATCTAAATAATCCCCCTCCACTCCTCTTCAAGCCTTATAATCTAGAATTGTGGCCCAAAAATTATTTTAAGACAATCCAGAGCATTATGGTAACTCATTACCATTACCATCATTACCAAATTTTTTTATCATTGCCATTCGTCAGCTATCCATTATCGACAATAATAAAAAAATCATTCTAAATAGCGTCGACAACCCTGGTAAGCGAAACCTTTCCTGTCTGTTTCGGGTACAATTCTTTTTATTGCAAATAATCCCTCCGTTTCTCAATTGGTAGAACAGTCAACTGATGACAACTGTTTTGCTGTTGAAGAAAAAATGATGAGAATTCATGACTGCTCATCAAAGCCGTAACCAGGATTTTTTTTTTTCAGGGATGGTCTTTTTCTTGGTTGGGGGAGAGTTATTAAAATGCGTTTATATGCATTTTTAATACGTTCTTTGAGTCAAACAAACATTTCGCGGGGGGGGGGGGGGTTCAAACCTCCTATCTCCTCCGCCCTGGATACGGCCTTGCTGCCCATATTTCTCCGCTAGCAATTTCTTCTATTGGTTTTTTATAAATGATTTTAGGGACAGGCTACCCTAGTTGGCTCTGCTGAAGTTTTCAAAAACTTCATATAACTTAGTATAAAACTTTTGTCACGTCCCATCTCCCGTATAAACTGAACCAAAGAGCCAGTATTTTCACCTAGTTTTTTTATTTTATTTTTTTTTTTTTATTCTTAGAGTGCATAACAGTTGAGGGATGCTTGTAGCGATATAGGTTAATGCGCTTTGTAGCACACTAGGCAGCCCACTGCGCTAATGTACAAACGTCTGCGCAGCTTCCTGTTAAAACTAACCCTCTATACACCATAACCCTCATTCCCGTCACAACCATTGTCAAGCGGTTCGTGGTAACGAACTGTAAGTAAGGAGCGACCCGGCTCAATAGTAACCAAAACTCTAAAAAACGAAATTTTGATACCAATAGATACATCAAAAGAATCAGATTTTTATGCTGATTACAAATATATAAGTTTCATCAGTTTTAGTCTTGACTATAAAAAGTTACGTGCCTGAGAAAATTTGCCTTATTTTCAAAAAAAGGGAGAAACAACCCCTAAAAGTCAAAGAACTTTAATGAAAATCACACCATCAGATTCAGCATATCAGAGAACCCTTCAATAGAAGTTTCAAGCTCCTATCTGCAAAAATGTGGAATTTTGATTTTTTGCCAGAAGAAAGATCACGGATGCGTGTTTTTTTTTTTTTTTTTTTTTTTTTTTTTTTTTTTTTTTTTTTTTTTTTTTTTTTTTTTTTTCAGGGGTGATCGTATCAATCCAGTAGTCCTAGAATATAGTGAGAGGGATCATTCGAATGGAAATTAAAAGTTCTAGTGCCCTTTTTAAGTGACCCAAAAAATTGGAGGGCAATTTGGCCCCTTCCCACGCTCATTTTTTTCCCGAAGTAACCCAATCAAAATTTTGGGATAGCTATTTTGTTCAGCATAGTCGAAAATCTAATAAATATGTCTTTGAGGGTGACTTAATCCCCCACAGTTCCCGGGGGAAGAGCTGCAAGTTATGAACTTTGCCCATTGTTTACATATAGTATTTGTTAATGGGAAGTATACAGAGCTATCTATTCTGATTAACCGGCCTTTGTGATTCAGGGGTTTGTGATTCGAATAAAATTCGAACTTTAGCGTAAAGTGCTAGGTATTGACTAGTAGTAGTATCCTTCTTTTGAATTTGCCGCCTTTACGTTCCTTCCGGTTTTTCTGGTAGGTAAACAGGTCATTACACTCGGTCATTACACTCTTTGTCAAGAGGATTTACGCAATTTCAAAGTTCAGTGTCTTTTTTTAGTGGTAAACCAAAAAAAACCGATGTTCCCTTTTTACTCGCCAATTATTTTTTGTATATATTCAGGTTTCATATTCGATTCTCCATCAGTTTTGAACAGTTTATATTCGAGATAGCATTACAGGCATTATTTGTAAAAAGCATTTACATAGAAAAAATGGATAATTCTAAGCAATTTCTGGTGAGTAAAAATATTCTCATTATTATATTAAAAAGAATCGATCGGTAATTTGGGGCTAGAATAAAATGTTGATTTTTTTTTTTTTTAATGTATTAATTGTTACAAAAGCTTCCTTTTTTTTGAGTTTCGGTTTTTTCCTTACTTATAGCTCGTTATCATGTACTGCTGGAAAATGTATTTCAGTGATATTTTAGATCATAGTAGGCTAATGATGCTTCCGTACAAACAGTTTTTTTTTTCTGTTAATTAGTTGAATAGGACGTGGTTGAACAAATCATCAAACCTACTTGATCTAATGAAGTGGAACAGAAGCTCACCAAACTGAAAAGATAGATGTAATAATTAACAATTATTGGACAGGGTCAATATGCTTTTCATCTTTGGTATTATTTGATTCATTGACTGTTTGATCAATGACAGTAACGTTTGATAGATTTTTTTTTTACGTGAAATACTCTAGTTTCTTTTCTTAGTTTTGAAAACATTTTGGAAGAAACTAAATTTCAGTTGGGGGGGGGGGGGAGGAGCAGTTTATAAAAGGCCCTCCATCCCACTATCAAAACCCCTGATTTTGAAATCAAGATGTTTTTTTTTACACTACTTTAGATGTCTAACATAAACTGAATTATTTTCCAAAAACCCAAAATGCATTTTTGCTACATGCTAAATTTTTTTTTTGTCTTTTTTTTAAAGGAAGAAGAGACGTGCAATAATCCCCCTTCTGAGAAGAAAGCGAGATATGGCGAACCTTCATTAATACAGGCCACAAGAGCGTCTGTTATCAAATTCGCTAGAAAAGTTACACACGATCGGAATCATGCATCGAGCACCCAACTTATAGTGACAGAGCCCTCTGACCCCCGCGTTGGTTCCATGGCAAATCCCCCTCAAGTATTGCAAAGGAGTTCAGATATAGAAGTCCAGTCAGAATTTGTAAGTATATACATAATTTTTTTTCTATCCCTATTTTCAAAAAATAAGACAAAATTTTCTCAGGTGCATAGCTTTTTAAAAACTTACTCTTTGTGATGTGTGTGTCTCTTTAGGCTGTGTGTGTCTCGTTGGACTGTGTGTCTTTTTGGGGTGTCTGAGTCTTTTTGGTCTATGTTTGTCTCTTTGGGCTGTTTGTGTCTCTTTGGGCTGTGTATGTTTCTTTGGGCTTTGTGTGTCTCTTTGAGCTATGTTTCAATACGTTTAAGCAATAAATATCTTTAAGCTTAATCCGTCTTTATTCTTTAGAATAGTTCTATTGTAAGCAAATAACAAACTCTTTCCTGAAGTCACCTCTTGGATACACAATACAGAAACTTCATTTAAGAAACTATGAAAAAATTGTAAGTAAGTAACAAATTCTTTCTTGAGGTCACCTCTTGGATACACAATACAGAAATTTCATTAAAGAAATTATGAAAAAATTGTAAGTAAATAGCAAATTCTTTCTTGAATTCACCAGCTGGATAAACAAAAAGACATTTCGTTAAAGAAATTATGACAAAATTCTAAGTAAGTAACAAACTCTTTCTTGAAGTTACCTCATGGATACACAATGCAGAAATTTCATTTAAGAAATTATGAAAAAAATTTTAAGCAAGTAACAAATTCTTTCATGAAGTCACCTCGTGGATATGAAAAAATTGTTAGTAAGTAGCAAATTCTTTTTTGAATTCACCTGCTGGATAAACAAAAAAAAGACATTTCGTTCAAGAAACTATGACAAAATTCCAAGTAAGTAACAAACTCTTTATTGTTTTCATGACTTAGATACACGATGTAGAAATTTGTAACAAACTCTTTATTATTTTCATGACTTAGATACACGATGTAGAAATTTAATTCAAGAAATTATGAAAAAATTCTTAGCAAGTAACAATTTCCTTCTTGAAGTCAACTCTTGTGTAGAAATTTAATTCAAGAAATTATGAAAAAATTCTCAGTAAGTAACAATTTCTTTCTTGAAGTCAACTCCTGGATTTTCATTCAAGAAATTATGACAAAATTCTAAGTAAGTAACAAACTCTTTATTGTTTTCACGAGTTAGATATACGATGTAGAAATTAAATTCAAGAAATTATGAAAAAATTCTCAGTCTAAGTAGCAAATTCTTTCTTGAATTCACCTGTTGGATAAACAAAAAGACATTTCGTTCAAGAAATTATGACAAAATTCTAAGTAAGTAACAAACTCTTTATTGTTTTCACGAGTTAGATAAACGATGTAGAAATTAATTTCAAGAAATTATGAAAAAATTCTCAGTAAGTAACTATTTCTTTCTTGAAGTCAACTCGTAAGTAACAATTTCTTTCTTGAAGTCAACTCTTGGATACACAATACGGGAATTTCATTCAAGAAATTATGAAAAAATTGTAACTAAGTAGCAAATTCTTTCTTGAATTCACTTGTTGAATAAACAAAAAGACATTTCATTCAAGAAATTATGACAAAATTCTAAATAAGTAACACACTCTTTATTGTTTTCACGAGTTAGATATACGATGTAGAAATTAAATTCAAGAAATTATGAAAAAATTCTCAGTCTAAGTAGCAAATTCTTTCTTGAATTCACCTGTTGGATAAACAAAAAGACATTTCGTTCAAGAAATTATGACAAAATTCTAAGTAAGTAACAGACTCTTTATTGTTTTCACAAGTTAGATAAACGATGTAGAAATTAATTTCAAGAAATTATGAAAAAATTCTCAGTAAGTAACCATTTCTTTCTTGAAGTCAACTCTTGGATACACAGTACGGACATTTCATTCAAGAAATTATGAAAATATCTGTAAGTAAGTAACAAACTCTTTATTGATTCCACCTCTTGGATATACAGTACAGATACTTCATTCAAGAAATTATGAAAAAATCGCAAGTAAGTAACTTTTTTTTTCTCTTTATCACAAACAATTTTCACTTAGCTACATGATGTAGAAATTTAATTCAAGAAATTATGAAAAAATTCTGAGTAAGTAACAATTTCTTTCTTGAAGTCAACTCTTAGATACACAATACGGGAATTTCATTCAAGAAATTATGAAAAAATTGTAACTAAGTAGCAAATTCTTTCTTGAATTCACTTGTTGAATAAACAAAAAGACATTTCATTCAAGAAATTATGACAAAATTCTAAGTAAGTAACAAACTCTTTATTGTTTTCACGAGTTAGATATAAGATGTAGAAATTAAATTCAAGAAATTATGAAAAAATTCTCACTAAGTAGCAAATTCTTTCTTGAATTCACCTGTTGGATAAACAAAAAGACATTTCATTCAAGAAATTATGACAAATTCTAAGTAAGTAACAAACTCTTTATTGCTTTCACGAGTTAGATAAACGATGTAGAAATTAATTTCAAGAAATTATGAAAAAATTCTCAGTAAGTAACCATTTCTTTCTTGAAGTCAACTCTTGGATACACAGTACGGAAATTTCATTCAAGAAATTATGGAATATCGGGAGAGGGCTCATTTGATCGGAAATCAAAAGTTTTAATGCCCTATTAAATGACCAAAAAGATTGGAGGGCAACTAGACCCCCTTCCTTACCCCTTTTTTTTACCAAAGTCAACCCATCACAATTTTGAGGTTGCCATTTTGTTCAGCTTAGTTGAAAGGTCTTATAACTATGCCGTTGGGAATAACATGACCCCCCCCCCACGCAGGCCCCGGGAAAGGGCCTAAGCTACGAAATTCGGCCATTGTTTACGCGTAATATCTTTTATTGGGAAGTATACAGACATTATTTGGTGGTGGTGGGGGGGGGGGTTATTTCTCTGTTTGGGGGGATTTTCCACGGTGAAAATTTTCCGTTGGGAGTGAAGTTTCCTGGGATGAACTTTCCAGGAGAAATTCTACTTCGGGGAAATTTGCCAGAATTCCTGTACGAAACTTTTTTTGTTGTCTTACTTTGTCTTTGCCCACTCAATTTTACACGTAGGTATGTTCCTGGGATATTTTGAGCGGGGTTGGAATTGTCTGGAGGATTTTCTCCGTAGGGAAAAATTTTCCGCAGAAGAAATTCTCCACAGGGGTATTTCGCGGGAGAAATTCTCCGTGGGGGAATTTTCTGCGGAAGGATCTTTCCACTGGGGGTGGGGGGATTTCTGGAAAAATCTCCAAAGAGGGGGGGGATTTCTTGCATGATTTGAAAAACAATTAGAACTCGAAGTCTTTTTCAAATGAAAGTATGCTAATGTGAATTTTTGAGCCGGAATGGTCCGCGTCAAATTTCCCGGGGAGAATTTTCAGTGAGGATGGAATTATCCGGAGGGAATTTTCCGGGGGGATATTTTACGTGGGAGTAACATCAGGTGGAAGAATTTTCCGTGGATGGGAGGAGTTTTCCATGGAGGGGGGCCGGATTTCCCGGCATTATTCGAAAAATGATCTGAAATTAATTAAAAAAAACAAGTATTTTCAACCGAAAGTAAGGAGCAACACTAAAGCTTAAAACGAACCAAAATTATTCCGTATATGAGGGGTATTGTCTCCTCAATACCACGCTCTTTACGCTAAAGTTTATCTTGTTGTCCAAATTCTTTAAGAACTACTCCTGAAACACAAGGACTGCTAATTAGAATAAACAGCTTTTTTAAAAGTTCAAAAAAACTTTAGCTTTTTATCTAAACTCCTTTTATATAAAAATAAAAAGATTTGTCCCAAGGCTTTGGAAAATTCCCTTAACGTGCCCTTATATAGTGGCGTAATCTATCCAATCAGCGTTATATGTGACAGTTCGACTGAGAAAAGATCTATCAGGGAATTGTTAAAGGGAAAATTGATTAGCGTAGCATTGATTCGGTTTGTATGGGTGAATCTATGGAGTGCACAGTTTAATTGGCCGGGAGGTGCATATGATGATTATTAGATAAAAAAAGTAGTTTTTTAAACTGAAAGTAAGGAGCAACATTAAAACTTAAAAAGAACAGAAATTATTCCGTATATGAGAGGAGCTGTCCCCTCCTCAACGCCTCGCTTTCTACGCTAAAGTTTGACTCTGTCTCACAACTTTATTTTTTAAAACAATAAAAAACTTTAGCGTAAAGAGCGAGGCGTTGAGGAGGGGACAGCCCCTTTCATATACGGAATAATTTCTGGTCGTTTAAGTTCTAATGTCGCTCCTTACTTTCAGTTTAAAAAAAAATTATATTTAATTTCTGAACGTTTTTGAATTAATGCAGCTTTGATTTTGGCTCACCGTACATGAATAATCAAAACGAAATTTGCATATTAATTTTACTTTTTTAGCTAAATGGCTTTCTTGAAATTTTGTTCTGACGTAACTTACGAATTAACTTACGTAACGAACTTCTATATTTGTATGTTTTTATTACGCATATTAGGGAATTTGCCCCTAGTCAGTACCTCGCACTTTACGCTTAAGTTCGAATTTTGTTCGAATCACAAACCACCGAATCACATAGGCAGGTTAATCAGAATAAATAGCTCTTTTGAAAGTACTAAAAAGAACTTTAGCGTAAAGGGCGAGGTATTGACTAGGGGGCGAACCCCCTCGTATACGTAATAATTTCTGTTCGTCTTAAGTTTTAATGTCGCTCCTTACTTTCAGTTTAAAAAACTTGTTTTTTTTTATTTCATTTCTGAACTTTTCTGAATTAATGCAGCTTTGATTTTGGCTCACCGTACATGAATAATTAAAACGAAATTTGCATATTAATTTTACTTTTTTTGGCTAAATGGCTTTCTCGAAATTTTGTTCTGACGTAACTTACGAATTAACTTACGTAATGAACTTCTATATTCGCATGTTTTTATTACGTATTTTAGGGAATTTGCCCCCTAGTAGTAGTATCCTTCTTTGAATTTGCCGCCTTTACGTTCCTTCCGGTTTTTCTGGTAGGTAAACAGGTCATTACACTCGGTCATTACACTCTTTGTCAAGAGGATTTACGCAATTTCAAAGTTCAGTGTCTTTTTTAGTGGTAAACCAAAAAAACCGATGTTCCCTTTTTACTCGCCAATTATTTTTGTATTTATTCAGGTTTCATATTCGATTCTCCATCAGTTTTGAACAGTTTATATTCGAGATAGCATTACAGGCATTATTTGTAAAAAGCATTTACATAGAAAAAATGGATAATTCTAAGCAATTTCTGGTGAGTAAAAATATTCTCATTATTATATTAAAAAGAATCGATCGGTAATTTGGGGCTAGAATAAAATGTTGATTTTTTTTAATGTATTAATTGTTACAAAAGCTTCCTTTTTTTTGAGTTTCGGTTTTTTCCTTACTTATAGCTCGTTATCATGTACTGCTGGAAAATGTATTTCAGTGATATTTTAGATCATAGTAGGCTAATGATGCTTCTTTACAAACAGTTTTTTTTTCTGTTAATTAGTTGAATAGGACGTGGTTGAACAAATCATCAAACCTACTTGATCTAATGAAGTGGAACAGAAGCTCACCAAACTGAAAAGATAGATGTAATAATTAACAATTATTGGACAGGGTCAATATGCTTTTCATCTTTGGTATTATTTGATTCATTGACTGTTTGATCAATGACAGTAACGTTTGATAGATTTTTTTTTACGTGAAATACTCTAGTTTCTTTTCTTAGTTTTGAAAACATTTTGGAAGAAACTAAATTTCAGTTGGGGGGGGGGGGAGGAGCAGTTTATAAAAGGCCCTCCATCCCACTATCAAAACCCCTGATTTTGAAATCAAGATGTTTTTTTTTTACACTACTTTAGATGTCTAACATAAACTGAATTATTTTCCAAAAACTCAAAATGCATTTTTGCTACATGCTAAATTTTTTTTTTTGTCTTTTTTTTAAAGGAAGAAGAGACGTGCAATAATCCCCCTTCTGAGAAGAAAGCGAGATATGGCGAACCTTCATTGATACAGGCCACAAGAGCGTCTGTTATCAAATTCGCTAGAAAAGTTACACACGATCGGAATCATGCATCGAGCACCCAACTTATAGTGACAGAGCCCTCTGACCCCCGCGTTGGTTCCATGGCAAATCCCCCTCAAGTATTGCAAAGGAGTTCAGATATAGAAGTCCAGTCAGAATTTGTAAGTATATACATAATTTTTTTTCTATCCCTATTTTCAAAAAATAAGACAAAATTTTCTCAGGTGCATAGCTTTTTAAAAACTTACTCTTTGTGATGTGTGTGTCTCTTTAGGCTGTGTGTGTCTCGTTGGACTGTGTGTCTTTTTGGGGTGTCTGAGTCTTTTTGGTCTATGTTTGTCTCTTTGGGCTGTTTGTGTCTCTTTGGGCTGTGTATGTTTCTTTGGGCTTTGTGTGTCTCTTTGAGCTATGTTTCAATACGTTTAAGCAATAAATATCTTTAAGCTTAATCCGTCTTTATTCTTTAGAATAGTTCTATTGTAAGCAAATAACAAACTCTTTCCTGAAGTCACCTCTTGGATACACAATACAGAAACTTCATTTAAGAAACTATGAAAAAATTGTAAGTAAGTAACAAATTCTTTCTTGAGGTCACCTCTTGGATACACAATACAGAAATTTCATTAAAGAAATTATGAAAAAATTGTAAGTAAATAGCAAATTCTTTCTTGAATTCACCAGCTGGATAAACAAAAAGACATTTCGTTAAAGAAATTATGACAAAATTCTAAGTAAGTAACAAACTCTTTCTTGAAGTTACCTCATGGATACACAATGCAGAAATTTCATTTAAGAAATTATGAAAAAAATTTTAAGCAAGTAACAAATTCTTTCATGAAGTCACTTCGTGGATATGAAAAAATTGTTAGTAAGTAGCAAATTCTTTTTTGAATTCACCTGCTGGATAAACAAAAAAAGACATTTCGTTCAAGAAACTATGACAAAATTCCAAGTAAGTAACAAACTCTTTATTGTTTTCATGACTTAGATACACGATGTAGAAATTTGTAACAAACTCTTTATTATTTTCATGACTTAGATACACGATGTAGAAATTTAATTCAAGAAATTATGAAAAAATTCTCAGCAAGTAACAATTTCCTTCTTGAAGTCAACTCTTGTGTAGAAATTTAATTCAAGAAATTATGAAAAAATTCTCAGTAAGTAACAATTTCTTTCTTGAAGTCAACTCCTGGATTTTCATTCAAGAAATTATGACAAAATTCTAAGTAAGTAACAAACTCTTTATTGTTTTCACGAGTTAGATATACGATGTAGAAATTAAATTCAAGAAATTATGAAAAAATTCTCAGTCTAAGCAGCAAATTCTTTCTTGAATTCACCTGTTGGATAAACAAAAAGACATTTCGTTCAAGAAATTATGACAAAATTCTAAGTAAGTAACAAACTCTTTATTGTTTTCACGAGTTAGATAAACGATGTAGAAATTAATTTCAAGAAATTATGAAAAAATTCTCAGTAAGTAACTATTTCTTTCTTGAAGTCAACTCGTAAGTAACAATTTCTTTCTTGAAGTCAACTCTTGGATACACAATACGGGAATTTCATTCAAGAAATTATGAAAAAATTGTAACTAAGTAGCAAATTCTTTCTTGAATTCACTTGTTGAATAAACAAAAAGACATTTCATTCAAGAAATTATGACAAAATTCTAAATAAGTAACACACTCTTTATTGTTTTCACGAGTTAGATATACGATGTAGAAATTAAATTCAAGAAATTATGAAAAAATTCTCAGTCTAAGTAGCAAATTCTTTCTTGAATTCACCTGTTGGATAAACAAAAAGACATTTCGTTCAAGAAATTATGACAAAATTCTAAGTAAGTAACAGACTCTTTATTGTTTTCACAAGTTAGATAAACGATGTAGAAATTAATTTCAAGAAATTATGAAAAAATTCTCAGTAAGTAACCATTTCTTTCTTGAAGTCAACTCTTGGATACACAGTACGGACATTTCATTCAAGAAATTATGAAAATATCTGTAAGTAAGTAACAAACTCTTTATTGATTCCACCTCTTGGATATACAGTACAGATACTTCATTCAAGAAATTATGAAAAAATCGCAAGTAAGTAACTTTTTTTTTCTCTTTATCACAAACAATTTTCACTTAGCTACATGATGTAGAAATTTAATTCAAGAAATTATGAAAAAATTCTCAGTAAGTAACAATTTCTTTCTTGAAGTCAACTCTTAGATACACAGTACGGACATTTCATTCAAGAAATTATGAAAAAATCTGTAACTAAGTAGCAAATTCTTTCTTGAATTCACTTGTTGAATAAACAAAAAGACATTTCATTCAAGAAATTATGACAAAATTCTAAGTAAGTAACAAACTCTTTATTGTTTTCACGAGTTAGATATAAGATGTAGAAATTAAATTCAAGAAATTATGAAAAAATTCTCAGTCTAAGTAGCAAATTCTTTCTTGAATTCACCTGTTGGATAAACAAAAAGACATTTCATTCAAGAAATTATGACAAAATTCTAAGTAAGTAACAAACTCTTTATTGCTTTCACGAGTTAGATAAACGATGTAGAAATTAATTTCAAGAAATTATGAAAAAATTCTCAGTAAGTAACCATTTCTTTCTTGAAGTCAACTCTTGGATACACAGTACGGAAATTTCATTCAAGAAATTATGAAAATATTTGTAAGTAAGTAACAAACTCTTTATTGATTCCACCTCTTGGATATACAGTACAGATACTTCATTCAAGAAATTATGAAAAAATCGCAAGTAAGTAACTTTTTTTTTCTCTTTATCACAAACAATTTTCACTTAGCTACATGATGTAGAAATTTAATTCAAGAAATTATGAAAAAATTCTCAGTAAGTAACAATTTCTTTCTTGAAGTCAACTCTTAGATACACAATTAGGAAATTTCATTCAAGAAATTATGAAAGTATTTGTAAGTAAGTAAGTAACAATCTCTTTATTGATTTCACCTCTTGAATATACAGTACAGATACTTCATTCAAGAAACGTGATTAAACACGTTTTGAAACTACATGCTATTTGCATGCCTTTCCTTGGCACCTTTCCAAATGAGCGGGGATTCCCCACTGCTTCCTACACATTGCAAAAAGTGAGCAGTACGAAAACTCCACGTTTTCAACCAGACTGGTTTTTTAGACAACACACCCACAGAGATGACACACACACATAGAGACGAGACACGCACAGACACGACACACAAACAGAGTCATAGTGAGAGAGATATCCAAAAAGTTGGGTTGATCTAGGTTCACTTAGAGTGGCGCGCCACTCTAAGTGAACCTAGATCAACCCAACTTTTTGGATATCTCTCTCACTATGACTCTGTTTGTGTGTCGTGTCTGTGCGTGTCTCGTCTCTATGTGTGTGTGTCATCTCTGTGGGTGTGTTGTCTAAAAAACCAGTCTGGTTGAAAACGTGGAGTTTTCGTACTGCTCACTTTTTGCAATGTGTAGGAAGCAGTGGGGAATCCCCGCTCATTTGGAAAGGTGCCAAGGAAAGGCATGCAAATAGCATGTAGTTTCAAAACGTGTTTAATCACGTTTCTTGAATGAAGTATCTGTACTGTATATTCAAGAGGTGAAATCAATAAAGAGATTGTTACTTACTTACTTACAAATACTTTCATAATTTCTTGAATGAAATTTCCTAATTGTGTATCTAAGAGTTGACTTCAAGAAAGAAATTGTTACTTACTGAGAATTTTTTCATAATTTCTTGAATTAAATTTCTACATCATGTAGCTAAGTGAAAATTGTTTGTGATAAAGAGAAAAAAAAAAGTTACTTACTTGCGATTTTTTCATAATTTCTTGAATGAAGTATCTGTACTGTATATCCAAGAGGTGGAATCAATAAAGAGTTTATTACTTACAAATATTTTCATAATTTCTTGAATGAAATTTCCGTACTGTGTATCCAAGAGTTGACTTCAAGAAAGAAATGGTTACTTACTGAGAATTTTTTCATAATTTCTTGAAATTAATTTCTACATCGTTTATCTAACTCGTGAAAGCAATAAAGAGTTTGTTACTTACTTAGAATTTTGTCATAATTTCTTGAATGAAATGTCTTTTTGTTTATCCAACAGGTGAATTCAAGAAAGAATTTGCTACTTAGACTGAGAATTTTTTCATAATTTCTTGAATTTAATTTCTACATCTTATATCTAACTCGTGAAAACAATAAAGAGTTTGTTACTTACTTAGAATTTTGTCATAATTTCTTGAATGAAATGTCTTTTTGTTTATTCAACAAGTGAATTCAAGAAAGAATTTGCTACTTAGTTACAATTTTTTCATAATTTCTTGAATGAAATTCCCGTATTGTGTATCTAAGAGTTGACTTCAAGAAAGAAATTGTTACTTACTCAGAATTTTTTCATAATTTCTTGAATTAAATTTCTACATCATGTAGCTAAGTGAAAATTGTTTGTGATAAAGAGAAAAAAAAAGTTACTTACTTGCGATTTTTTCATAATTTCTTGAATGAAGTATCTGTACTGTATATCCAAGAGGTGGAATCAATAAAGAGTTTGTTACTTACTTACAGATATTTTCATAATTTCTTGAATGAAATGTCCGTACTGTGTATCCAAGAGTTGACTTCAAGAAAGAAATGGTTACTTACTGAGAATTTTTTCATAATTTCTTGAAATTAATTTCTACATCATTTATCTAACTTGTGAAAACAATAAAGAGTCTGTTACTTACTTAGAATTTTGTCATAATTTCTTGAACGAAATGTCTTTTTGTTTATCCAACAGGTGAATTCAAGAAAGAATTTGCTACTTAGACTGAGAATTTTTTCATAATTTCTTGAATTTAATTTCTACATCGTATATCTAACTCGTGAAAACAATAAAGAGTGTGTTACTTATTTAGAATTTTGTCATAATTTCTTGAATGAAATGTCTTTTTGTTTATTCAACAAGTGAATTCAAGAAAGAATTTGCTACTTAGTTACAATTTTTTCATAATTTCTTGAATGAAATTCCCGTATTGTGTATCCAAGAGTTGACTTCAAGAAAGAAATTGTTACTTACGAGTTGACTTCAAGAAAGAAATAGTTACTTACTGAGAATTTTTTCATAATTTCTTGAAATTAATTTCTACATCGTTTATCTAACTCGTGAAAACAATAAAGAGTTTGTTACTTACTTAGAATTTTGTCATAATTTCTTGAACGAAATGTCTTTTTGTTTATCCAACAGGTGAATTCAAGAAAGAATTTGCTGCTTAGACTGAGAATTTTTTCATAATTTCTTGAATTTAATTTCTACATCGTATATCTAACTCGTGAAAACAATAAAGAGTTTGTTACTTACTTAGAATTTTGTCATAATTTCTTGAATGAAAATCCAGGAGTTGACTTCAAGAAAGAAATTGTTACTTACTGAGAATTTTTTCATAATTTCTTGAATTAAATTTCTACACAAGAGTTGACTTCAAGAAGGAAATTGTTACTTGCTGAGAATTTTTTCATAATTTCTTGAATTAAATTTCTACATCGTGTATCTAAGTCATGAAAATAATAAAGAGTTTGTTACAAATTTCTACATCGTGTATCTAAGTCATGAAAACAATAAAGAGTTTGTTACTTACTTGGAATTTTGTCATAGTTTCTTGAACGAAATGTCTTTTTTTGTTTATCCAGCAGGTGAATTCAAAAAAGAATTTGCTACTTACTAACAATTTTTTCATATCCACGAGGTGACTTCATGAAAGAATTTGTTACTTGCTTAAAATTTTTTTCATAATTTCTTAAATGAAATTTCTGCATTGTGTATCCATGAGGTAACTTCAAGAAAGAGTTTGTTACTTACTTAGAATTTTTTCATAATTTCTTTAACGAAATGTCTTTTTGTTTATCCAGCTGGTGAATTCAAGAAAGAATTTGCTATTTACTTACAATTTTTTCATAATTTCTTTAATGAAATTTCTGTATTGTGTATCCAAGAGGTGACCTCAAGAAAGAATTTGTTACTTACTTACAATTTTTTCATAGTTTCTTAAATGAAGTTTCTGTATTGTGTATCCAAGAGGTGACTTCAGGAAAGAGTTTGTTATTTGCTTACAATAGAACTATTCTAAAGAATAAAGACGGATTAAGCTTAAAGATATTTATTGCTTAAACGTATTGAAACATAGCTCAAAGAGACACACAAAGCCCAAAGAAACATACACAGCCCAAAGAGACACAAACAGCCCAAAGAGACAAACATAGACCAAAAAGACTCAGACACCCAAAAAGACACACAGTCCAACGAGACACACACAGCCTAAAGAGACACACACATCACAAAGAGTAAGTTTTTAAAAAGCTATGCACCTGAGAAAATTTTGTCTTATTTTTTGAAAATAGGGATAGAAAAAAAATTATGTATATACTTACAAATTCTGACTGGACTTCTATATCTGAACTCCTTTGCAATACTTGAGGGGGATTTGCCATGGAACCAACGCGGGGGTCAGAGGGCTCTGTCACTATAAGTTGGGTGCTCGATGCATGATTCCGATCGTGTGTAACTTTTCTAGCGAATTTGATAACAGACGCTCTTGTGGCCTGTATTAATGAAGGTTCGCCATATCTCGCTTTCTTCTCAGAAGGGGGATTATTGCACGTCTCTTCTTCCTTTAAAAAAAAGACAAAAAAAAAATTTAGCATGTAGCAAAAATGCATTTTGGGTTTTTGGAAAATAATTCAGTTTATGTTAGACATCTAAAGTAGTGTAAAAAAAAACATCTTGATTTCAAAATCAGGGGTTTTGATAGTGGGATGGAGGGCCTTTTATAAACTGCTCCTCCCCCCCCCCAACTGAAATTTAGTTTCTTCCAAAATGTTTTCAAAACTAAGAAAAGAAACTAGAGTATTTCACGTAAAAAAAAAATCTATCAAACGTTACTGTCATTGATCAAACAGTCAATGAATCAAATAATACCAAAGATGAAAAGCATATTGACCCTGTCCAATAATTGTTAATTATTACATCTATCTTTTCAGTTTGGTGAGCTTCTGTTCCACTTCATTAGATCAAGTAGGTTTGATGATTTGTTCAACCACGTCCTATTCAACTAATTAACAGAAAAAAAAAAACTGTTTGTACGGAAGCATCATTAGCCTACTATGATCTAAAATATCACTGAAATACATTTTCCAGCAGTACATGATAACGAGCTATAAGTAAGGAAAAAACCGAAACTCAAAAAAAAGGAAGCTTTTTTAACAATTAATACATTAAAAAAAAAATCAACATTTTATTCTAGCCCCAAATTACCGATCGATTCTTTTTAATATAATAATGAGAATATTTTTACTCACCAGAAATTGCTTAGAATTATCCATTTTTTCTATGTAAATGCTTTTTACAAATAATGCCTGTAATGCTATCTCGAATATAAACTGTTCAAAACTGATGGAGAATCGAATATGAAACCTGAATATATACAAAAAATAATTGGCGAGTAAAAAGGGAACATCGGTTTTTTTTGGTTTACCACTAAAAAAAGACACTGAACTTTGAAATTGCGTAAATCCTCTTGACAAAGAGTGTAATGACCGAGTGTAATGACCTGTTTACCTACCAGAAAAACCGGAAGGAACGTAAAGGCGGCAAATTCAAAAGAAGGATACTACTACTAGGGGGCAAATTCCCTAAAATACGTAATAAAAACATACGAATATAGAAGTTCATTACGTAAGTTAATTCGTAAGTTACGTCAGAACAAAATTTCAAGAAAGCCATTTAGCTAAAAAAGTAAAATTAATATGCAAATTTCGTTTTAATTATTCATGTACGGTGAGCCAAAATCAAAGCTGCATTAATTCAGAAAAGTTCAGAAATGAAATAAAAAAAAACAAGTTTTTTAAACTGAAAGTAAGGAGCGACATTAAAACTTAAGACGAACAGAAATTATTACGTATACGAGGGGGTTCGCCCCCTAGTCAATACCTCGCCCTTTACGCTAAAGTTCTTTTTAGTACTTTCAAAAGAGCTATTTATTCTGATTAACCTGCCTATGTGATTCGGTGGTTTGTGATTCGAACAAAATTCGAACTTAAGCGTAAAGTGCGAGGTACTGACTAGGGGGCAAATTCCCTAATATGCGTAATAAAAACATACAAATATAGAAGTTCGTTACGTAAGTTAATTCGTAAGTTACGTCAGAACAAAATTTCAAGAAAGCCATTTAGCTAAAAAAGTAAAATTAATATGCAAATTTCGTTTTGATTATTCATGTACGGTGAGCCAAAATCAAAGCTGCATTAATTCAAAAACGTTCAGAAATTAAATATAATTTTTTTTTAAACTGAAAGTAAGGAGCGACATTAGAACTTAAACGACCAGAAATTATTCCGTATATGAAAGGGGCTGTCCCCTCCTCAACGCCTCGCTCTTTACGCTAAAGTTTTTTATTGTTTTAAAAAATAAAGTTGTGAGACAGAGTCAAACTTTAGCGTAGAAAGCGAGGCGTTGAGGAGGGGACAGCTCCTCTCATATACGGAATAATTTCTGTTCTTTTTAAGTTTTAATGTTGCTCCTTACTTTCAGTTTAAAAAACTACTTTTTTTATCTAATAATCATCATATGCACCTCCCGGCCAATTGAACTGTGCACTCCATAGATTCACCCATACAAACCGAATCAATGCTACGCTAATCAATTTTCCCTTTAACAATTCCCTGATAGATCTTTTCTCAGTCGAACTGTCACATATAACGCTGATTGGATAGATTACGCCACTATATAAGGACACGTTAAGGGAATTTTCCAAAGCCTTGGGACAAATCTTTTTATTTTTATATAAAAGGAGTTTAGATAAAAAGCTAAAGTTTTTTTGAACTTTTAAAAAAGCTGTTTATTCTAATTAGCAGTCCTTGTGTTTCAGGAGTAGTTCTTAAAGAATTTGGACAACAAGATAAACTTTAGCGTAAAGAGCGTGGTATTGAGGAGACAATACCCCTCATATACGGAATAATTTTGGTTCGTTTTAAGCTTTAGTGTTGCTCCTTACTTTCGGTTGAAAATACTTGTTTTTTTTAATTAATTTCAGATCATTTTTCGAATAATGCCGGGAAATCCGGCCCCCCTCCATGGAAAACTCCTCCCATCCACGGAAAATTCTTCCACCTGATGTTACTCCCACGTAAAATATCCCCCCGGAAAATTCCCTCCGGATAATTCCATCCTCACTGAAAATTCTCCCCGGGAAATTTGACGCGGACCATTCCGGCTCAAAAATTCACATTAGCATACTTTCATTTGAAAAAGACTTCGAGTTCTAATTGTTTTTCAAATCATGCAAGAAATCCCCCCCCTCTTTGGAGATTTTTCCAGAAATCCCCCCACCCCCAGTGGAAAGATCCTTCCGCAGAAAATTCCCCCACGGAGAATTTCTCCCGCGAAATACCCCTGTGGAGAATTTCTTCTGCGGAAAATTTTTCCCTACGGAGAAAATCCTCCAGACAATTCCAACCCCGCTCAAAATATCCCAGGAACATACCTACGTGTAAAATTGAGTGGGCAAAGACAAAGTAAGACAACAAAAAAAGTTTCGTACAGGAATTCTGGCAAATTTCCCCGAAGTAGAATTTCTCCTGGAAAGTTCATCCCAGGAAACTTCACTCCCAACGGAAAATTTTCACCGTGGAAAATCCCCCCAAACAGAGAAATAACCCCCCCCCCCCACCACCACCAAATAATGTCTGTATACTTCCCAATAAAAGATATTACGCGTAAACAATGGCCGAATTTCGTAGCTTAGGCCCTTTCCCGGGGCCTGCGTGGGGGGGGGGTCATGTTATTCCCAACGGCATAGTTATAAGACCTTTCAACTAAGCTGAACAAAATGGCAACCTCAAAATTGTGATGGGTTGACTTTGGTAAAAAAAAGGGGTAAGGAAGGGGGTCTAGTTGCCCTCCAATCTTTTTGGTCATTTAATAGGGCATTAAAACTTTTGATTTCCGATCAAATGAGCCCTCTCCCGATATTCAACAATTACTGGTTCGATACGATTGCCCCTGGGAAAAAAAAAACAATCAAATAAACATGCATCCGTGATCTTTCTTCTGGTAAAAAATGCAAAATTCCACATTTGTATATAGGAGCTTGCAGCCTCAACAGTAGAGCTCTCTGATATGCTGAGTCTGATGGTGTGATTGCCAAAGAGCGTAAGCGTGCTCTTCCACTTGTCTATAGAGCTTTCGTTTTTGAAAAACCGTACCAGTGACTTCAGCTGAAGATGAGTGGGATTTCAGTATGGTAAAAAACCGATTTAGGTCAATGAGATGATAGGCTTGACTCATTTGTGCTCGTCTACACCAAAAAAAGATATAGCTGCTGAGTTGCAGTCATTGGAGCTTATTAATTAGTGGAAAGCAAAGAAACAAAGGCGTATCCACCTTTAAGATTTGTTCCTCTGTAATCAGTTTGTTTTTGTGTTTTAGAATTCTGTAATAAAACGAGTTAAATCTGGTAATTTTTAAATGTTTTTGATTTAGCTTATGTGTTCGCATTTGTCGGCACACTTGACGATTTTGTACCCATATCATTTACCATATCATTTACCATTCATCCACCATACAAACTCAAATCCCTAGCTACGCCGCTGGTGGCCTGTATATATGTGCCCTTAATTTGTCAAAAGCTTTTGACTGTATTGTGCACGCTCAAGCTCTTAATTCACTAGATTCAAATAGTATAAATTTTTGTGTTATTAAACTATTAAAGTATTAGCATTGGACTTCTTTTCTTCGTCTTAAAACCAGTGATGGTCTTTATTTACATTCCTTACCTTGCGTAAGGCAAGGCGTGAGACAAGGAGGGGTTTTATCTCCCTCTTTTTTTAAACTTTAAGTTCCGAATGAATTGAATGTTCTTCCCACTACTTGCTTTTTGAAAATTCTAATGTGTGATACCTGACTTACGCGGATGACATTCTTTTAATTAGTCGTACACGGAAGGGGCTTTCTGATTCTGTTAATTTCATTGCCCCTTCCACTATTGGACTTTCTCTGGATGTTAATAACCGTGAGTTCCTCTCTTTTAATGTTAAGGCTTCTTCTAGATCACCACTAAGTTGTCAAAATTTTTCTATACCTTTTGCGTATCTATTAAATGGTTGAGGATATCGATTACAAGTAATTCACGGTCGTTTCGCTCGTGTAAAATTTCCGGCGCTAGGTTGAAGCTCCAGATTGGGTATTCAAAAATCGTAGCTAACTTGAGTAAATATAACCGCAAAGTACTAGTAAAACTGTACTCGACCTACTGCGGCCACTCACTCTTATCCTTTATCTGTTTTTTTTTTTCAAATTTTTCCCCCAAAAAGATATCCGAGCTCTCCGCTCAGCGAATCTTCAGTATTTGAGCTTTTTGCTTTATTTAAAGAATAGAAAAATTCTTTCAATGTTCTAGATATAAGGACAAAACTAGTCCTGTCACATGAAGAGTTGTCCGAGTCTGCTATTTCAAAGTTTCAGCCATTTCATGGTCTTATCCCATGTTTTTGTTCTAGTTGACTGGTTTTTGTTTTATTTTGGTCACTATCATTTAAAAAAAAAACTTCTTTTTTTTATTCAGTTCTCTGATAGATTGAATATTCCTCTTTCTGTATCTTATGATTCAATGGAATATTATAAATCTATGAGCCAATTTTATTGACATCTGGAGAGTTCTCAACGTTGAACTTCCAGTTAATGAATAACTTTTTTTCCTTGGAGCGAAAGGCAAGTCAATGTTTTTCCTTTTTTAAAACTAAATAAAAAAAAAGGTTTTCAACAGAAAGTAAGAAGCAACATTAAAACTTAATATGAAGATAATTTATTCTGAATATGAGGAGACTGCCCCTTCTTTATCCCTCGCTGTTTATGCTTAAGTCATAAAGTTATTTAAAACTACATCTTATTTGAATTCAACGGCTCTTGTGCTTCAGGAGTCGTTCTTAAAGAATTGGGACAAAAGTCAAACTTTAGTATAAAGAGCAAGGGATGAGGAAGGGGCAGCCCCCTTCAAAATAAGGTATAATTTCTGTTCGTATTATGTTTAAATGTTGCTCCTCACTCTCAGTTAAAAAACGCTTGAAAGCTTATTTCACTTTATTTCTGCTCATCTTTGCTTTAATATAGCTCTTTGCTTTTCTTTGAAAAACTTCTTTTGTGGAAAATTTTTGTTCAATCAATTTCGGTTCGTTTTGCTTGACATAGTCTTTTTAATTGATAAAGTAAAGAATATTTTAAACCTTTTCGATATTTCTCTTTATAGCTCGACATTTTGGCATATTATCTACATGTTTTACACAATATAGTATCAATTTTTAATAAAAATTGTACTATAAGTTGTACTTTAATACTTTGGATTGATGGGTACACGGAAAACGATCAACTATATGGGTTTAAAATCCGCATAATCTTTGGAGTTCTATAGGGTTGACGGAATTCTAACACCCATAATGTTGCAACCTTGAGTATAGGCAAATATTAGTTAGTTACCTACCTCCACATGCCCTGAAAATTTCAAATTAATTCCCTTTAACTTTCCTTAGGTATCACAGATACACCCTTTTGACAAGTTTTGATGCAAACAGTTCAATCTGATGTCTCTCTAAATTCACACTCAACATTCCCTAAAAATTTTAACTTAATACCCTTAGCCGTTCTTTCGATGTCGCAGATATGCACTTAGGACAAAACTGGATGCACATAGTGTCTTTTGGTGTAGCTTAACATCCCCAAAAGCATACCCTAAAGGTCCAACGTAATACCTTAAGTTTTTTCTTGGGATATTGATAATAATGCATGGGAAATAAATAATGCATGGCTCCCACTTCACGCTTTACTTAGGCAGCGCTATTGCGCTGCTATGACTAGTTTTATTTTCTATTGAAAAAAAAATTTTTTTTTTTCTTTAATGCATGGCAGGTCTAACTTTACTCGATGATTTACATTCGTCCTAGACGAAATGAGAAATGCTTGATAACTCCATACTCTTGCCTCGGGGCTTAAAGGGTCATGCAAACTTCGGAGGTTTTTTTTACATATTCTGAACGTTCTAATTAAAAAGACGAGCTTGAAATTTGGATACGAATCCATTTTTGGGCGCGATGGTGCCCCCCCCCCCCCCCCAATACTAAAGACGGCAGGATGACCCTGGTTGCCCTCCAATCACTTGTGACTCCTGAAGAATATACTAAAACTCAAAAGGTCTATTCGAATGAGAATCTTCTTATATGCTATTACCACGTGTTAAGTACTATCACCCCTGGTAAAAAAATAAATAAAAATAAAATAAATAAATAAATAAAAAATAAAATAAAAAATCACACAAAAACACACCCACAAAAAAACAAGCACCCATAGCATAAAAATACAAAATTCTGTAATTTCGTAGTGAAGGGCTCGAACATTCTGTTGGGAAGTTCTGGGGCACCCCGAATTTTACAGTATTGTTTTAATTAAAATCGGATCATTTTTGGATGACGATTCCCTTTTTTTTTAAATTATCCAAGTCTACTAGTACTAATAACTTTTGTTGAACACCTTCAGACTTAATAAAATTTGAGTATTTTTAGTCATCATGGAAAAAAAAATGTCTTTACATGCAGGTTGTTATCAAATTCTTCTTTTAGGCCTTCGATAACATTTTTGTTTGGGGGGGAGAGGAGGGGTGAGAGTGGTTTGTAAGGCTAGGGGAGGAGTGGGTGCAAGGCGCGGGGGTGATTGGGGTTGTATTTTGATGGTGGTTGTTGCCCTGGAGGTGTGTGGGTGAAGGTGATTGTTTTTTGCTTTTTTTTATGTGGTTTATTAGTTTAGGATGTTTCTAGGAATGTTTATATAGGTAATCGCTACGCGCTAGCAAAAAAAAATCCCAAGCTTAGTGATTTATATTTGTAAGGGTTTAAATTTCTGTTTATTATTTTAAATAAAAGTAAAACAAAGATAACGCTCCAATTAAAGGGGGAGGTTGGTCTTTTTTTATGGGAAAGGGAGGACTCTAAAGTCTCAAAAATACTTCGTTTAGACACAAATTTCCCGCATTTTTTGAGAGGTCGCTCAAATCAATATGGAAGAAGATTTTCCTGCTGACCTCCCTTAATTTAGAAGAGCATATTTCAGGTAAGGGTGCAATATATAGATGCTGAAGGGGTATTAACTCTCATGTTATTCCATAAAAATGTTAGTGTGAACGGTCATATTATATGCTTACATGCAGAAATTAAGATGATTGAGAAAGGGGGCATCACCCCTGAATAACACCTCTTCGATGGATCCCCCTTGAACTATTTACGTAGGCATCAGGAGTTGAAATTTTTTGGACGTTTTTTTTTTACTTTTACCCTTTTCAGTGGTAACTTTAATTCTGCAAACATAATTCAGCAGAAGTTTAACTTTCGAGTCAAGAGCGGAAGGTATGGAAAAGCAGAGGGGATGGTGGAGGGATGAAAATTCCCCTTATATTTAGGAGGGAAGTTATCTAAGACATTTAATTTTACTTTGTAGAACTGATTCAAATGCAAATTGATTACAAATGAATAACCGGCAAATCTAAGCAAACAAACTTATTCAGAATAAACTCAATGGGCAGAATAAGAGTTCTTATCGCCAGAGAAAATGAACTTACAGAGAACATAACTGAAATCTTCTCGAGTTCACAAAGTGCCATTAGCTTCAAAGGGAATTTTCCGTTGCTTAGAGATTAAATAGCAGAGGATTCTCATTTTTAAATTATTCCAGGCTCCTTAGAGTTTCGTAGAAAGAGATATTAAGGTAACCCCAAGGGTAAACCAAACAGAATCCTTAATATATCCTTTCTCGAAAATACAACTGACAGCGAAGAATATGAGACTACAAGGACGTGAAAACTGACAATGGTAGCTGAAGAAGGTTGAAATTCATTTGCACTTTCTAAGCCAAACAGGCAATTGAGCAGAAAATTGGCAAATGACGGACTACCTCACATACATTCTGAGAAATTGCAAGGAGAATTCTGAGAAATTGCAAATTCTGAGAAATTGCAAGGAGAATTCTGAGAAATTGCAAGGAGAAAACTTCGACAATTCAACAAAAATCAAAGGCAACGCTATAGCGTTGCCTATAGTAAAGGCTAGACCCCGGCGCCACGCCGGCGGATCGACCAAACGCCGTCAACGAGAGGCCCGGTTGACCGCCACCGAAGTGTGGCTATGCAACCGGCGCACCTCAGGCGTGCCACCGCCGGCAGAGGCGGCGGCGTTCGGCTGACTTTGAATTAATTTTGCGGCAATTCTTTATTGCGTCAACCGCAAAGTCGGAGCTTTTCTTTCTCGTGTGGTTTAATATTTCGATTTTCCTGACTAGAAATCACAGTTCATATATTATCCAGTATGATCATTCTCTATCTCACCCATTATAAAAACCGGACCGGGGTGCGAGTGCTCCGGAGAACGTTTTGGCAGATATAAACATGTTAGACATGCTAGACAGTTTCCGACTGTTTCCATCAAAGTGCATTGAAACAGACGGAAATAAAGCTAATGCAGAAACAGGCTAAACAAGCTAAGGCAGAAATAAGTGGGAGGAGCTTTTTGTTCACGAAGACCAGAAATGATCTGCGATAAGCTTACTGGTATATTCTGTCTACTGTGCTAGAAATCAAGCAGAGCTTGCACTATCCCCAAATTTTCGGGTATTTCCCCGAAAATCTATGCGTCACCCCGAAAAAAAATTTGGTTCACCGAATCCCCGAAAATCACCCAATCACGGCGCCACCCCTAGTGATTTATCACCAGTGACTTTCCCTGCCAAATATTACTTTGCATACTATAATTCTTCACTACTCTCTTGTTCGTTAATTTTCGTCTCTTTTGTTACTTTGTATAAAAACCAGACAGATGCAATTGCAATATACACAGTTTTTCATATGTTGACAAAAAAATTATCGTCTTTATGAAACGAGATTTCGAATGCAGTTTCCAATTGCTATTTCTTACATCATTTGTAGTCAAGAATTTTATTTTTAAGTTGAATAGAACGCATTCACTAATATACAGCTTCAGTTGGATTTTGAAATTGATAGTCGACAGACTGTTTCTACAACTAAATCGTAAGTTTGCAGAATTTTGTTTTCTTTTGCTGTTTTTAGATAAGATTTTCTTAATGTTTAATACACAGTTGCTGAACGCCTGATAGATTAAAGAAAATACAATCTTCTTTCTGAAAAATTTTTAACCCCCCCCCCCCCCCCCAAAAAAAAAAACCTTCTATTGAGACATAATTTAGCCATACACTAAGCTATGTACAAGGTTGGGGAATTAAAGATTGAAACAGAAGTTATCCCAAAAACATGATTCATAAAAAATTGTAATACCTCATTTTTTTTAATTGGAAGCAGGGATGTCAAAAAGATAATTATTTTTTTCCTTTAAAGTGGAGACGGAAGAAAATGATATCAAATTCCCTGGGAGCATTGAAATATTTTGATAGACCCATGGCCCCCCATTGGGACTTGTTCAATGTCTTGGGCATTTTGCAATTTCTCATAGGCTACTGGCCTAATTTGGCTTTTGTGTCTGCTCCCTTTTAATTAGATTCTTTGGATCTTATTGGATGCCAAGGCGAATCTATGACTCAGTTTTCCAATAATTTGAGGTACATCTGAATAATTTCGACACTTTTGTTGTTGTCATTGTACCCCTTTACTCATACCCTCAAAAAAAATTCCAAAGAACAATAAGCTGTTTAACGTTATTAATTAAAAAAACCTTTTCCAAAAAATAAGTTTTTCAAAGAAAAGTAAAGAACTACATTAAACAAAAAATTAGCAAACTTAAAATAAAATAATCTACCAAGCGTGAAACTACCACAAATCAGCATCGATATATAAATGAAACCCAAAACGAGCAGAAATTACACGAGCAAAAATGACAATAAATAACTGAGTCAAACTCAAAACGAGCAAAAATTAACAGGATGGGGTCAAAACCCCAATGCCTTCCCAAGGCCAGAACATAATTTGCACTTTAATGAAAAAAATATATATGTTTTTACTTTTATAACTTTAATAAATCAAATAATATTAACATTTGGATTACTAAATATCAGTATATGTTTCTTAAACTGACAATGCACATTCATTTGTATTTTTTTCAGTAAAGTGCAAATTATGTTCTGGCCTTGGGAAGGCAAGTGCCCTGGTCTAAACAACAAAAACAACAACAACAAAAAATAATACATTAAACCCACATCGATCTTTACTATAAAAATGTCAAGCCTTCCAATCACTTTCGACTATTAAAAATGGCACTAGGCCTTTCGATTTCCAATCGAATGAGCACTTTTTGAGTTTCTACGACAACGCTTTCTATAAACACCTTATATGCCCCCAGGGCATAAATTACAACACTTACCCTAAGGGCTTTTAGGGTGGTTGTCATCCTCTAAAACCTAATTTCCAGAACTTTGAACTATGTTAAACAAGATGGCTATCTCAAAATTTTGATTGGGTCTGTTTGGGGAAATGGTGATTATTTTAAATTAAAAAAATCTGCTTAGTAATGCTAAATTGACAGTGGTATCTGCTTCTCATACTTTCTGTGCATCATAAAGAGGTACAAGCTAGGGGAGCAGTTAGAGCTTTTCACCTTATAGAATGGTGATTTTGTAATCATGCTCCTTCAGTTGATGTATATCTCAGAGCATCACTTGTTCCGCCACTTCTGTCATTCTCACTTATGCCACCTCTCACTTCTGCTCCATATAATGTGCTTTGCCTGGTATCAGAGCCGATCCTAGGGAGGGGGGAGGCAACCGAGGCAGTTGCCCCTGGCGCCTTGGTTTGCGCGGACGGGGAACTGCTCACTTTGATCCAATTTTTCACTTTGATTCGGCTTTTTCTGCTTATATTTGAGTCGGGAGGGCGGTGCTGTAATTAATTTTTCCCCGGGCACCACCAACCCTAAGAACGGCTCTATCTAATTTACACGATTGTTTGAAGTGGGTAGTCCCTTGGGACTGATTATTAAAATTTCCTTTGTGTTTCCATTTTCTCTTCTATTTCTGGAGATTGATTTATTTATTTATGGTGGTCCCGTGTTCGCAATTTCTTTTGATCTCTTTCTCGTCTTTAATGGGTTTTCAAAGCAGGGACAATTGAAATATGTCAATGATTAAAAGTTTTTTAAGAAAATATTGGTTTCCAATCCATTATACATTCTGTATTTTATATTTTTTTCGAAGAGTTTTTGTCCTCTCTTTTTATTTTATCCGTGTTTTTTGTTCTTTCTGTTTTTGTTGTTTTATTTCTCATTTCTTTTAGTGTCAATTTACATTTTTTGTATTCAAAAAATAGATCTGGGAAAGGCAAAGCTTGTTGACATTTGTTGTACAATAAATTGTTGTATTATAAATTTATGCATAATAAATGTATAATTTATACCTTTTCGGTCTTAGAAAAGGCAGAGGATGTGTCGACCAAATTTTCACTCTTAGGCTAATAATTGAGAAGTGCCTGAGTTTTCAAACACCTTCAGTCGTCAGTTTTATAGATTATGAGCAAGCGTTCGATTCTGTTGATGGAAGAGCTTTAGTAAAGGTTTTATCCTTGTATGGTATACCCACAGTTTATATAATTATCCAGTAAGTTTACCGCAGATGATTTCTGGCTCTTCATTCTCGGTGCGAACAAAAAGCTCCTCCCACTTATTTCTGTACTTATTGTCCACTTATTGGTAAGCCGGCCAAGTGGTTTTGTCAGTACTTGTTCCGTAGGTGATTATTCTTTGTCTACCCGTGAAAAGATCTAATGCCGCTTATGTTCATACCGGTTTATACATTCTCTGGAACAATCGCACCTCGGTCCGGGTTTTTGTAATGGGTGAGATAGGGAAAGATCATACTGCTAATTATATAAACTGTGGGTATACCAGACAAATACATTAAAGTGATTAGTGCTATGTACGAGAATAACACTGCTACGGTTAAGGTAGGAAATGAGGTTAGCAGCTGGTTTTGTATTAAATCAGGAGTTAAGCAGGGTTGTGTTCTATCCCCCTTTATATGGATTATTTTGATGGACTTTGTTTTAAGGAGCACAGGAAAGGCAATGGGAGACCACGGAATCAAATGGGGAGGAAAAAGTCTCCTGGACTTAGATTATGCTGATGATTTAAGCATCCTAGATGAAAGTGTGATCAAAATGAATGAAGTTTTAGAGGTTTTGCGAGTTCAGGGTGCTAGAATTAGTTTGAAAATTAATGTTAAGAAGACTAAGTCACTAAGGCTAGGAATAAGTGAAGATGAAAAGGTGACGTTGGGTAATGAAAAGATTGATCAGGTGGGCAGCTTCACTTACCTTGGTAGTATTATTAGTAAAGATGGTGGGAGCAGTGAAGATGTTAAAAGTAGAATAGCCAAGGCTCATGGTGTTTTTTCACAGTTAAAAAAAGTTTGGAATAATAAGAAGATAAGTCTTCATACCAAGATTAGAATATTAGAAGCTACAGTGATGACAGTGGTCAAATATGGCTCTGAAGCATGGACGCTCCGAATAGTGGATGAAGATTTGCTAGATGTATTCCAGAGAAATTGCTTAAGAATTGTTCTGGGTACCCGGCAGACTGACCGTATTTCAAACAACAGGCTATACGAAAAATGTAGTTCAATACCGCTCTCTAGGGCTATAATGAAAGAAAGGTTGAGGTGGCTAGGGCACGTTGTGCGGATGAAGGATGACAGATTGCCGAAGACTGTTCTTTCCGGCCAACCGTCTAGGGCTAAACGGAAAGCAGGTCGTCCCCGTCTGGGGTGGGAGGAAGTCATAAAGAAAGATTTAAAGAAAATGGGAACTTCGTGGACGGGTGTAAAAAGGGAGGCTTTGAATAGATTGGGGAAGAGGAGGAGCGTGCGTAGCTGTGTTGGCCTCAGGCGTCTTGGTGATGCGGTGGGTTGTTAGCAGTAGTAGTCGTAGTATTTAAATATGATCATATACATTATAAATTGATATATAATAAAAGTATAATTTGTTGCGTAATAAATTGAAATAGAAGTTAATAAAGGTGGCAAAAAGTATTTTTTACTAGAAAAGTCATCAGAGATAAGTGGTTTGCACATTTAGCTTGCGAATCACTCTCCTGTTTAAGTTATAATTGAGACACATTAACTAAGTCAGACGCGTATGGACGTCGGTTTTTACGTTCTACTACAAAAACCGACATTGTCTCTATGCCTCTGCTTCTGACTTCATTAGTGTCTCAAATATAACTTACATAGGAGAGGTGCAAGGAATTACCCTAATATTGGTCCCTCTGCCCAAGAGTTCAACCTAAGTACATTTACGGTCTAAAAATTTATAGTTTAAACAAAAAGGACTGTATATAAATGTAAGCATGAATCTATATACATTTTTGTTCTTCTTTCAAATTACTTTTTTTATTTTAAGAATTAAAAGAGATGACACACACACACAAAAAAACATCTCTTCTTCACTGTCAAACAGCCTCCCAACCTCTTATTGCACTTCCTGGCTTAAGGGCCAAGAAACCAACACCACCGATAGGGACTATAAAGTCTTGCTATACCTTTTTAACTTCTTCAGGGAGTGTTTAGTATATTCAATAAATAAAAATACTAAAAAAAATAATATTTTTCACTTCTTTTCCAATAAAAATAAAACTTCAGTGACTCTATAAACTTTTGAATTACCATTCATTTCTTAAGTCTCGCCAGAACAGTCATTTTGTAACGTACTACACTTTCTCTTATTCCTTCTCAAAAAATAAATATTTTCGTATTAATTAATTATCAGTTAGAACATACGAAAAATAACAAACCCTAAACAAATTTTATACAAATCGCCTAGCCATCCAAATCCCCTCGAAACATTGGGAAAATGTTGAGAACCTCAACAAAATTTTGTTAAAATGAACATTTCCTTTTACAATACATTATTTTATTTCTTACAGAAAAGATTTGCTTTCAAATTCTATTTTGCTTTCAGAAATCTTTTTTTAGTCTTGTCAAAATATTCACGGTGTAGCAAATCCGATATTTTAAATTTTTCTAATGACTCAAAGAGCAAAAATAAGATGGAAGGATATGTCACATTGTCGATATGGGATGTAGAGGCCAATAAGAAATTTAATTTTAAGGGAGGAGGGCAGAAAAGCTTATGACTCCCTTGTTGGTATTTCTACATCCCCCCCATCCTACAATAGATATCTTCGTATAAAAGTTTCGCAAAGAGCCATCCAGATCACATCAAAATATTGGGTGAATATTGAAAATTTCTACAAGATTATGTTAAAACTAAACATTGTTCTTTTAAAGTTGATTATCTTATTTCTCAAACCAAAGATTTTTTTTCGATTTTTATTTGTTTGTCAGAATTCTTTTTGTATTCTTTTCAAAACATTCACATTGGAGCAAAATATATTTTTTTTCAACGATTCCAAGAGCAAAAATATGATGGAAGGATATGTCAGAATATCAATATAGGATGCAGGGGTAGATACAAAATTCAAATTTCACGGGGAGCATCACGGGAGCAGCAAAACTCATGGTTCACCTACTGTTATTTCTAATCCTTCCACCAAAGAGCTATTTTGATCTTCTGGGGCATGTGGCCCTGTGCTCCATCCTGGATCTACCCCTGATTGAATTTGATATATTTACCTTTCCACATGTTTTGCACCGGCCAGAATCGGACCTTCGATGTACCCAATGGTGCGGTGTGGTGGTGTTTTCCCTGTACTGCCGCACATCAACGTCGCGAAATGTGGGTTTACAGCCAAAATTTGTTTTGTCCATTAAATGTGGTATACATGAAACATGACAGACAATACGACACGCAGAACATTTCATCCTAGGCCCAGATTTCTAAAAAACAAGCAAATATTAGAAAAAATAATTCCATTCACTCCATAAAATTCACTACCTTCCAACTATCAGTTTCAACTAACATATCAGAAAACTTTAATATATAGTAGATATTGATAATAATGCCTACAAAACGTAAGATACACTTTGCGTAAAGAGCAGAGAGTGGAAGGTGGGGCAGCTTTCTGCATTTTTAGAATAGCCTGGTGTAAGTTTCAAATGTTGCTTTAAACTTTCATTCGGAAAAACTTGTGTTGTATATAAACCTACCTTCCTTAAAATAAACAAAATAACCAATAATAAAACTGAATATTAGTCATTCTGTTATAAGTATTTTTTAATTTACTGGTTTTACATTAACCATTATGGTATTTTTCCTTTTTGCCATTTTTGTTGTTTCTTACTTTTTCTTTTTTGTAGGTTATATCATAGGCAGCGCGCTAGCGCTGCCTAAATAAAGAACGATGTGGGCACAATGTGTTGTTTTTTTTTTTTTTTTTTTCCCATACCCGGGCCCTTCGTATCGAAGGAGTTGTCGTAGAAACTTCGAAAAGGGCTCATTCGATTGGAAATTGGAGTGGCTAATGCCCTTTTTAATAGTCGAAAGTGATTGGAGGGCAACTAACCCCCCCCCAAGCCCGTCATTCCCCCAAACACATCCAATCAAAAGTTTGAGATAGCCATTTTGTTTAGCGTAGTTGATTTCCAAACAGAAAATATAGTTTTGAGGAGGACACTCCCCCACAACCCTCAGGGCAAGGGCTTTAAGTTATGCCCTGAGGGCATATAAGATCAATGTTGACAATGTACAGTTTATTATTTTCTTTTCTTTAAAGCAGTGCCAGTGCTGCTTTACGCTGCCGAAACCTGGCACCTGAACCAGGAACAAGGGCTAAGAATACTTGCTTTCGAAAACACATGTCTCAGAAGAATTCTCAACATCCGTTGGCAGCAGAGAATAACAAACCAATCCATCCGTGACAAGACTGGCCAGCCTCTTGTGACACATATTATAAGAGTCCGCCGATGGAGATACCTTGGCCATGTACTACGTATGGACAATCTCCGACTACCAAATGCAGCGCTCCATTGGCAGCCATCGGGTCCACGCCGCAGGGGCAGACCCAGAAACACCCTGCGTCGAACGTACCAGACAGATCTCCGTAACCTGCACACATCAATCCAACCTCAGTGGGAGGACATACTTGCAGCAGCAAACCGGCGGGAATATTGGCGGCTCCTTCTTGATGCCCTGGGTGCCTCTGGAGGCACAGGTGGATCTAAGGTAAGGTTAAAGCAGTGCACTTCATATAGAAGGGGTTGTCATAGAGACTTCAAAAGGGGCTCATTCGATTAGAAATCGAGAGTTCTAGTGCCATTTTTAATAGTCGATAGTGATTGGAGGGCAACTAGCCCCCCCCCCCTCACGCGAATCATTCCCCCCAAACACGTCCAATCGAAATTTTGAGATAGCCATTTTGTTCAGCGTAGTTGATTTCAAGATAGAAAATGTGTTTTTGAGGAGGCCACTCCCCCACAACCCTCAGGGCAAGGATGCCCTGGGGGCATATAAGGCTTTTATAGAAGGCATTGTCGTAGAAACTTCAAAACAGGCTCATTCGATTGGAAATTCAAAGGGCTAGTGCCCTTTTTAATAGTCGAAAGTGATTGGAAGGCAACTAGCCCCCCCCCCCCCCAAGCTCATCATTCCCCCAAACACATCCAATCAAAATTTTGAGATAGCCATTTTGTTCAGCGTAGTTGATTTCCAAATAGAAAATATCGTTTTGAGGAGGACACTCCCCCACAACCCTTAGGGCAAGGGCTTTAAGTTATGCCCTGAGGGCATATAAGATCAATGTTGACAATGTACAGTTTATTATTTTCTTTTCTTTAAAGCAGTGCACTTCATATACAAGGGGTCGTCGTAGAGACTTCAAAAGGGGCTCATTCGATTAGAAATCGAGAGTTCTAGTGCCCTTTTTAATAGTCAAAAGTGATTGGAGGGCAACTAGCCCCCCCTCACGCCAATCATTGCCCCCAAACACATCCAATCGAAATTTTGAGATAGCCATTTTGTTCAGCGTAGTTGATTTCGAGATAGAAAATGGGTTTTTGAGGAGGCCACTCCCCCACAACCTTCAGGGCAAGGGATTTAAGCTATGCCCTGGGGGCATATAAGGCTTTTATAGAAGGCGTTGTCGTAGAAACTTCAAAACAGGCTCATTCGATAGGAAATTCAAAGGGCTAGTGCCCTTTTTAATAGTCAAAAGTGATTGGAGGGCAACTAGCCCCCCTAAGCTCATCATTCCCCCAAACACATCCAATCAAAATTGTGAGATAGCCATTTTGTTCAGCGTCGTTGATTTCAAGATAGAAAATGTGTTTTTGAGGAGGACACTCCCCCATAACCCTCAAGGCAAGGGTTTTAAGTTATACCCTTGGGGAATATAAGGTTTTTATTGAAGGCGTTGTCGTAGAAACTTCAAAACAGGGTCATTCGATTGGAAATTCAAAGGGCTAGTGCCCTTTTTAATAGCCAAAAGTGATTGGAGGGCAACAAGCCCCCCCCACACTCATCATTCCCCCAAACACATCCAATAAAAATTTTGAGATAGCCATTTTGTTCAGCGTAGTTGATTTCGAGATAGAAAATATGTTTTTGAGGAGGATACTCACCCACAACCCTCAGGGCAAGGGATTTAAGCTATGCCCTGGGGGCATATAAGGCTTTTATAGAAGGCGTTGTCGTAGAAACTTCAAAACAGGCTCATTCGATTGGAAATTCAAAGGGCTAGTGCCCTTTTTAATAGTCGAAAGTGATTGGAGGGCAACTAGCCCCCCCCCCCCGCCCATCATTCCCCCAAACACATCTAATCAAAATTTTGAGATAGGCATTTTGTCAGCGTAGCTGATTTTCAGATATAAATATCTTTTTGACGAGGACACTCCCCCCGAACCCTCGGGGCAAGGGTTTTAAGTTATGCCCTGGGGGCATTTAAGGTTTTTATAGAAGGCGTTGTCGTAGAAACTTCAAAAAAGGCATATTCGATTGGAAATTCAAAGGGCACTTGCCCTTTTTAATATTCGAAAGTGATTGAAGGGTAACTAGCCCCCCCCCCCACACCCATCATTCCCCCAAACACATCCCATCAAAATTTTGAGATAGCCATTTTGTTCAGCGTAGTTGATTTCCAAATAGAAAATATCGTTTTGAGGAGGACACTCCCCCACAGCCCTCTGGGCAAGGGCTTTAAGTTATGCCCTGAGGGCATATAAGATCAATGTTGACAATGTACAGTTTATTATTTTCTTTTCTTTAAAGCAGTGCACTTCATATAGAAGGAGTCGTCGTAGAGACTTCAAAAGGGGCTCATTCGATTAGAAATCGAGAGTTCTAGTGCCCTTTTTAATAGTCGAAAGTGATTGGAGGGCAACTAGCCCCCCCCCCCCCTCACGCCAATCATTCCCCCCAAACATATCCAATCGACATTTTGAGATAGCCATTTTGTTCAGCGTAACTGATTTCGAGATAGAAAATGTGTTTTTGAGGAGGCCACTCCCCCACAACCTTCAGGGCAAGGATGCCCTGGGGGCATATAAGGCTTTTTATAGAAGGCGTTGTCGTAGAAACTTCAAAACAGGCTCATTCGATTGGAAACCCCCCCCCCTCACGCCAATCATTCCCCCCAAACACATCCAATCGAAATTTTGAGATAGCCATTTTGTTCAGCGTAGTTGATTTCGAGATAGAAAATGTGTTTTTGTGGAGGCCACTCCCCCACAACCCTCAGGGCAAGGATGCCCTGGGGGCATATAAGGCTTTTATAGAAGGCGTTGTCGTAGAAACTTCAAAACAGGCTCATTCGATTGGAAATTCAAAGGGCTAGTGCCCTTTTTAATAGTCGAAAGTGATTGGAGGGCAACTAGCCCCCCAACCTCATCATTCCCCCAAACACATCCAATCAAAATTGTGAGATAGCCATTTTGTTCAGCGTAGTTGATTTCCAAATAGAAAATATCGTTTGAGGAGGACACTCCCCCACAACCCTCAGGGCAAGGGCTTTAAGTTATGCCCTGAGGGCATATAAGATCAATGTTGACAATGCACAGTTTATTATTTTCTTTTCTTTAAAGTAGTGCACTTCATATAGAAGGGGTCGTCGTAGAGACTTCCAAACCCCTATGCCTTCCCAAGGCCAGAACAAAATTTGCACTTTACTGAAAAAATACAAATGAATGTGCATTGTCAGTTTAATAGACATATACTGATATTTAGTAATCAAAATGTTAAAATTATTTGATTTATTAAAGTTATAAAAGTAAAAACATTTATATTTTTTTCAGTAAAGTGCAAATTTTGTTCTGACCTTGGGAAGGCATAGGGGTTTTGCGCCCAACTTATGTTAATTTCTGCTCGTTTTGAGCTTCACTCGGTTATTTATTGTAATTTCTGTTCGTTTTGGGTTTCATTTACTTGTCGATGCTGATTTGTGGTAGTTTCGAGCTTGGTAGATTATTTGATTTTATTTTTGCTCAATTTTTGATTAATGGACTTCTTTACTTTTCTTTGAATAACTTATTTTGTGGAAAAAAGTTTTTTTATTAATTTACTCTAAAGACCATAATCACTCTAATGCCCGAGCGACACTTGAGGCTTACGACAAACAAAAACATTTTTAAACAGTTTGTCTCTTTTGTCATTATAACATTGAAAAATCAAAATTGCTGAAACTTTCCAGAATCCATATCATTAAATTTTAAACAATCAATTTAGTTTCATTAACCTGATAGATGCAGTAAATATTTGGTAGTACTTTACGGGTTGAACACTTATAAAGCAAACATGCGAAATACACAAAAATAGTACTTTTAGATTCCTTGTTTTATGTTCTTTTGACATTACGATTACTTTTCTGACGATGCACCTCCCCCCCCCCCCCAAGGCCGTACCCAGAGTCAGACAAACATTTCGGGGAGGGGGGCCCCCCTCGAAATGTTTGTCTGACTCGTAAAAACGTAACGAAAATGGATAAAAACAAATTTTTTACGGGTTTTTTGAGATTTTTTTGTGTAACCCCCCCCCCAAAAAAAAATCTTTGAGTAAAACCTCCTGCGAAAAAAATCCTGGATACGGCCTTGCCCCCCCCCCCTAGAGGGTTCCATATAGAGCACTGATAATATATCTCTCCACAATTTTGAATCTTGTGATACGTCATCTACTTTGTTAAAACGGGTTTTCTGCATTCTTGGCTTGATGAAATACTGTTTCGTCTAAGTCAAAATTGCAATATTGGATAATTATATCATTTCAAATTATTCCAAGAAGATGATAACAACAGATGAAAATATGGTAATTTGATTAATAGAAACAAGTTGCATATTATAAACTAGGAATTTCATTTTTTTGGTGTTTTCCTTTAGTTTTTTTTATATATCCTAAGGCCATATCCGGGACCATCCAGGAAGGAGGGGTGCTGTGCATTGCGAAAAAGACGACCATAACAGCTGGAAAGAGCATATAATAAGGAATCAGATGGTACTGCTTTTACTTATTTAACATATTTCCTTTAGAAGTGGTCAACCAATAGAGTAATACCATCTGACATATGCAGTAAATTTTTATCCATTTTCCCTTTCTTTAAAATACATTCCTTAAATGAATAAAAAAATCCGATTTATAGATTCGTCAATTCAAAATATTGCTTCAACGAATTAAACAGATTGATTCAAAACTCTTTATTTCCAGGTTTTTTTTAAGCATCAATTTTCTACATGTTCGGAATGAAAACAGTCAAAAGCAGAAAGTTTTAACACAAATGTTTCCTTAAAATCAGTGGCGGTTCTGGCCACTCTCGCGCCCAGCGCAAAATCTTGATTAACACCCTCCCCCCCCCAATTTTATCAGGCCAAATTTTAATAAAATGTTAATTTATTAACAAAATTAGTTAATTATAAAAACTCATTTTAATTTAATTATTTTAATTATTATAATTATTTAATCGTTATTGAGAGATAACGTTATTTCGTTCTGAGAGATAAAAATTTCATTGTTTGAAGCATATATCGTTCTCAGTAAAGCTCAAATGACGCTCAAGCATTTTAATAGGAGCGAAGAGGAGGCCGTGGTCTTATTTGAGACAGATCTTATGTTTAAACCTTGATTAGCCTTGAGGTATTGTTTGGGTGTTGTTTTTTTGTTGTTGTTACGACAAAAAAAAATGCTCGAAATACGATCTTATTTAGTAAATCGCAAATGGTATTCCGGCCTTTAGAGGGCTAAAGGCAATTCTGCTCTTAATTGTTGTAATATCTGTTTGTTTTATGTTTGACAAGATTATTCATTTTCGTTTCTGTTCTCCTTAAGACTCATATACTTATCCATAGCAGTGTCTGCTATCTTTATGTTTGAGGTGATTATTTAGTCTAATTTCCTTTCGTTTTGGGTTTCACTTATTTATTCATAGTAATTTCTGTTCGTTTTAAGTTTGAGTTTTTATAGGACTTATTTTTGAATAGACCTGTTTTTAAATTATCATAAACAGCAGGACAAAGAGGGCGGAAGCTCCCCACACTTTTAGCATTTTTCAATAAGTTTTAACGTTGCTTTAATTTTATATTTGAAAATACTTTTTTTTTATATTAATCTACCCTTCCTCGAAATAATACATAATAAAAATATATATTAGTCACATTGTTCCAAGATTTTTTTTATTTTGCTGGTTTTACTTTAAGCATAAAGTTATTTTCCTTTTTCCTTATTATTCTCTTATGTTTCTTTATTTTTCTTTTTTGTATGTCATTTTTCATTTTCTTATTTTCCTTGTGCGCTCCAAACAACATTCGATGATTCATACCGCCTTTCTATTTTATTAAAAATTCCCTGAAGATCCGAGGGGAAAGTTTGGGAAGAAAAAGAAAGACATGAGATTAGAGAAAGAAAGCAAAAACACTCCAAGTCCCTAAAGTTGGGCCTTTGCTCCTATTAGTGATGTTGGAACCTCATTTAAGAAAAGAACAAAGAAACGAAAGGACATTGTTAGAATTCTAAATTGGTAGCAAGTGTTGTCTCATTTGGGATTATTTCGTAAGTGTGAAAGAAAAAAGACATTTTACAAATTTTAACAAAAGTCTTTCAGAGTTCAAATTGAGCATTTAGTAAAAGCAGCTGTGTAAGCTGTTTTCCTGTCACATGTCCCTTGCGAAATATATTCTTCGGCGTATTTTTTTGCGAAGGCTTTCTACTAAAATGCACACTATAAACCTGCTATTCCACGTTACTGAGCAGCTTTTCGAAGAATAGACTATTCTCTCCCAAATAGTATCTCTCTCTCTCTCTCTCTCTCCTCTCTCTCTCTCTCTCTCTCTCTCTCTCTTCTCTCTCTCTCTCTCTCTCTCTCTCTCTCTCTCTCTCTCTCTCTCTCTCTCTCTCTCTCTCTCTCTCTCTCTCTCTCTCTCTCTCTCTCTCTCTCTCTCTCTCTCTCTCCTCTCTCTCTCTCTCTCTCTCTCTCTCTCTCTCTCTCTCTCTCTCTCTCTCTCTCTCCATCCTCTCTTTCTCTCCCTTCTCAAAGGTAGTGACAAAGAGTATAATTTATCAATATGTTAAACATCTAGTTTTTCATGGTGGGTCTGATAATAGATTCATTTGTCTTGTTTCCATCTGTTTACTATTTAAGAGCACACGAATATAAGTTGTAAGACAAAAGAATCATAGGCAGCGCAATAGCGCTGCCTAAGTAAAGAACAATGTTGGCACAATGTATTATTTTTTTTTCTCTCCATACCCGGGGACTTCGTATCGAAGGAGTTGTCGTAGAAACTTCGAAAAGGGCTCATTCGATTAGAAAATGGAGTGGCTAGTGCCCTTTTTAATAGTCGAAAGTGATTGGAGGGCAACTAGCCCCCCACGCCCATCATTCCCCCAAACACATCCAATCAAAATTTTGAGATAGCCCTTTTGTTCAGCGTAGTTGATTTCCAGATAGAAAATATGTTTTTGAGGAGGACACTCCCCAAAACCCTCGGGGCAAGGGTTTTAAGTTGTGCCCAGAGGGCATATAAGAACGATGTTGGCACAATGTATTATTTAGTATTTTTTTCCTTTAGAGCAGGGCACTTCGTATCGAAGAAGTTGTCGTAGAAACTTCCAAAAGGGCTCATTGAATTGGAAATTGGAGTGACTTGTGCCCTTTTTAATAGTAGAAAGTGATTGGAAGGCAACTAACACCCCTTCCACGCCCACCATTTCCCGAAAAACATCCAATCAAAATTTTAAGATAGCCATTTTGTTCAGCGTAGTTGATTTCCAGATAGAAATTATGTTTTTGAGGATGACACTCCCCCACAGCCTTCAGGGCAAGGGCTTTAAGTTATGCCCTGGGGGCATATAGTGTTTTTATAGAAGGCGTTGTCGTAGAAACTTCAAAAAAGGCTCATTCGATTGGAAATTCAAAGGGCTAGTGCCCTTTTTAATAGTCGAAAGTGATTGGAGGGCAACTAACCCCCCCCCCCACGCCCCTCATTCCCCCAAACACATCCAATCAAAATTTTGAAGACAGCCATTTTGTTTAGCATAGTTGATTTCCAGCTAGAAAATATGTTTTTGAGGAGGAAACTCTCCCACAACCCTCGGGGCAAGGGTTGTAAGTTATGCTTTGGGGGCATATAGGGTTTTAATAGAACGGGTTGTCGTAGAAACTTCAAAAAGGGCTCATTCGATTGGAAGGCAACTAACACACCTTCCACGCCCACCATTTCCCCAAACACATCCAATCAAAATTTTGAGATAGCCAATTTGTCCCACGACGTTCAAAGTTCAGGAAATTACCTTTGAGCAGGACACTCCCCCCACAGTCTTCAGGGCAAGGGTTATAAGTTATGCCCTGGGGACATATAAGGTTTTTATTGAAATCTTTGTCATAGAAACTTGAAAAAGGGCTCATTCGATTTGAAATTAAAAGGTCCAGCACCCATCTTAATAGTCGAAAGTGATTTGAGGGCAACTAACCCCTCTCTCCCGCCCACGTTTTCCCAAAACACATCCAATCAAAATTTTTAGATAGCCATTTTATTCAACGTAGTTGAAAGTTTTGGAAATTAGGTCTTTAAGGATGAAAACCCCTCCCCCAAAAGCCCTCAGGGCAAGGGTTTTAAGTTATACCGTGGGGGCATATAAAGTTTTTTTATTGAAAGCGTTGTCGTTGAAACTTCAAAAGGGCTCGTTCAATTGGAAATTAAAAGAGCTAGTGCCTTTTTTAATAGTTGAAAGTGATTGGATAGCGACTAAAGTCCCTCTCCCGCCCACCATTTCCCCAAGCACATCCAATCAAAATTTTGAGATAGCCATTTTGTTCAACGTAGTTGAAACTTCTGGAAATTAGGTCTTTAAGGATAATAGCCCCCTCAGAGCCCTCAGTGCAAGGGCTGTAAGTTCTGCCCTGGGGGCATATAAGGTCTATATAGAAAGTTGTTGTATAAATCATAGGCAGCGCGATCGCACTGCCTAAGTAAAGAACGATGTTGGCACAATGTATTATTTTTTTCATACCAGGGCACTTCGTATCGAAGGAGTTGTCGTAGAAACTTCGAAGAGGCCTTAATCGATTGGAAATTGGAGTGGCTAGTGCCCTTTTTAATAGTCAAAAGTGATTGGAGTGCAACTAGCCCCCCCCCCAAACACATCCAATCAAAATTTTGAGATAGCCATTTTGTTCAGCGTAGTTGATTTCCAGATAGAAAATATGTTTTTGAGGAGGACACTCCCCCACAACCCTCAGGGCAAGGGTTTGAAGTTATGCCCAAGGGGCGTATAAGAACTATGTTGGCACAATGTATTATTTATTAATTTTTTCCTTTAGAGCAGGGCACTTCGTATCGAAGAAGGTGTCGTAGAAACTTCGAAAAGGGCTCATTCAATTGGAAATTGGAGTGGCTTGTGCCCTTTTTAAGAGTCGAAAGTTATTGGAAGGCAAATAACACCCCTTCCAAGCCCACCATTTCCCGAAACACATCAAATCAAGATTTTGAGATAGCCATTTTGTTCAGCGTAGTTGATTTCCGGATAGAAATTAAGTTTTGAGGAGGACAGTCCCAACACAGCCCTTAGGGTAAGGGTTGTAAGTTATGCCCTGGGGGCATATAAGGTTTTTATAGAACGCGTTGTCGTAGAAACTTCAAAAACGGCTCATTCGATTGTAAATTCAAAGGGCTAGTGCCCTCTTTAATAGTCGAAAGTGATTAGAGGGCAACTAACCCGCCTCTCACGCCCATCTTTTCCTCAAACACATCTAATCAAAACTTTGAGATAGCCACTTTATTCAACGTAGTTTTAAGTTCTGGAAATTAAGTCTTTGAGAATGATACCCCCCCCCCCACAGCCCTCAGGGCAAGGGTTGTAAATTATACCCAGGGGGCATATAATGTTTTTATAGAACGCGTTGTCGTAGAAACTTTAAAAAGGGCTCATTCGATTGGAAATTGAAATGGCTAGTGCCCTTTTTAATAGTCGAAAGTGATTGGAAAGCAACTAACACCCCTTCCACGCCCATCATTTCCTTAAACACTTCCTATTGGAGGTTTATGTGCGGGGTCACCACTTTTAAAGGCAAAAATGGCGCAAAGAGTTGCTATGCCACTTACTGGAGGGGGACGATCCCTCTTTGGCCCTAAATTAATGGGATTTCAGCGGTTACTCCAACGGTTCTGTATACTAGCGTGATCGGATGGTCTATGGCCACATTTAAAGCCAAAGTTTACCGATAAGATTTTCTAATTAACCCTTTAGTTTCGACCTAAGCTGAAAAGTTAAAAGAGTACATAGAAAAATTCTTACTGTATTCACAAACACGCGTTATAACATGAACTAACTAAAAAATGGACTTTTTCTCTCAGCCCGCTAGCCGCAGCACGCGGCGGGGGTTATTAGGGGTGGTAAAGAATCTTTCCAGCCAATCCTTGAACTTACTAATCTACTGGCCAATCTCCCTAACTGCGCAATTTCTCCCTCGTGGTCTATTAAACACGTACGCAGTTAAGAGGACCCAAAATGGCATCAAAAAAATAATACGAAAATTAATATTTATTACTTAAGGAAGGAAAATAATTATGGGGCCAAAAGAAATGAATTTGGGAGGGACATTTATCTGAAAACTGGGACCAAGGGTTCCAACACTTCCAATAAAGATTTTGAGATAGCCATTTTGTTTCACGCAGTTCAAAGTTCAGGAAATTATACCTTTGAGCAGGCACTCCCCCCACAGTCTTCAGGGCAAGGGTTATAAGTTATGCCCTGGGGGCATATAAGGTCTTTATTGAAATATTTGTCGCAGAAACTTGAAAAAGGGCTCATTCGATTGAAAATTGAAATGGCTAGTGCCCTTTTTAATAGTCGAAAGTGATTGGAAGGCAACTAACACCTCTTCTGCGCCCACCATTTCCCAATCAATCAATCAAAACATTGAGATATCCATTTTGTTCAACGTAGTTGAAAGTTCTTGAAATTAGGTCTTTTAGGATGATAATCCCCTCAGAGACCTCAGTGCAAGGATTATAAGTTATGCCCTGAGGGCATATAAAGCTTATATAGAAAGTTTTTACAGAAATTTCAAAAAGGGCTCATTTGATTGGAAATTGAAATTGCCCTTTTTAATAGTCGACAGTGAGTGGAGATTAATTAACCCCCTTTTACGCCCACCATTTCCCCAAAAACATTCAATCAAAGTTGAGAAATAGCCATTTTGTTCAACGTAGGTGAAACTTCTGGAAATTATGTATTTAAGGATGACAAACCCCCCAGAGCCCCAAGGGCAAAGGTTGCAAGTTCTGCCCTGGGGGCATATAAGGTTTTTATAGGTAGAGTTGTCGTAAAACTTCAAAAGGGGCTCATTCCATTGGAAATTGAGGGGGCTAGTAACCTTTGTAATAGTCGAAAGCGATTGGAGGGTAACTAACCCCCCTCTCACGCCATTCCTCCAAACACATCCAATCAAAATTTTCAGATAGCCATTTTGTTCAGCGTATTAGGAAGTTCTGGAAATTAGGTCTTTGAGAATGACCCCCCCCCCAGTACTCAGGGCAAGGGTTGTAAGTTTGTATTGAAAGTTTTGTCTTATAAACTTCAAAAGGGCTCATTTGATTGGAAATTGAAAGGGCTAGGGCCATTTTTAATAGTTGAAAGTGATTGGAGAGCAACTACCGCCCCTCTCACATCCACCATTTCCCCAAGCACATCCAACCAAAATTTTTAGACAGCCATTTTGTTTAACGTAGTTGAAAGTTCTGGAAATTCGGTCTTAGAGGATGACAACCACCCTAACAGACCTTAGGGCAAGGGTTGTAATTTATGCCCTGAGGGCATATAAGGTGTTTATAGAAAGCGTTGTCGTTTCAAAAAGGGCTCATTCGATTGGAAATCGAAAGGCCTGGTGCCCTTTTACATAGTCGAAAGTGATTGGAAGGCTTGACATTTATATAGTAAAGATCGATGTTGGTATAATGTATTATTTTTTGTTGTTGATTAGACCAGGGCACTTCGCATTGAAGGAGTTGTCGTTGGAACTTCGAAAAGGGCTCATTCGATTGAAAATAGAAAGGGCTGGTGCCCTTTTTAATAGTCGAAAGTGATTGGAGGGCAACTAATCTTCCTCCCACTCCCACCCTCCCACGCCCACTCTCCCATTTGTCCATTATACTTAAAAACTAAATGTTGCCTTAAAATTAAATCAAAATGCACTGTGTTAATGCTAATTCCCAATAAGGCATCTCAACAATATCCCAAGATCGACTGAGGGTATTATGTTCAAACTTTCGGGGCTACTTCTGCTCTTAAAATTTAACCAAATCAAAATAGCGTAAGTGTATCCAAGCTATCAAAGAAAGTAAACAGATTTTTTTGCGAATGGTATCAAGTTTTCCATTTCAGGTCAACTAGAGGAGGTATGAAACTAAATTAAACAGTACTATTTGTGTCCAGACTTTTAAAAGGGTGTATGTTGTTAAGAATTGCTGAAAATTTTTCTCCAGCATACAAATAGCAGGCCAAACTATAAAGTCTAAAAAAATGAAAAGATTTAAAGTATTATTTCTTTTTCCCTGAAAAGACTATGTCAATATAAAACGAACAAAAATTAAATAAAAAAAACTTTTTCCACAAAATAAGTTTTTCAAAGAAAAGTAAAGAACTCCATTAAACAAAAAATGAGCAAAAATAAAATCAAATAACCTACCAAGCATGAAACTACCACAAATCAGCATCAATAAATAAATGAAACCAAAAACGAACAGAAATTACAATAAATAACCGAGTCAAACTCAAAACGAGCAGAAATTAACATAAGTTGGGCGCAAAACCTCTATGCCTTCCCAAGGCCAGAACAAAATTTGCGCTTTACTGAAAAAAACACAAATGAATGTGAATTGTCAGTTTAATATACATATACTGATATTTAGTAATCAAAATATTAATATTATTTGATTTATTAAAGTTATAAAAGTGAAAACATTTAAATTTTTTCAGTAAAGTGCAAATTAATTTTGTTCTGGCCTTGGGAAGAAAAGAAAGAAAAGAAAGAAAAACTGTCGTAGAATTTCCCTCAATTTGATTGTCAAAAGTTTTATTTGCAAAAATTATTTGTATAATTATTTGTAAAAATTTTATTTGTAAAAATATAGAAAACATTCTTATTTGTATCTTTAACTTTTAAACCTTAAATCCATTTTTAGATTATTTTTCGAAGATAAAAAAAAAAACATTTATACAGTACACTACCCGGGAACATTACACAAAATATCCATTTGTCATTTTTCAGCTACTACTAATAATAAACTATAGCTATTATTCAATGGCCCAAACTAGATTACAAATAAGGGATAAATTTTTCAAAATGTAAGTAAGAAAATCACCGAGATTAAACATTAAAATTAGCAGAAATTATCCACCCCTCTCCCCCAACCCACTCTTTAAACCTTTAAACCGTTTGCAAGTATTTTAGACTATTGGAAATACAGCAAGTTAGGCAAAATTGTTAAGGTTTATTTCCTCATCGCCTTTCAAAGCATTTAGACTGAAAATTCTATTGTTTAAAGTAGACTACAAAGGACACTGAAAATAAAATCTGAATGGTTGAATTGGAAGCTTACAAAACGAGATGCATCTTACAAATTGGGAGAAAAAGCAGGAATTCAATTTTTAATGAAAGAAATGTTCACAAACAGTTGCGCAGTTGTTGATAGTAGCGAAGGCCGAACTTGAAAAAAGTAACGGGGGCGAAAATCAGCAAAAAATTAAGCTAAAAACACAGAGTAATAAGCAGCTTAGGAAAATACAGCTTTAATTTGAAGGTGAAGTTGTCGGTGAGAATCAATAGATCGTTAATGTTTGAATTTTTACGGACAACAAACGTTGCCAAATTTAACTAATTAGTTGTCCTTATTTACTTTCACGGTTCAACGCGGCAACACTGATACTGCCCTAAAAACTTCTTAATTTTGAAACAACCAAACGATAAACCTCCGAAAAACGTGTTTTTCAATTACGAATAAACCTAATACTGCTCCAGGGGGGAGTTTAGGGTTCCAGGGGGGTACGGCTCCAGGGGGGGTGCAAAAAAGCTAAAATTTTGATGTCCTTGGTAGTTTAAACCAAATATAAACTGTGATCAAAAAAACCGGTGATTCAAAAGTTCAACTGTTCATCACATTGCTCTTCAGTTAGGCGATTCTTTCTGGAAAAGTAAAGAAAACAAGTTGAGCTTTGGAGAATATTTGTGGTTTGAGGGGGCTCCTCATATACAGAATAATTATTGTCTATTTTAAGTATTTATTAATTTCACTTTTTTTCATAGATATAATATTGTGGGGGTAATTTCTGCTCGTCTTCAACATCCTATTCATAATTATCGTAAATACGAGGAGGCTGCCAGCCCCACCCCCAAACCTCTCCTCTAATTCATTTGAGCCTTTTTATCAATTTTTTAAAACTACCGTTAGCCCTTGTAAACTACCCTTTCCGCAATAAAATGGGACCTATCATTCCTCAGCACCCCCATTGCACCCTTAGTTCAAATTTGGTCCGAAGTTCCTTTAGTCAAAAGGGAGTCTAGTTACCCCATCCATTTTTGATAGACCTTTCGCTCAGAGTTTATAAAATTTGGGCTCAAGAATACACACTGTGAGGCTAGAGGCACGCCTGCCCTCAGACAAAGATAGAATAATCCTCTTTATTCCTCTTATTTACTTACACACAACTTTGCGATAGTGCATAACCAACAGCATTACTGTATAAACAGTCTGTAATAACCGTTCAGGGGATCATTCTGACAATTGTCAGGCAGTTGTAAGGTAAACGTTTTGTACCTTAGGAGAGGTTTTTTTATTTTGAGATGGAAGTAATTGGAACCTACATCAGAAGCTCCCAATTAAAATAAATTAGCCTTTATTCTTTTTAGTTTCGAATCCTTTATTTTTCAGATTTTTTTCACTTGTCTGCATTGTAGCTTCTTACACTAAGCTTTGTCCCTTTTAAAAGTCAAAAGTGACCGGAGGGCAACTAGCCCCCCCCCCTCACGCCCCTTTTTCCACATATTCATCCAATCAAACTTTTGAGATAGCCATTGTGTTCAAATTAGTCCAAAGATCAGATAAAAAATCTGGGGTCGACACAACCTACCGGAGTCCAGGGGCAAGGGTTGTAAGTTATGGCTTGGGACATATAAGGTTTTTATTGAAGGGGTGGTCGTAAGAACTTTGGAGGAAAGTCATTTGAATGGGAATTGAAAGTTCTAGTTCCCATTTTAAGAATCAAAAGTGATCAGAGGGCATCTAGCCTCTCCCCCACGCCCTCTTTTCCCAAATGCATCCGATCAAAATTTTGAGATAGCCATTTGTTCAAAATAGTCTAAAGATTATATAATTATGTCTCTGGGGTTGAAACAAACCCCCAGAACCCTGAGACAAGGATTGCAAGTTATGCACCGGGGCATGCAAAGCTTTTTATGCAAGGAGTGGTCGTATAAGCTTTCACACTCACAGGAAGGATCTCGGTCACACTCACTCACTCGCACTCAATCAAACATTATATCACTCACTCACACTCACTCACTCACTCATAGTCGCTCACTCACTAAATCAGCGTCAAACTCACTAACATTCAATCACTCATTCACACTCACACTCACATCCAGATGAAAGAAGTCGTCGTATAAACTTTGGAGCGGGCTCATTCGATTTGAAATCTTAAGTTCTAGTGCCCTTTTAAGAGTCAAAAGTGACCGGAGGGCAACTAAAACCTCCCATCCCCTCTTTTTCAAAATGCATCAGATCAAAATTTTGAGATGGCTATTTTATTCAAAATAGTCAAAAGATCATATAACTCTGCCTCTGGGGTTGACACAAACCCCCAGAACCCTTGGGAAGGGATTGTAAGTTATGTCCCGAGGCATGCAAAGGTTTGTATGCAAGGAGTGGTCGTATAAACTTTCATACACAAAGGGGGCTTATACTCACTCTTACTCACAGACACTCGATCAAATCCTCAATCAGTCACTCACGCTCGCTAAATCACTCACACTTGCACTCAGTCACTCACTCATAATCACTCACTTACTCACTCGCCGTCACACTTACACTCACTCACTCCCTAACTCACATTCAATCACTCATTCTCACTCGCAGTCACATCCAGGTGGAAGAAGTGGTCGTACAAATTTCGGAGCGGGCTAGTTCGACTGGAAATCAAAAGTTCTTCAAAAAAAATTTAAATGAATGTGTATTGTCAGTTTAATATGCAAATGCTGATACTTATTCCTTAAAACATTAATTAATTTTTGATTTCTTAAAGTTATAAAAGTGAAAACATTTAAAAGAATTTTTTCCAGTAAAGTACAAACTATATTCTGGCTTTTAGAAAGCATAGGGATTTTGAACCCTACTCATGTTAATTTCTCCTCGTTTTGAGTTTGAATCTGTTATTTATTTTAATTTCTGTTCGTTTTGGGTTTCCTTTATTTATTGATACTGATTTATGGTAGGTGTATGCTTGGTGGAATATTTGATTCTATTTTTGTTCATTTTTGGTTTAATGTAGTTCTTTACTTTTTTTTAGAAAAACTTATTTTGGATGGAAAAAGCTTTCTTTAAATAAATTCTCTTAGTTTTATATTGACATAGTCTTTTTCAGGGAAAAAGAAAATTATAGTTTGAATCTCTCCGGTTTTCCTTTAAGAATTTATAGTTTGGCTTGCTATTTATATGCTGGAGAAACTTTTTCATCAATTTTTAACAACATAAAGTCTTTTGAATATCATGAAACAAATAGTAGTGTTTAATTTAGTCATATACATCCTCTAGTTGACCTGATAAATAAAAGTTAATACCTTTCCCAAAAAATTATATCTATGCTTTTTGACAGTATGGATACAATTACATTCTTTTGATTTAGTAGAATTTTAAGAGCAGAAGTAGTAAAGGAAGTAGCCCCAAAAATTTAAACTTAATACCCTCAGTTATTCTTGGCATATTGCTGAGATGTCTTATTGGCAACCAGCATAAAACAGTGTGTTTTGATTTAATTTTAAAGCAAAGTTTAGTTTTTAAGCACAATGGTCAAATCACATAACTGTGGGGGGTTGACCTACCCAATAACCCTAGAGATGTAGTTACTAGACCATTCTGCTATGCTCGACAAAATTGCTGTCTTAAAATTTTGATTGGAAGTGTCTGGGAAATTATGAGCTAAAGAGGAGGGTTGATTGCCCTCCAATCATTCTGATTCTTACGAGGGCAATAAAACTTTTAATTTTCAATAAAATTAGCTCCTTTAAAATATCAATGATATTGCTAGCTATGAGAGAGCATCGCTGCCTACGTCCTTATATGCCCTATAGTGCTTATATGCCTTTTTAAAACCTGCAAGGTTCTTCGTTCAATTGAAACTCCTCATAAACGTTCCCTAAAAGTTTCAACTTAACGCCATTAGTGTCGTTAGTTACAGCAACTGTAGAAGCAACATTAAATGAATACACACTATGTCTTCTGGCTAGCTCAAAATCCACAACCTATGAGGTGAAATTTTCAGAGAATATTTCTGTTGTCAGAAATGTTGGGCAATATTGTATATTTGTAATTATATTGAAATAAATCGAAACACACTATATTGAAATCAATCGAAACACACTATAAACACACTATACACACTATAGGTTGCCAAGAGGGCGTATCAACAATGCTTCAGGACCGGTTGATGGTATTAAGTTAGAAATTTCATTGTGTGTTGAAGGGGATGTTGAAAAAACGGTGCTATTTGCATACTGCTACTACTGCTACTACAACTATTTCTACACATAATTACTGAATCTTTCAACAATGCTGAAAAAATTGATATCTCGAAACTTTGTTTGGATATTTGTGATCGGAAATGATGGGCGTGGGGGGGGGGATAGGCTTCTCTCAAATCACTTTGACTCTTAAGAAGGGAACTATAACTTCGAACTTAAAATCAATGAGACCCATCTGAATTTACTAAGACCCCCCATTCCATTAAAACCTTAAATGCCCCCAGGGCATAACTTAAAGACCTTGCCACAGGGCTCTGGGGTTTGTGCCAACCCTGGAAGCATTGTTATATATTCTTTGGACTATTTTAAACGAAATTGCCATTGCACAATTTCAATCAGATGCATTTGGTGAAAAGAGGGGTAGTTGGGTGGGGTGCTACTTGACCTCCATCACTATTGACTCTTAAGAGGGAACTAGAGCTTCCAATTTCAACCAAATGAGCCCAGGGGCATAAATTACAACCCTCGCCCTCAAGCTCTGGTGGTTTGTATCAACTTCAAAAGCCTTGTTATATGATATTTGGATTATTTTGAATAAAAGGACTGTCTGAGAATATCTATTGGATACATCTCAGGAAAAAACGAAGTGTTAGTGTGTGTGTGTGGGGGGGGGGGGGGTAGCTGCGCTCTGATCACGTTGAATCTTTAAAAGGGCACTAGAACTTATGATTACCAATCCAATAAGTTCCTTCCAAAGCATATACGACCACTCTTTTTATAAGAACCTTATATGTCTCAAGGGCATAACTTACGACCCTTTTCCTTAGAACTTTAGGGGAGGGGGTGTCTTCCTCACAGACATAATCTCCGAATCCTTCAACTACGATGAATAAAGTTGTTATCTCCAAATTTTGATTGGAGGTGTTAAGGCAAATGCTGAGCGTGGAGGGGGGGGGGTGTTTGCTCTCAAACCACTTTGGCTCTTAAAAGAGACTATAAATTCCAATTTCAAATCAAAAAGCCCCATTTGGTGTTTATACGACCGCCCATTCAATAGAAACCTTATATGCCCTAAAGAAAATTACTTACAATCCTATCCCCAGCGCGCTGCGGGGTTGTGTCATCCCTAGAGACATTATTATATGTTCTTTGGACTATTTTGCAAAAAAAAAATCACTATCAAATAATTTTAATGAGATACGTTTGTAAAAGGAGGGGTTGTAGAAGAGAGCGGGGGGGGGAGCTAAATGTCGTACATCACTTTTGACGCTTAAAAAGGAAATATAACTTCCAATTTTCAACCAAATGAGCCTCTTCTAAAGTTAAACATCCATTCCTTGCATAAAAACCTTAAATACCCCTGGGCATAACTTACAACCCTTGCCCCTAATCTCTGGGGTTTGTTTCAATCCCAAAAGCCTTGATATATGATATTTAGACTATTTTGAATAGAATGACTATCTCAAAATTTCTATTAGATGCATTTCGGGACAACACGACGTGTGTGTCTGTGTGTGGGAGGGGGGGGGGGAGGGGTAGCTGCACTCTGATCACTTTGACTCTTAAAAAGAGCACTAGAACGTCTGATTACCAATCCAATGAGCCCCTCCGAAGTTATTATGACCATGTATTCTATAAAACCTTATATGCCCCAAAGGATATAAAGAACGACCCTTGTCCTGAGGGCTATGGAGTGGGGGGGGGGGTTGTCATCCTCAAAGACATAATTTCCAGATCTTTCAATTACGTTGAACAAAATGGCCATCTCAAAATGGTGATCGGAAATGTTTGGGGTAATGGTAGGAATGGAGGAGGGAGTGGTTCTCCCTCCGATTACTTTCGACTATTAAAAAGAGGAATAGCCCTCTCAATTTTCCAATGGAATGAGCTTCTTTGAAGTTTTTACGACAACGCTTTCTATAAAAACCTTATATGCCCCCAGGGCATAACTTACAATCTCAGCCCCGAGGGCTGTGAGGGGGGGGGGGGTTGTCATACTCGAAGACATAATTTCCGGACCCTTCAACTACGTTCAACAAAATAGCTGTATCAAAATGTTGATCGGAAGTGTTTGGTGCAGTGTTTGGCGTGGGGGGGGGGCATTCGCCTTCCGGTCGCATTTGACTATTAATAAAGGCACTAGCCCTCTCAATTCCCAATTTAATGAGTCCTTTTTGAAGTTTCTATGACAACACTTTCTATAAAAACCATATATGCCTCCAGGGCATAACTTACAACCTTTGCCCTGGGGGCTCTGGGGGCTGTGTTTGTCATTCTCTGAGACATAATTTCCGGACATTTCCACTACGTTGAAAAAAATGACTATGTCAAAATTTTGATTGGGTGTCTTCAGGGAAATGGTGGGTGCGTGAGGGGGTTAATTGCCCTCCAATTACTTTCGACTATTAAAAAAGGCACGATCCCTTTTAATTTCCAATCGAATGAGCCCTTTTTGAAATTTCTACGACAAAGCTGTCTATAAAATCCTTATAGTCCCCGAGGATATAACTTACAACCCTTGCCCAGAGGGCTGTGGGGGGAGTATCATCCTCAAAGTCATAATTTCCTGACCTTTCAACTACGTTGAACAAAATGCCTATCTTAAAATTTTGATTGGATGTGATTGGGGAAATGGTTGGCGTGAGAGTTGGGTTAGTTACCCTCCAATCACTTTCGACTATTAAAAAGGGCACTAGCCCTTTCAATTTCCAATCGACTGAGCCCTTTTCGAAGTTTCTACCACAATGCTTTCTATAAAAACTTTATATGCCCCGAGGGCACAACTTACAACCCTTGTCCTGAGGACTGTCGGTGGGCGGTTGTCATCCTCAAAGACCTAATTTCCAGAACTTTCAACTACGTTGAACAAAATGGCTATCTCAAAATTTTGATTGGATGTGTTTGGGGAAATGGTGGGCGTGAGAGGCAGTGGCGGATCCAGGGGGCGAGGAGGGCGCGCGACCCATAGCATAGTCTAAAGGGGTGCAATTTACTTAACTAACGCAAGTTTGCGTTAATTAAACTTGCTCCTAACGCAAGTTTTATCGGATCAGCCTATTTTGCGTCCCCCTAAAAAAAAAACCAAATCCGGCACTGGTAAGAGGGGGTTTAGTTGCCCTCCAGTGGATTTTGACTATTCAAAAGGGCAATAGCTCTTTCAGTTTCCAACTAAATGAGCCCTTTTTGAAGTTTCTACGACAACGCTTTCTGTAAGAACCGTATATGCCCCCAGGCCATAAATTACAATCCTTGCCCTGAGGGCTGCGGGGGGGGGTGTGTGTTGGCATCCTCAAAGACCTAATTTCAAGGTCTTTCAACTACCTTGAATAAAATGGCTATCCCAAGATTTTGATTGGATGTGTTTGCGGAAAGGGTGGGCGTGAGAGGGGGGTTAGTTGCTCTCCAACCAATTTTGACTATTAAAAAGGGCACTAGCCCTTTCAATTTCCAATTGAATAAGCGCTTTTCGAAGTTTCTACGACAACTCCTTCGATACAAAGTGCCCTGGTCTAAAAGAAAAGAAACAAAAAATGAATAAATAATACATTGTGCCAACATCGTTCTTTACTTTGTCAGCTCTATTGCGTTGCCTACGAAATAGTTCCAATGACATATACGTAAAAATGACTCTGGGGTTGAAACAGGCCCCAAAGACTGGGACATGGGGCGTAAGTTATGCTCCAGAGCATAGTTTTCTATGTAAGGTGGGATCCTACAAACTTTGGAGGGGGCTCATTTAATTGGAAGTTCTAATGCCTTTTTCAAGAGTAAAAAGTGATTAGAGGGCAACTAGACCCCCCTTTCATCCTCTTTTCCCCAAATACATGTGATCATAATTTTTTTCAAAATTGTCTAAAAATCATATAAAATCCTTCCGGGGTCAACACAACCCTCCAGAGCCCGGAGGCAAGGGTTGTAAGTTATGATCCGGGGCATATAAGGTTTTTATGGAAGAAGTGGTCACACATACTTTGGAGGGAGCTCATTTGATTGGAAATCGGAAGTTCTAATGCCTTTTTTAAGAGTCAAACGTGACTGGAGGGCTACAGAACCCCCCTCCCTTACATCCTCTTTTCTCCAAATGCGCCTGACCGAAATTTCAAGTTTTTTTTCAAAGTAATCAATCTTAAAACGAACAAAATCACTACTAACACGAGTTTGGGTACTGCCCCCTTCCCTAACTGTAAAACCCTGAAACCTACTGCGTCACTGGCGCTTCACTGAAAACGAATTATATTATAAATATTTTCTTTTGTACTAATAACAACATTCAAAATAAAAATACAATTGTAGTGAAATAAAATCTTGAACTGATGAGCTTAAAGCAATTAATATCATTATATATTAAATATTTAGATTACTTTTATTAGTTCTTTCCAAGACTGTTCAAGACACATTTAGTTTCTGTAAAGCGCCAATGACGCAGTAGGTTTTAGACTTTTACAGTTAGGGAAGGAGGTAGTAGCCAAACTCTTGCTTGTAGTTATTTTTGTTTATTTTAAGCTTGAGTTGCATATTCAGTTTAAGTTTTACTCATTTTAAGATTTATTGATTCATTTATATTAGTACCTGTTGTGTGTTTGTTTGCTAGTTTATTATAGTTTAGTTAATTTCTGTTCGTTTTGGGTTTCATTTGTTCTTTAACAGTAATTTATGGTCGTTTCGACTTTCAATTATTATAGGTTTTTATTTCTACTGATCTTCAGTTTAATATGGCCTTTACTATTCTTTAAAGAACTTCTTTTCCGAAAAGTATTTTTAATTAATCCACAAAACAAGCTCTGGAAGTCAGCGAGTCTTGAAAATAGAACTGCATCTTACGGTACACTCGGGATCAGTTACATAGCACAAATCCCCCGACGCAGACGTTGGGCTCCAAAGGTGATCACCATTTATCGCATCAGCTGACCAATCAGGGGTTGATCTTAATACACGTCTCTCCCCTGTATCTGATTGAATGATAACCTCTCCAGTAGCGGATTTTCTGCAAAAAAATAAATAAATAAATAAGTCTGATAAGTTTGTAGATCTTGTTTTAACCATTTCTTACTCTTTCAACCAATTTTTTCTATCTCTACTTTTGCTTTTTTCAAATCAAAAACTAGAAACCTTGGATAAATCGAATTGCCAAAAACAATTTAATGTGTTTCAAAACATCAAAATCAACACGTGTTAATTCCAAAGGCTTTTTTTCTGTGTGTGTACGTGCAGTTAAACGTTACTGGGTTTGATTAAAAAGAACGGTATTTGCTATAATACAGCGACAATTTGAAAAGTTTATATGCAAATGTCAATAGTTTCCTGATGCCAACAACTCACAATGCCACTTCTTATTTTTCTTTTCTTTTAATTTTTTTCTTTTCTTTTCATTTAAAACTTTTTTTTATGTTTTGCAGAAAATATATTTTGATTTGAAACTTCTTGTCTTTTCCTATTGCCAAGAAAGTTATCCTTAGCGTCTGGGGCGTAATTTGTTATGGGGCAGGGGGGGGACTGCCCCTTCACCCCAGCTGAAACTTAGCATCTTCAAAAATCTTGTCAAAACTAATATAGACCTACATAATTCAAGAAACAGATCAGTTTTTTTAGTAAACCTTTATTTTTATGGTACTGTGTGGCTCATTTTTCACGTGGTCATTTTCACTTGACTTGGGAAAATCGGCTCCAGCTTTGCCTCCCTCCCCTCCAGGATTTTGACAAAATTACGCCACTGCTTAGTGTTTCTAAGTTAAATATTAGAAATATATAGAAACTATTGAAATAAAAAAGCAGTAGGTCGCTACGTAAGGAATTGGAAGGGGGGGGGGGGGGGGGTCAGAACAGTACTTATTTCGGGAAACGGCTTTTTGTGCGAAGTGTTGTTCTTGTTACTAAATGTTGACAGCGTCTAAAGGAAACAGGTTAAATGAATAAATCTGTTACCATTATATTTTTTTTTATTTTTTGCTCTTTTCAAGTATCATGGTCACTTTCCTGACGACGAATCCCCCCATTCATGGTCCCATGTTTAGCCCTAATAATATTCTTCTCCGTTCTTTCCAATCTCACGATATGTCTCTTCTTGCTTAAAAGGGGTTTCTGCATTCTTGACGTTATCAAATCCAGTCTTTAACTAGTGATCATTGCAATATTTGATAGAAATATTAATACAAATAATTTTAGAATGTGGATAAGAATGGAAGGGAACATGATAATCTGATTAATCGAAACTGGCTGAAGTAAAAATTTCATTGTTTTAGGATTTCCTTTTTTATATACTCCTAGGGCTACATCTGAGGCCATCAGGGGGTGGGGTAAATCCACCCACCAATACTTATATAGTCGACTCTCGATAATTTGACATTCGATAACCTGAATACCTCGATAATTAGAACTTTTTTCGCAGTCCCTTGAAAAACACTTGATAAATTAAAAAAGAAACACCTCAAAAATTTGGATTTTTAACGAGGAAATCTTGGTTATATTGGATATATTGGTATAAATTCTGTGAAAATAACAGTTTTGACCTCTATAATTATGATTGAAAAACCCTGGAAAATGTCAGTTCTACCACCCTACATTACTGCTTAAAAAAAGTGAGATTTCTAAGGAAACATAAAACCCCGCAGGGTTAGCAGAGTCGAGAGATTTAACAGGTATCATTCCTCTTGACACAGAGTGTTTACTTCTACCAAACTGTGATACCTTTGAGGATTTTGTTCACATAAACAAGGAAATTGCTGTCCATTGTGCTTTAGCCGATGCCGAATTGTTGATTTTTCAACATGAGGAGGAGGAGGAGGATAAAAAAGAAGAAACACTTGCTCCAGTCCATCACCATTGAAAATGAATTGGTAAATGTAAATGGAAGTTGCTTCATAAAAAAAAAATCTTGTTATTTTGAACATCTCGGTAATTGACCTTTTCCTCTGTTCCCCTGAGTTTCAAATTATCAAGAGTCAATTGTACTTAAAGTGTTATTTGAGGGTAATGCAAAATAAATTCACTCGGTCCAACATCCCCAGCCAAATAAATCAATTTTAGGGTCTTGGAAAAAATTGCAAAGAGTGCCATTATTACTCGGTTTTCATAAGGTATTTTGGTACTGTTCTAGTAGCCGGGCAACATGCGAGACAGCCACTCAAGAAAACTTCAATTCGTGTTCCCCGGATACTAGAACAGTACCGGTATTTTTTCTAATATAATATTTATTTATCAGCATTACATAAAGAAACAGAGAAAACACAAGCTGAGAGTTTTTTACTTTTTTTAAGCATCATTAATGAACGCTTCAAGTTTCATCACCGGTTATCTTGGAAAACTTTTCTAAAAAGGATGATACAAACAGTGGAAAATACTAACAAATTTACTTTTTTGAGCTTTGCTAACAATCTGACAAAGCTCGATCCTTGAGGGGGAACTTTCACAAAGAAAATCATTTGCAGACACCATTGGCAGCATCCAGCGATCAACATTCTAGCTCTGGGAAACATATTTGATATCATTCTTTTTTACAAGTGGATTTTTCTTAATATTTCTTTAATTTTTTTATAGTATAATATTTTCTTTTTTTACAAACAGGGTAAAAAATGATATTTATTTATCAGCATTACACGAAGAACCAGAGAAAACACAAGCTGAGAGTTTTTTCTCTTTTTCTTCGAAGCATAATAAATGAATGCTTCAAGTTTCATCGCCGGTTATCTTGGAAAACTTTTCTAAAAAGGATAAAACAAACAGTGTAAAATACTAACAAATTTACTTGTTTTAGCTTTGCTAAAAATCTGAAAAATGATAATATAATATTTATTTAATGTTTTATTTAATGTTTTTTTTTTAATGACGCTACATCACTTCCATGGATTGTTACTACATTACTTACATGGGTTTGTTTTGCTGCTTCCTGGTATTTTACAAAGTAGTAATCCAACCACAATATTTCGTATTGGTGCGTACATAGAGAAGGGATTAGAAAGAAGGAAAAGTTTTTACAATTAATTATTATCTATTATATGGAACTACGTTTATTTTCTCGATAAATTACCATTAGGTATTTTTTGCTATGCATCATGTTTCTGTGTGTTTCGTAATTTGTTCTGTTGTGATTTCTTTATTTTTTCTAAATTTTTGTGTGTATATGGCTCTTGGGCTTTGGAAATACACGATCTATCTATCTATCTTTCAAACAGTTCGTGGTAACGAACTGTAAGTAAGGAGCGACCCGGCTCAATAGTAACCGAAACTCTAAAAACGGAATTTTTATACCAATAGATGCATCAAAAGAATCAGATTTTAATTCTGATTTCAAATATATAAGTTTCATCAAGTTTAGTCCTACTCATCAAAAGTTACGCGCCTGATAAAATTTGCTTGATTTTCGAAAAAGGGATGAAACACCCCCTAGAAGTTATAAAACCTTAATGAAAATCCCACCATCAGATTCAGTGTATCAGAGAACTCTAGTGTAGAGGTTTCAAGCTCCTATCTGCAAAAATGGGGAATTTTATATTTTTTTTTGCCAGAAGAAAGATCACGGATGCGTGTTTATTTGTTTTTCTGTTTTTTTTTTCAGGGGTGATCGTATCGACCCAGTGGTCCTAGAATATCGTGAGAGGGCTCATTCGAACGGAAATTAAAAGTTCCAATGCCCTTTTTAAGTGACCGAAAAATGGAGGGTAACAAGGACCCCTCCCACGCTCATTTTTCCCAAAGTCATCCGATCAAAATTTTGAGATAGCCATTTTGTTCAGTATGGTCGAAAATATGATAACTATTACTTTTAGGACAACTTAATCCCCGGGAGGAGGGCTGAAAGATATGAAGTTTACCCAATGTTTACATATAGTATTGGTTATTGGTAAGTATACAGACGTTTTCAGGTTTTTTTCTTGTTTATGGGGGGGGGGGTGTCGGGGGTTATGTGGGAGGATCTTTCCATGGAGGAAGTTTTCATGGGGAAGGGACATTGCTATGAAGGGGGCGCCGGATATTCAAGCATTATTTAAATGAAAAAAAAACAAGTTTTTTTTAACTGAAAGTAAGGAACGACGTTAAAACTTAATACGAACAGAAATTATTCCGTACATGAAAGGGGCTGTCCCCTCCTCAACGCCTTCGTTTTAAGTTTTAATGTCGCTCCTTACTTGAAGTTAAAAAAACTTGTTTTTTTTTTATTTAATCTTATACTTAAAGCTGTCGGTTTTAGGTGAAGCGTCTCACCCCAAGAACTCTCTTTTTTATGACGTTGTCTAATTTTTATTCGAGACCAAATAGCGCATGGAATGAATATCGCAAGTGCAATAACAGTACAGATGCACATCAGAACTGCCAGTGACATTGTGTTCAAATAGCTCTCCTAGATAACAGTTCGGAGAATTTATCAAGCCTTATTAACATCACTCTTGAATGAGTGGTCACAGACTTTAAAAGAGCTAGTCTAAATGGTTTCAATTTAAACTTGAAGCCAATGGACACCTTTTTCGTTAACAGTTTAAAAAATGACTATTTATTCTATTCAAAGTGGTATATTCCCAGTTCATTAGGTACATTCCAATTTCATGCGACAGAGTTAGTAGTTACCTTGTATACAGTTTCAGGGATACATGTGTAACCGTACAATTCGTTTAAAGTATACATTCAGATATACGCCTGAAGGCATAGATATGTGTGTGTACTTTAAACGAATTGTACGGTTACCAGGGTCATTTGCCTATTACAATGAACTCTACATTGGGTTGATAGACATGTTTTCTATTATGACACCCATTTTTGGAGGACAACCAGAGAGAGAGAGCGACGGTCACACTAACTACTTGATTAGTAGTTGGATTCGGATATAAGGAGTAATTTTCATTGTATTTCATATTAGTAAGAGAATTGAATTCAAAGAGAATAGTTTATTTGAGAGGATATTAGTGGAGAAAAAATGAGTGGTGCATTTACACTATTGGATATTAATGATGGAACCGACAGCAGCAGCAGCAACGATATACGAGTACCTAATGTAGCTGTGGAAATAACCGCTGGGTGTAGACTATGTCTTGAATGGGACATTATGTATGCAAGATACGTGATATCATTAAGCAAATTTAAGCAGGAGGAGCAACTATGTTTTGCTGGAAAAGTGAATATTCTCCATATAAATAAACTTCGGTCAGCATTAGATGTCCTATCGAAATATATTGATGAGAACAAAATGCATCAGTGAATATTATTATTGTAATTATGTTCAATAAAAATGTTTCTAAATCAATGGTATTTTTTTTCTTTCTATAGTAGACAAGCGTATATTTTCTAGAGTAGAAAAAAGAAATTCTGATTAGTCTGAAGTTGGTTGTGAGAGAGTTAGGACTATAAAAATGGATAGATTCGAGAAAGAGCGAATCATGAAGAATCTACTTCTTATGGAAAAACGTTTGATTCTAGATGATGATTTTCTAGAGTTGTCTATTCAAAGGAAGATATTTTCTCGAGGAATGCTTGTCGATATAATGAAAACTGATTCTCCATCATTAGACTATTGTATGAAGCTTCTACATCGTGGTCCAAATGCATTTACACAATTTATTGATATATTGATCACGACACGACAAAATGATATTGTGGATATGCTTTTAAACATTAGTTTAGAAATTTAGGACTTTTTTTTTTTTTTTTCATAAGAAAGATGGTGCTCAAGGATGATTTACTCCTCTCTCTCTCTCAGACATTATTTTTTTTGTTGCTAGCTCAGTTTCATTGTGGCAGTGAGAGCGTTAACACATGACAAAATGTTCCATACATGTCCGTTATGTATGTACACACAGGGCAGCTGGTCATCATGTGAGAATTGCACAATGATTGAGGAGTATGATGAAAAGTGTAGATTATGCAACCCGTGTAAATTGCACAGAGGATATGCTGTACAAATTAAAGGTTGTAATTCCTGTCTTGAAGAGGTGTGTGACTCTCATCCTAGAGGTCACCTATGCTCCAATTGTCATTATGATAAGTGCAAGCAGTGGGAGAGTACATATCCCGGTATGATTGGAAAGAATCCTAACCGTGATTTTAGTTTATTGCTACGAGATTGGTATCGTCGTGGTTTTAGATTGTTCTGGGAGGAGGAACCGGGTCAACGATTCAACTGTTGGAACAACAAAAGAATATGGTTTCTACGTCATCGTTGTGAAGACACTGGGTGTTATGATTATAAGCCCACTGATTTTTATATGGCTGTGACGGAATGTGATTCGACACTTGAGGACACTGTTTGTGAAATTGCTTCAAATAGGCAAATTGAAACATGTGAATTCTATAGAATGAATGAGAATAGTATCATTGACTATACAAAGAGATATGACAAGAGTGAAGTCACACTCTACTGTAGAAAATGTGACCCTGACATTGCACTACATCAGGATCAGTACACTGTGAATTCAGATAATCTACCTGCACTAGTTGTTGTCGACAAATACCTACTAGTGGATGAAATCTAAAGAGTAGAAAAGTCGTTTTTATCATGTATATAATTTTTTTTTTTATTAATAAACAATTTCACATACATCTTTAGAACATTTTATTCTTAGGGCACTAAAATCAATATTAAATACACTTGTAAGTATATTCTCCACTAGAAAGTCGTTCAATTGAGGTAAGTCAACGTAGATGTTGAGAAACTGCTTGTAGGTGTAGCCACGACATCTGAACATGAAAAAGAGTAGTGCATGAAAGCCACATGTCTTAGTCGCTAAATCCTGTACTCTTCGTTGATTTTGAATAATGGTTTTCCCACTGCTTTCAATAAAGTTGCTGATGTATGGAGCGTAGAATTTATACGATAGGCCAAGAGGATCAAAAAATTCAATATTCTTCGCTGTTTGAAAGATGCTTAGCCAATGACCGGTCTTCAAAGTCGACGGACTGCTATTAACAATGATCAGGGTATTGTTAACACTTGGAATTTTTTCAATGAAGTCCGAAGGTATGCAATAGGACTTGTACTGGGACATGTATGGATCCATACTAAATACGTTGATTATTTGGTTTGTGTTCATGGTGCTAGGTCTAGTAGAACACTGCCGTCGGGCGTGATTTCCCAATAGGTTTCAAATTGACTCAGTGATATTAGCGTGATACTCTCAGTCAGAGCATTGGCAAATGTACACTCTAAACGTACATTCCCTGTTCGTACTATGCTCATATCCTGTGTGCCTGACAAATCCAAAACAATAACCCCATGATTTTTTGAAAACATTGAATCGGTTATTCCATTTTCAAATAGTTGAGAGTCATGATCTAGGGATTGCATGGTCAACTCGTACAGAGTTCTATAGGATTTTTTGTCAAATGATAGAGTGTACAGTGGAATACCATTCACTTTGCACACAAGGCTAGATAGACCGAAAAAATTAAAATCATGGGGAGATTCAGTCCAGGATCCAACGGCACTCCCACTCTTCACAAAGGCCAAAGCCAATTTTGATGGGATTTCTCCATTGATAAATGATGAATCGCTATAGCTACGAGAGCCGGTGGCAATGTGACGTTGATTGGTGATTGTATGGGGGACAAGAAGTTTAATGTTGTTGCCATTGGCTCTTAGCTTTTCCACTGCCAATGCAACAGAGCTCATAACCTGTTGTTTTCGGACGTGGAGAATTGCCGATGTGATAATGACATTTGCATCGGGTGCTGCAGGAAGTGTTTTTCTCAAAATGAAATTCGATGGGGCCATCTGTAACTTTATGTCAATCTTGACATTGGGGGGTAGCCATTGGGATATATTGAATATCTCATGATTTAATTTTCCAACTAGATGATACTCCTGGGTCACTGCTGTAGTCAACTCACCGTCAGTATCAACACCTGTTCGATATTCATAGCCCAGCGATTGTCCTCTCATCTCCTTGTATGCCTTTGGTGTCATCATCATAAATTGTATGTAGCTTGCATAGTTGGATAAATTATTGCTAGTGCTCACCAATGTTCCATTAATAAATACATTAATTTGTTTGAATAGGTTGTGTAGAATACAGTTTTCATAGGAGAGACCATCGCCGGCATTTGGAGTTGTATTATCTGACTTTTTCTTCACCACAACATTTAAATCAATAAATGTTGACGACAAATCAATGAAATAGTCTTCATTGGAAAATATTTGAAAGTGTATATTTTCCGAGAGGGGTTGTTGAGGGTGAAATTGTTCATAGTAGCCATACTTGACACTGACATCAACATTTTCAGCATTGAATAGATTCAATGAGGAACTGATTGATGGATATGATTCCTTGTGGGGGAGATAAGTCATCTTAAGAGAAGAAATCCTTCTTTGATCTAACAATCTTTTTCTTTTTCTTCTTCTTCTGTTGCTTATTGGACTTCGTTGTTTTATTCCTCAAAGTCCTTGTTGATGTCCTTTGCTTCCTGCCTGGGTGGAGACTGATGAGTGAATGACGCGAACGCATCCTTTTCAATCCCTCCCCATTTTGTCTAGATTTTAATTGTTCACCAACGGCTCTTGCTGAAGATCTAATATTTTCCTTAACACTCTCCTTGAAATTCTTGCCCGACCCCCAGTCCTGTAGTGTGGAGGCAGCAAAATTTGATGCAGCAGGTACAAGATATTTTCTGGCAAGGGGTAGTGCAGAACGAAATAGCTTAGCAAACCAGCTACCAAGACCATAGCCAGACATTGTAGTACGCCCCTTGTAGTAGTCCAATCCATTGCCTATTTGACGTGGACTCAAAGCACCAACATAACAGTCAATATCGGGACAGACAAATGGAATTCTTCTATTGTTCATTTTTTAGGTTATTGTACCCTCGTTGTCGTTGACAATGGGTCGAAAATGACATGTAATCACTGCTAAGCCTTTTGAAATTGCTATTGGATCACCTAATTCAGTTCTTAGTGTTAACTGACAGAGCTCCAAATAGGAAGTGTTTACGGGAATATACTGAAGATGCTTTATATTGTAGTGGTGAACATGTTCTTGATTGGTTTTTCGTTCAAGAACTCGTAGGAGGGGAACATTTGAATTACCAACCCGAGATGTTTCCACAAATGAAGCGTAGAGAAATATACAAGTGTCCGTGGAGAAGCTGGGTGCATAGTCTGCATAGATAACATGGTCAATACCACTGAAATTTTCTGTCTTAATAATACGTTTTTTAAAACCAAGAACCTCACGTAAATTCTCATTGAGGAAAATTCTTTCATTCTCATATGGATTGGTAATATAAATTCTCCTTTGTTCCGTCGAGTAATTGAAAGTGAAACCACCTTTTTTTCGACTTGCAATTTTTTTGTTGATAACTCGACACAGTTCATGCATGTTATTGTATTCCCTGTAGGGGATGTTAGCAATAGGGTACTGATTAGAGTCAAAAGTTGCCATTGCACCTTCATCACCGAATTCAAACGGTCGTATTTTTATTTCATATTTACGATCCTTTCTCAGGATGTCATAGGTATTTTTGAGAATACAGTCGACAAGAGCCACTTCATATGCACCGTCAAATTTGATGGCGGGGGAGAGTTTTGTCCAAAAATCACTTGTCGTATTCAAGTCATTGTAGAGAGGATCGGAAACGTTGGACATGAAAGTTACATAGAAATCATTGGGCATTGTCAATATCTTCAACACCAATCCAAGAATCAAAATCAGAGTTGTATCCTAGCCAGCGAACAAGTAACTGTTTCTTACCCCCGCGAGTACGTGTCTTTAATATCTTTTCAATTTGATAGATTTCACTGGCATTTTTAACTTTTTGCAATTCATAGTCATAAAAGCCGCCGAGAATCTCTTCATCTTTGGTATCACGCAAACGATAAGTTATGGGTGTAGTGTCTAGGATTTTTGCCACTTTAAAAAGTTCAGTGGACCACAAGTAATTCCCCTTTTCAAAAACATTAGTTGTTCTATTAATTCGAACCGTATCACCAACACTGAATTTATTTTTCTTCTTCTTCTTGACTTTTGTTTCATTGGAATATTGTTTAAGAAAGGTGTCAATTGTATCATGATCAGAATGATGAACTTCCGTTGGCGTAGAGTTGGACAATGATCGATGAGCTCGTTGATTATAAATCAACATGATTTTATCAAGATCATGAATAAAAGCCGATGTATTTTTCAATGTACAATATCTTGAAATTAAAAGTCGAATAGTTCTTATCAATCGTTCGGCCAATGCAGCCTTTATAGGACTGTGACTATGATAGAGCAGTGTACTATATTTTTCTAGTACTTTTGCAACATGAGGATTAACAAATTCACTACCACGATCCGTTTGAATTTTTTTATATGAATCCTGTTGGAGAATACTTTCAATGGCCTGAGCAACTTCAACACCTCTCTTTGATCGCAATGGAATTGCATATGCATAACGACTATAAACACTGATTGCAAGTAGAATGTACTTGTACGGTGTATTGTGACGCCGTTGAAGCTCATCTAGAGTCAGGAGATCTGCTTGCATTATATGCAATGGGTAAAAGGCTTTAGTTTTTCGATATTGATTGGCACGAAGTCTATGATTTCTATGCAGAGTGTAACTTGATTCATTTTGTAGATAGTCTTGTACATTTTTAGTGGGAACACCAGTGACTTTGGAAAGAGTTGTGGGGGAACTTAAACTCCCCACCTCACCAATATTTTCATAAACACCTTTCAGAACTTCAACCATTTTGAACGTAAACACGTTGTGTAACGTCCGCTACCCTTTTGTATACTGGCCGTTGGTGGTGGTGATGGTGGTGATGATGACTTGATACGTCTTCGCTTTTGTCTAGCTATCAGCGGTGTGCTAGTATTTTCCAAAATTGATTTAAAATCTTCTTCTTCAAGTTCATTTTTTAATGGTGTCAATGTTGTTGTTGTTGATGATGATGATGACGATGATGCATGTTCATTTAATTTTTTTAGAATTTGTCTATTGCCAATAAGACTTTTGGGGAAGTTTAATGTATTTAGAAAGTTGTATAGATGAGTGTCAAATGATAATAGTCCTTTACGATTTGTAACCATATCATAGATTAAATCAAGTAGATTATAGCTCTTGCCCTGAATTATAATCCCTGCCCCATTGCTCTCAACTTGAATGTGATCACTTTCCAAGAGATAGGCTAGGAGTCGTTTACTTTGTTCACGATATGAGTGGGGCATTAGATTTCCAATTTTCAATACAATCGAATCCAATTCCTCCTTCTTCAATTGTGTTCCAGCAGCACCAGCAGAATGCTGAGGAGATGATTCTTTTTTGGGGTCAGCAGCAGCAGCAGCAGTGGGCTTCGAGCGATAGGACTTGTGTTTGTCCACTCGACGAAGTGCATCTTGAAGTAAAAGCAGTTTTTTATCATCCTCAATATTTTCATTGTCAAGGAATTTACTCAGATTGTTCTCAAAGTGTTCGACGGGTGAGAGAGCGAGTTCTATTGGAGTCAATTTATAGGGTTTTGCCATTCTCTCTCTCTCTTTTAGAGAAAACTGTTTACAAGTCCTGCAATTATTGGCAGTAAAAGTGTGAAAAAGCTACCGCCCGCCTGAAGAAGTCGTTTCCTTTTGAAATTCTTTCCTTTCTTTTTAGAGGCCAATGTACGTACAATGGAACGATGTTGCTTTGCCTGTTGCTTAACTACTTCTGGCACTTGAACATTACCCTCGATCAAATTTAAACAAAGTTCGGATATTAGATTAATGAAATCGTTGTCAATACCGTGTTTGAGTATTGCTTTCCTAAGCGGAGGTTTTGAAGTGCTTAGAACTGAAAACAAATGTCTATTTTCATGTAGTTTCTTCAGTGTCATGATAGCAACTAATAGGTTTTTTTAGTGTTCACGGGGAGATATACTGTAATTTCATTGTCAAAAATATCTGTGACTACACGTAGATCCTCGGGTGTATTTTGATTAAGATCCAATAGGATGTAGCCGTAGGGTTTATTAGTTGCCTGATTGTATGCTGAGAGCAGAAATTTGGGGGCTCCCGGATAGATTTGTTTATTGAGAGTTATTAGCGAGCTAGAATCACGAACAACTCTGTAGATGATATAGTAGGTGCAGTTCAATGCAAGTGTTCGCATACACTTGCTCTGATGAAAGAGATTGTGTAGAACCAGAGTAACGGAAATCTGTTCATGATGAGAGCGAACAGTGAACAGTTGTAGCATTTCCTGGGACCATTGTTCAATAGATTCAGCCAGATCGTCAATGATCAACCAAGAGTTTTGTTCAATAATGCTGAAAACATCAAGTCCCTGTATGAATTGTATCTGCACCAACCCCATGGTGGTGGCAATTGCTTTTATTTTATCATATGACTCCTGCCAAATACTATAGCAATAGTAGATTTTTTTCGGCTTTTCCACAAACATTTTATCACAATTTTTTATTATTTTAGTTAAGAGTGTTGTTTTGCCCGACATTGACGGTCCACACAGAAACGATCTGAATGGTGTTTTAAATTGATACATGTTCCCCTCAACAGTTCACCTGGACAACTAACTGTAGACTATGGCTGTCTGATGACTAAATAATTTCCCTATTACTACTACTACTACTACTACTACTACTCCGCTCAAGAATAATAACGAGAAGAAGAAGAAGAAGAATAAAGAATAATATTTTCTTTTATTATATACATAAAAAAGGTGACAATACTTTAAAAAATATACTACATTGAAAAAGGCACATTAAACATGAATAAAAAAAAAAATACACTTGTTTTAAATTTATTTATAATAAAAAAATACAACATTTACATAACCACTAGAAAAAAAAACAAAAACAAACACTTAAATAAATACACTTTTTTTTTCTGTTTATTTATTTATAAAAAAAATACAACATTTATTGGACTAATGTGCACTTGAAATATCACACTTTTATTTACAACATTTTAAATTTTGGGGTCCCCCTCCCCCCGGGGGGGGGGGGGGGGGGGCGGCCGCTGCGGCGGCCGGGGCCGGGAAGCGCCGGGCGCCGGGGGCCCGCTGCGGCGGGCCCGGGCCGGGGCCGGCATTAAATACTGGAAATTGATCTGCCTTGCAAACACACACACATTGAAAATTGATTGTGATAGAAAAAAAAAGAATTAAAAAAAAAAAAACCTAATTACCCAAAAAAAAAAAAAAAAAAAAACCCCTCCCACCCAATTTATACTTTTTTTTTTTTTTTTTTTTTTTTTAGTGAATTTAAGTTAATTTTTTTAGACCGAGTTGTTTTCTGTACTCTGTACATTCAACTCGGTCTGAAATTAAATAATGACCGTGTGGCAATACCTTCACACCATCCTCAAGTACATAGACTTTGTCCGATATGGCAGACATGGCGTTTTTCTCAACTCTAACTGTGTAGTTTTTAAATTGTAAAGAGCGAATCGCCATGACTTTCGCCCTTGGCACTAAACTACGTTCCACACAGTTTCTATACACACTCATGTCGAAATTATTTTTTACAAAGTGTGTAGGTACCCCCTTGCAAACTTGTTTGATATCCTTGCCGTGCGTTTCCACACAGTATACCTTCGGTCCAGGAAACACACCACTGGATATCAGATCGCTACCCGTTTCAGATTTTAACATTAACAATTGATTTGGGGCCTGGCGTTTCACTAGCTCTGGGTAGAGGGATTCGTCCCAGTTAGTGTAGTCCATTCGTGAGCTAATGTACTCGCCATTTTCCAAATCATTCAATAGATTTTCAGTTTTGACTTTTAACAGGAGTGAATCAGTGTCCCCGTAGTACACTTGAACTTGTCCCTCAATCGGCCACTGTACCTTGCATACATTATAATAAAATGACAACATGAGTTTCTTGGATATTTCAGTTATTGCACTTCCGCCTGCAATATTTTTATTTAATACAATGTTTCTTTTCTTGCGATGTAGGAGAACCATATTGGAGTCTATGATTGTGAACGATGTGAAGTTTGGATCCGCAATGATTCGAGCACAATCTTTGGGGTTGGTTACAATGTCACATCGACTTCTGTGTCGTACGCTCTCGCACATTTTACCGAAAGCTGAGTTCAAAATGAGTTTATAGACTTCTTTTTCAACTTTCGTTTTCGCTTGTGAACGCTTACTGACAAAGGTGTCAATAAACGTTTTCATGTAAGGCTTTTGATCAAATTGGAGGGCTCTATGAATCTTTGTGACCTTGAAACCATTGGATACCATCCATTTCAATAGCACGTGATGAACAACGATATTCTGTTTCGGGTTGAGATCGGCAATTAGTTTTTGTTTTGAAGGTACCCAGTGCATACTCCCGTCCTCTACTAAGGATAAATTGTAGGGGCTCAGAGAGTCCCTACCCACCGGTCTATTTATGCATGGAAAAACAAAGTCTTTTACCGAGTCATGGATTTCCATGGGTATTTCACCGTCAATTTCAAAAAAACCATCCCTGTGCCCCATTCTCCTCAACACTGGCAATGTCGGGGAAATTCGAAGCACAGGGATTGTCAAGCCATTTATAATTGCCACACGGCAAACAGTAGTGAGACATTGCCGATGGGTAAAGAGAATTCATATCCAAAAAAACTGCGTCCGACTTTTCATCGGTGTGCTGTCCACTCGGATCAGTTTTCATGATACGATCCCCGTGAAAAACATACCCACCCCTCATTGATCTCTCTACAAACAGATGCTGATCCACATCGGCGATCAGACCTATTTCTTCTTTGCTGATTTTAAGTATCAAGTCCATCACCAAATGGGGAGTGGAAAAATAATAACCTAAATCCAACCCAAATTCCCCATAGATTTTATCCGTATTTTTGCACACAATATCCAGAAGAGTGAGTACGTCACTGGCCAAGTAAAGTTTACAATAATCCCACCCATTTTTACATCCGCCCTTTGCCCAAACCCTCTTAGCAAATTCGTAGTCGCTAGTGGTGCACTCACTCTCAGTAAGAGAATTGTAAAAAGCTTCAATGGGCGGTAGTGACACCTCATCTAGCCTCGAGCCAGAGTTGTAATAATCATATGGATATATACCTTACACGTTAATAAATCATACATTTCATCATCGGGGAAGCGCTGTTTGAGGAGGGGGAAGCTATCAAAATTGTCACTTTTCTGCACCTGAATCAATTGACTTAAAGATTTGGGGAAGAAGCTGAAAGAGTCTAAAAAACGGATTTTATTCAGGCACGTGTTACCCTTGTCAACTGTTTTCCACATGAATTCTAGCAGCAGTAGCTTCTCCGATGATTTGGGTATGATATTATATGAAAAAGAACCATCTATCCATGCGTCATCTACAACTCCTCCCTTGGCAATGCGGGCCAACGCCGGAAGAATAAACTTTAAGTCGTAATTGGAATTGTGTATAAAAACAGGTACGAAATATTGTTGTCTAACGTTTAAATTGCATGACTGGTGTGCTACCCCTCTAAAGTTACTCCCTCCCGATGTAATTTCCTGCCACAAATGATCATGGTCGATCACCTTCCTCCTCCCCCCATTCCCAACACCATCATCAAATTCTCCCTTGCAAACCCAACACATTTTACGATTTTTAATGGCCACTATGTCATCTGGTGATAGGACCATAGGATAGTTTGTATAACGAAGGCGCGAAATTGCACCGTTCGCTGTTTTGACTAGACTGACCAATGCCGAGCGCATGCAGTCTTCACCGTCACTCAACATCTCAACTACCTCCAGCACTTGCATGGTATTATTGGAATCTCGTTGCGCGTGAGCGTAAGAGACCCCTATGGCTTCATGTATTTTAACATGATTTGAATTTGACGGATCGCACACGTCTGTCAGCTTAGCCTCGCAGTCCAAAGCGATCTTATTGCTCTGCAGGAGCGTGTTTTGAAAATTTTTAAAACGTAAAATCGCTCTATCTCCGCTTACCGTCTCCACAGCCTGGTATCCATGACGTTTACAGTGTTTCATGTGATGCTTTAACTTTAAATCAGAGCGAAATCTTGAGAGGCATGTTGGACAGTAATAGCATACACCCCCTCGATGTTTACCCTCACTTAGAACCCTACTAATATCCGTAATCGGATTGAAATGACCAATTGAATCGGAGTCTGTGGGTGGGGTGTATAGAAGCCACACCCAATATTCTACTGATTCAATTGAAGGAGCCCGCACTGGAAATAATACACCCTTCTTATCGGAACGCTGACCCTCTTCAAATTCTGTTTCATACTCTAACACCGTGACACCAATCTTTAAATGTGCATTAGCCCGCTCAAAAATATCTATTCCTTTTAGTGTCACGGGATATTGACCATTTAAACAATTAAAATTTACTTTGGGGAACTTTGAACCCTCCCTACCATTAACTGCCATTTTATCCAACTTCTTCTTAGTGGCATCTTCGCGCAGAGGTCTGTATGCCCCAATTAAAAACGCATACTTGAAACACTGCAGCCTCGTATCGAAACAGATTCGTTGTATCCCCCTACACCCCTCTAAATCTGAATGATATTTTAAAACTATAGCCCTCTCCCCATGCCCACCTCTTACAATAAAATCCTTTTTAAACCTACAAATGTTAACATTTAAACTTTCAATAAATAAAACCACAGATCCACTACCCCCCTCGTTATAATTTTCCCACTTACTTTGAATACTATTGGCCCAATTTAGAAAAACCTCCCCATAATTTGATAAATGCGGGTGTATTGCCAACATCTCTGTGTGCAAGTATTTCGAATACATCTCACCCGCACTTTCATTTAAAAAAAATATTTTTAGTGCTATTGATGCTTTTAAACTGACCCCCACTCCCCACACCCCCATTTGTTGTTCAAGAATGGCTCGAATCTTATCAGTATATGAATGTGTAATGGTCAGGGGATCTGTTATTATATCCCCCGACACTAGAGAGTTGAAAGGGTCACCGAATTTGGCGCTGTAGACCAATGTGTGATGCAAGGCAGAGTTGGAGAGAAAAAAATCCGGAAGAGGGGATACTGTTGCTGTTGTATTACTACTACTTCTATCTATAGCATTAAGTGGAGTGGTGGCGGGTGACAGAGAATTGTCAATAACACCACTCCCAGTCTGTTCAATCATATTGGAGGGATGTGGCATGAGGTCCCCTAGCACATATTCCAATGTGTTTGGGGACAATTGGTCGAGCCAGCCTGTATTGTCCTCTGATGGAATTTCGTTATGAGGACCCGGTTCAGATTTACTTGTAACATCACCATCTAAATATTCACGCATGAAACTATCTGTCCACACCGGATCCTCAAGCATGTCAATATCACAGCTTAAGTCATCCAGGCTGGCCATTTCCCCAAAAACATCGTTAAGGAAGCCACTTTCCCACTCCATATTCTCTAGGACCAGTGTAGCTTCATCCCTGAACTCTGCTGGTGGTGAGAGAATTGGTCCTGTAAATATACTTGCATCATCACTCAATGGTGCTGCCGCTGGGGGTGCTATATTTTTAATCTGTAGAAAAAAAAAAGTTTTTTATTTTTTATGTAAAATAATCATTTTTTTTTTTTAGTTAATAAACTTTTGTCAATTTCTCATAGTCATTGTCCCACCACCTGAACAATTAAAAGAAGAAAAAAAAAAGTTACATTGCCGTATGTCTTTCATAATGTCAACTGAACATGTTAAAAAAAAAAAAATATTTTTTTTTTGTCGGGGAAAATGTAGTCTTATTCTTATTAGAAGGGTAAGTTCGAACAAGAGAATGATAGAAAAAATTAATGGTTTTATTCCAAATTTTTTTTTAAAATAAAAACGCAAAATATGAGTCCAATTCAATTCTTTGAGCTTCTTCATTGTAACTGTTAATGAAATTGGACCATTGTTCGACTGATGCAGTATGTTGTACGAGCAGTTGCTCCTCGGCTTCAGTTAAAGGAAACGAACTCCATATGTCGGAGCTCGGTGGTGCTACCTTCTCAAGAATCCGTATTTTCCTCTGTCTTTTGCCAACGGATTTTTTCGACCTGGGCTAAATAAATACTGGTAAGAGAGAAGAACTTTTTTCTCCGTCCATATCAACAATTAAAATGTTGGATGGTTCCCCCCCCCCCCAAACCCCCCCCCCCCCCCCAAACCCCTCCCAGGGAGAACCCTTGGGAACCGGGGGGGGCTTCCTTCGAGGTAGGAGGATCGATACCCTTTCCGAGTTGGAGGGGTATCGGATTTCACAACACTGTTCAAATAGTCTCAAATTCTTTTCTTGAAAACACCTAAGTGTTTCAATGAAATGGCCAAAAACAGCTTCATCCAAATAATGTTTCTTAAAATTGCTGCGAAGACATATTTGGAAATTGTCAAAAAACCTTTTTTCCCTGTGTAAATTGAAGATATGTATCTTGCTATTTAACGTCCAATTTGCATGCGACCCTACTTAGAATTCAAAATCGGATTAAAAGGCGATGGTAGATCTGATAAGTATGGCGGATGTATTCAAATGCATTAGGGAGGAAAATACCAGTCTAAAAGTGCGTGTTAACTGTACGGTAGCAATTGTTTTCAAATAGTTAGTTTTTTTGTCTAAAAGGAATATTGTATTAGAATGCATCTTAGTTATAAGTTACGAGGTAAGGTTTTTTTATATTTAGAAATGCATGATAAGCACTCCATAAATATCGCTAATTCGGTTAATGAAAGAAAATTAAATAGCTTAAAAACAAATTTTAAGTTTTTAAAAAGCTATGCCCCTGAGAAAATTTACCTTATTTTTTTGAAAATAGGGATAGAAAAAAAAAATTATGTATATACTTACAAATTCTAACTGGACTTCTGTATCTGAACTCCTTGGCAAAACTTGAGGGGGGTTAAGGCCACAATCTTCAGTAGGTGGAGCTGAGGCATTATATAAGGCAGTCCACTCCCTTTTCAAGTTCCTTCCAGCTGATATGGAGCTAACACGGGGGTCAGAGGTCCCTGTCATTAAAAGATTCGCAGGCATTGGCTGGTCTTGTGTAGTTCTAGTAGCGAATTTGATAACTGAAGGTCTTGTAGCTTGCATTAGTATACCTTCGCTATAGCGTGCCCTCTTTTCAGAAGGGGGGGTATTGCATGTGTCCACTTCCTTGAAAAAAAAATGCATTTTAGGTTTGGGAAAATAATTCAGTTTATGTTAGGCATTTAAAGTACTGCAAAACATTTTTTTTTTTTTTTTTTCAATAGAGCTAAGCACTTTTTTTTTTTTCAAAAACATCCCTAAAAAGGTTAACTAATCATGATAAAAATCACACCGTAAATGCAGACTGGCCTGGAAGTATTTTCAAAAACACACCTAAAAAAAAAAAAAAAAAAAGCCGCCGTAAGCTTCAACCTATAGGAGAATTATTTAGAGGTTTCAGCTCCTAAAAACAATAGGCTTCTAAGTATATAAGTACCCTTAGTTCTAGTGTATGGAAAGAATTTCTTCCTTAACTTAATGATAAGATAATTTCTTTTTTCTATTATAATAATGAGAAAATTTTTACTCACCAGAAATTGCTTTGAAATATCCATTTTCTATATAAATGCTTACAAAAAATGTCAGTTGTGTTATGTTCAATAAACTATTCCAAACTGTTGAGGTATCTAATTTGAAACTTGAATATATACAGAAAATAATTAGCTTCTAAAAAAGACACACTGGTTTTTCCAACACGGATGTAACCTAAAAAAAACTTGTATGTGATGAAATAGAAATTCAGTTAATTGTGCCAGAAAAAACTTGAAGCAGAACAGATTATAACCAACCTGTTTGGTATGGGCACGTACGCAAAGTATATACCATCAAGCAAATTCCATATGATTTTTCAAATTACTATAGAAATGATACCTCTTTGCTAATGACCCTGGTAACCGTACAATTCGTTTAAAGTACACACACATATCTATGCCTTCAGGCGTATATCTGAATGTATACTTTAAACGAATTGTACGGTTACACATGTATCCCTGAAACTGTATACAAGGTAACTACTCATGTTGACACTAACAGCACCGAATGAGTTTGTACACAAAAATTTTCAAAAAAGGGTTTGTGTATTGATTCCTTGGTTTTTACAATTTACAATGTTTATTCTCACAGGGCATCCCAATAACTGACAATAAAAAAACGAACCTAAAAAAATATATATATACATAAATTAAGACTGATGGTGGAATAGAGGCGGTGTGGACAAGCCGCTATCCAACAGCATACTTATTCTTGATCTTCCTTAAAAATTCAATTTAAGGACCATACTTGAACAAAAAAATTTGAAATCTTTCTAACGTTTTGATACTGCCTACAAAGTGGTCAACTTTTGTCTGATCACTTTTGACTCTTAAAGAATGAACTAGAACTTTCAATTTCCAATCAAATGAGCCCCCTCTGAAGTTTATACGACCATCCCTTCCATAAAAACCCTAGATGTCCCTGGGGCATAGCTTACAACACCTGCCACCGAGTTCTGGGGGGTTGTGTCAACCCCGGAGTAAAGACCATAAGGTTCCATTAATTTTATATATTTTTTCCAGAGGCAATTCATATGGAAGGGGTGGTCATATAAACTTCGGAAGGGGCACATTCGATTGGAAGTTTGAAGTTATAGTGCTCTTTTGAAGAGTCAAAAGTAATTGGAGGGCAACTAGCCCCCCCCCACCCTTTTCCCCATTTGATATGGGGATAGCCATTTTTGTTCAAATTAGTTCACAGATCAGATAGCAAAAAATCCAAGGTCAGCACAACCCCCCCAGAACCCAGGAGCAGGCGTTGTAAATTATGCCCTGGGTGCATATATTTTCCTTATGGAAGGGGTGCTCGTATAAACTTCAGGGAGGACTCTTTTGATTGGAAATTGAAAGTTCTAGTTTACTTTTTAAGAGTCAAAAGAGATCAAAGGGTAACTACCCCCCCCCACGCCATTTTCCCCAAACGCATCCCATCAAAACTTTGAGATAGCCATTTTGTTAAAAATAGATCACGTTTCCTTGATCATCTCGTTCTTTATTCAGCTGGAAATCGAGCGGTGGCACTTCTGTTCTGTATTTTATAGATTGATCATGTTTTATTTCTCTGAACAAGTGCAAAGCTGTTGTAGCTCTAAAACTGACTTCACTTAGCCACGGATTCAAGAGGCGCTATATATCCATTATTCATTTATTTACAGACATTGAATTAAGTAGGCTCCATCGATTGATCTAATCCATTTCCTCTCTCTATTTGGCCCTCAGGTTATTTAAAAGTCCCTGTTCTGTCCCAGATATGGTACATAATCTTTTCCAAATCGTAGACAAGTTGGAAATAGATCTTTTGTTATTAAAATTGTTTTTGTGGTAGCTTGAATCCTTAAAAAAAAGTTCTTCTACAAATAATTGGTTATCAATCACAGTAGGAAAAAAATATTCAAATTTTCAGCTTTTCGGCTCCCTGATAATATTTACTTTATTTAAAATGACGCTTGTGTTCTTTTTTTTGTGCATATTTATGGTTATTTATACACGTGATGGGAATTTTTTTTTTTTTTAGTGTTTCCGTCGCTTCATCCACAGTTGGCATAAAATTCAAGTAATGTAGAAGAAGAAAATTTAAGCTTTCATCGACACTAAGTCCTCCCTATGAAGAGTAGGAGTGGCCACAGACCACAGTGTCATTAAGAAATGCATGCAACGTGAAATGACGACAAACATTAATGACACTTCTAGCTAGGACACTAATGGCGTCATGTCACGAAAACTATGTAAAAGAGGTGGCGTCAGGTTCTTTCAGGACAAGGCAAAAAGCGGAAGAAAAGCACTCACGGAGAATGAGGCCGTGCTAAAGAAACTGAAAGAGGCCCGGAAGTGGTTTTTGGGGGAGACAGATGGGCATGTTGCCCCGGGTACAGAGGTTTTAGGGGCGCAAATTTCAAATAAATAATCTAACGCTTATACTCATTATGTAGTTTTTGAAATTTTATTTTTATTAGACTAAAATAGAGGGTGCAGTTAATAAAAAAAAGCAATTGATAAATTATAAATCAATTAATAAAATAAAAACGAACTGAAAATAAAAAACTAATTAAACAATGATAATCAAATAATTAGATAATCATAATTAAAATAATTTATAGTAATTAACAAACAACTAAAGATCTAACTATTAATAAATTAATAAGTTGATATGTAAATAAATTAAAATTCTTTTAAAATTTGGCCTGAAAATTACAAGGGGGGGGGCTAATCAATATTTTGCTCATGGCGCAAGGGAGGTCAGAACCGCCTCAGTGGCGGTCGCCCTACACATGGAAATACTTCATGAACATCTTTTACACAGTGAAATAGTCAAGTTTTCTTTCTGCAAGATATTTGAATTTGTACTCATCGGTCTTCCTCAATTTAACTTTTTTAACTTCTGCCAGGTTTTTAAACGTTGCCAGTTTTACTTTTTCAAGCGTTGCCATATCGTCCGTGAGCGATAGTTATCCACTTATTGGGTCATTTACAACGAAATGGCAACCGTTTCGATATTACATTTTCATCTCATAACTGTTGTCTATACTACTACCTACTACTACTAACAACGCACCGCAGCACCAAGACGCCTGAGGCCAACACATCTACGCCCGCTCCTCCTCCGTCCCAATCTATTCAAAACTTCCCTCTTTATTATAACCTAGGACAACATCCTGACTATACATCTCTTAGACCGTAAGTTTTAATCACACTGCTTGCCTAAACCGCTTAAGCTTGTCATTGGCAACAGGCAGCAGATACGAACTACGAATTATATTGGACGAATTTTACTAACAGTGGTTACTTTTTTTTTACAATACCTGACAATTTACGGCACGCCTTATCGTAAGTCATAGACTTACCGTATACAGCATTTGGGTTTTACTTAAGAAGTTATCCCAACAAAAACCTTTCCTTCTTCAGAAGATTTGACTTATGTTCGCTTAGACTGTAAAGCAATTCTCCCTCTCTTCTTTCACAAGTTACCTCAATATATCAGGAACACACGTAGGGAGGAGAGGAGGGGGAGTCAGATACCTCCCTCCCCCATGGCTCTTAGATACTTCGTAATATCATGTATTTTTCTTATTGCCCAAATTTTGATTTTTTTTTTTTTTTTTTTTTTTTAAGAAAAGCTTCCCCAATTCGTAGAAATAAATCCAATGTACGAGAGAATACTACATATCAAACGGGAAGAACCCAGCGCCTGATTCAGGCTTTAATCGACTTTTAAGCATGCAATCCAACAGGCAGGGTCATGATGCAGAATTAATGATTGGGGGGCATCAACGAAACTTGGTCTAACTTATAGGTATTCATCACCCTCCATTCATGTAATTAGTGCGATTTTGTCCTTATGTGGGGGGGGGGATACGTACTCCAAAAAAACCTCCAGGATCCGGCCCTTCCAACAGAATCAATACTTATGCAGATTTGAAGTTCAAATCGGATTTTTGGGTATGCCTTAAGTCACCATGGATCCATTTTATCAGAAGCCTTCCGTAAGGCCGGGGACAAAGACACTGACTTCTAATCGGAAGACATAGTAGAAATCGAGGGGGATAAAATATTTTTATTGAAATTTAAACACATAAATTGTAAATAAATACAACAAATAAATACAAAATAGATATTGAGTTTTTTAAAAAAATCAGAAAAATTAGATGTGTCTAGCTACAATTTAACTATTGCCAAAGGAAGATATTATGAGGCACTTGGGGGCGAGAAACATGACATGCTGGGCATTGTCTTAATAAAATATATTGTTTGCAGATAAATCATAACACTAATCAGTATTCTATTGTTATTTCAATTCAGAACAAAGATATCAATCGAGCAAGTTAATCACAGGACAATAGCGATTCATATCGTGAAAGTTATTTTTTGCACACTACCACTTGTGCATGTGAGCATTAATCACCAGGAATGGGAACAATGGGATGTTCATTAATCAGCTTCAAGATCAACATGGTATTACCTTGTTAAAGTGCAATTAGAATATGCAGTAAATTCAGGATTTATGATAGGCATTAAGGTCAGTTTTACATTGTCTTTGAAACAAATAATTCAGGCATCAGTGGCGGATCCAGAGGGGGGAGGCGAGGGGGCCCCCCTAGCGTAGTCTAAAGTAGTGTAATTTACTTAATTAACTCAAGTTTGCGTTAGTTAAACTTGCTCCTAACGCAAGTTTATCGGATCAACCTATTTTGTGCCCCCCTATTTTTTTGGATCAACCTATTCCCCCCCTAAAAAATCCTGCATCCACCCCTGTCAGACATTATATTTAAATTTGAAACATTATAATAATATTTACATGTCAAAAACATCAACTGTCATGAAATCAAGAGCTTTTTATGGTTTTTCGGGCAATCCTCTATATTCTTCACATACTTGCCTTTTTTCATGTCTTTTCCAAATGAAAATACAAATTAAAATTATTCTTACAGTATTCTGGCCTCAAAGATATTGACTGAATAGATGGAATAGAAGAATCGTCCTTATCCAGAACGTCAACTAATCATGGATTCCTGAAATTATTACAATTCTTACCACGTTTCCCTATAATTTTATATTTGTCACCCTTTTATTTTGTTTCTTTTTTACTTTCATATCTGACCTCAAGTTTATTGATTGAACAGAAAGGAAAAAGAAATAGAAGAATCCCCCCGTACCCAAGGGGTTAGGGGTTTTGAACACCCACCCACCCCTCCGAAATGTTTGCCCAACTCGCAAAAACGTAACAAAAATACATATAAACAAATTTTAATGTGTTTTTTAAGTTTTTTAAAACTCCGCCCCGTGAAAAATACCCCTCCCCCGAACAATAATCCTGGATACGGCCCTGTCTGGACCATGAACTAACAATGTATTCCCGGCTTTTTAAGCATTCCTACAGTTTTTACACACACCACTGTTTCTTGGTATGTTGTTTTTCGGATTTTTTAAATTGATGGCAGGCGTTCAAATCATCCTTACGGTATTCCTGCATCAGGTGAATTCATTGACTGAATGGAAAAGAAAAAGAAATAGAGGAATACATTCTCCTCCAGAACTTCAACACGCCATGCGCAAATGGGACTGTGACAGTACACAGTAGTACAAAGGGCTACTGGTAAGTTTGCAAGCTTCAGAGCAAGAAAAACTTCCAAGTTTCTTAGCCAAAAAATCAGCACTTACACTGGGCATTTAAATCATCCCTATGATTTTTATTTTTGTTTTTCTTTTTAATCAAATGTACTGACTGAGTGTAATAAAAAGGAAACATATTTGTTTCTTTAAAAAAAAAACAAGTTGTTTTTTTTACCTGAAATTAAGAAGCGACATTAAAACTTAAAACGAACAGAAATTATTCCGTAAAATCTTTTTTTTTATTCAATATCTGACCGTTTTTAAACTAATGAAGGTTCGATTTTGTCTCACCGTACATGAAAATTTAAAATATTTGCATATTAATTTTGGAAGATTTATTCCATATATAAAGGGTTCCCCCCTCCTCAATACCTTGCTCTTTACGCTAAAGCTGTTAAAACTTTTTAAAAAAAACTTCCTATTCTGATGAAAAAGCCCCCGTGTTTCAGTAGCCACTCTTAAAAACTGGGACAAACAGTCAAACTTTAACGTAAAGACCAAGGTATTGAGGAAGGGAAAGCCTTTATATATGGAATAATTTCTGTTTGTTGTGATTTTAATGTTGCTCCTGACTTTCAGTTAAAGACACTTGTTTTGTTTGATTCAATTGTTGATCGTTTTTCAAATAATGCCGGTAATACCGGCTCACCCTTTATGAAATATACCCCTTCCCCTCACGGAAAACTCCTGCGTGGTAATTTCATCCAAAGTAAAGTGCACTACCCCCCTCCCCTGTCAAATTCCCTCCAGAAAGTTCCATCCTCGCTGAAAACCCCCCTCTCCCGGTAAAATTGCTTGCGGACGATTCAGTCTGAAAAATTCTCCTTAGCAATCTTTCATTTGAATAAGACTTTAATCTCTAATCGGCTTCTCCATCACTCCAGAAATGCCCCCTTCCGTGGAGATTATTTCCTTGAAATCAAAACACGCGGAAAATAGCACCCGGATAATTCTCCGGAACACCTCCACATGACAAACGTGACAAAGAGAATATAAGACAATTAAATAGAATTTTGTATAGTAATTCTATCAAATCCCCCGGTTCATCCCCCGGGAATTTCTCTCCCCAAGGAAGATTCTCCCTATAGAAATCCACCCCAAGCACAACCCCCCTCCCAAAAAAAATGTCTGCATACTTCCCAATAACAAATACTATACGTAAACAATGGGGCAAATTTCATAACTTACAGGTCTCTCCCCACGGACTGTGGGGAGCAATTTTACACATAAATACATAGTTATTTGATCTTTCAACTATACTGAACCAAATGGATATCTCAAAATTTTGATCAGATAAATTTGGGGGAAAATAGGCGTGAGAGGAGGCCCAGTTGCCCTCCAATCTTTTTAGTCACTTAAAAAGGGCATTAGAACTTTTAATTTCCGTTTGAATGCACCCTCTCCCGATCTTCTAGGACCATTATTTCAATACTATCACCACTGCGAAATAAACAATAAACATACAATCGTGATCTTTCTTCTGGCAAAAATAGTAAAATTCCACATTTTTGTATATAGGAGCTTGAAACATCTAGAGTAGGGTGCTCTGGTACACTGAATATGATGGCGTGATTTTCATTAAGATTCCTTGAAGTTTTTTTTTTTTTTTTTTTTTTTTTTTTTTTTTTTTTTTTTTACTTTGCATTTATTCTTTACTGTAATTAATTAAAAAAAAAATTCCACAAAACAAGTTTTTCAAAGAAAAGTAAAGAACCCATTAAACCAAAAATGAGCAAAATCAAAATCAAATAATCTACCAAGCGTAAAACTACCAAGTCAACATAATTTGCACTTTACTGAAAACACAAAAAAATAAAATATATAACTGAATTTGCATTGTCAGTTTAGTATACATATACTGATATTTAGTAATCAAAATTTTAATATTATTGGATTTATTAAAGTTATAGAAGTAAAAACAGTTATATTTTTTTTCAGTAAAGTGCAAATTATGTTCTGGCCTTGGGAAGGCATAGGGGTTTTGAGCCCAACTTATCTTAATTTCTGCTCGTTTTGAGTTTGACTCGGTTATTTATTGGAATTTCTGTTCGTTTTGGGTTTCATTTATTTATCGATGCTTATTTGTGGTAGTTTCACGCTTGGTCGATTATTTGATTTGATTTTTGCTAATTTTGAAAAAGAATACGAGGTGTAGGGGGGTATCCATCCTCCCATCACTCTCGATCTCACAAAGGGCACTAAATCTTCCGATTAGTAATCCAATAAGCCCCTTCCGAAGTTTATAAGATCACCCTTTCTATATAAACCCTATTTACCCCCAGGGCATAACTTACAACCCTTGCCGTGAGGGCTGTAGAAGGGTTGTCATCCTCAAATACATAATTTCCGGACCTTTCAACTACGTTAAACAAAATTGCTGTCTAAAAATTTTGATTGGATGTGTTTGGGGAAATGGTGGGCCTGGAAGGGGGTTAGTTGTCCTCCTATCACTTTTGCCTATTTGAATGGGCACTAGCCTTGTCAATTTCCAATCGAATTCGCCTTTTTAGAAGTTTCTACGACAACAAATGGCCATTTCAAAATTTCTATCAGATTCATTTCAGGAAAATACGAGGTGTGAGGGAGGGGGTTCAAATCTTTGATCACTTTTAATCTTATGTAGGGTACTAGAACTTCTGATGATCAATCCAATGAACCCCCAACGAAGATTCTATGATCACCCCTTCTGTGCAAACTTCATATACCTCCAGGGCATAACTTCCAACCTTTCCCCCTGAAGGCTATGGGGGTTGTTATCCTCAAAGACGTAATTTCTGGACCTTTTAACAACGCTAAACCGAATGGCTATCTCAAAATTTTGATTGGATGTGTTTGGGGAAATGGTGGGTGTAAGAGGGATGTTAGTTGCCCACCAATCACTTTCGACTATTAAAAGGGGCACTAGCCCCTTCAACTTACAATTTAATAAGCCCTTTTAAGAGTTTCTACTACAACAAATGGCCATACCAAAATTTGTATCAGATACATTTCGAGAAAATACGAGGTGTAGGGGGTATCCACCCTCCAATCACACTGAATCTTAAAGAGTCCACTAGAACTTTTGAGCACCAATCCAATGAGCCCCGCATTGTTTATACGATCACCCTTTCTATATAAAACTTAAATGCCCCCAGGGAACGATTTACAAAGCTTGCCCTGAGGGCTGTGGGGGGAGGAGGGTTGTCATTCTCAAAGACTGAAGTTCTGAATTTTTCAACTATGTTGAAAAAAATGGCTATCTTAAAATTTTGACTGAATGTCTTTGGGGAAATGGTGGGCGTGGAAGGGGGGTTAGTTGCCCTCCAATCACTTTTAACTATTAAAAAGGGAACTAGCCCTATCAATTTCGAATCGAATGAGCTTTTTTCGACGTTTCTATGACAACTCCTTCGATACAAGGTGCCCTGGTCTAAAAAAAAAAAAAAAAAAAAAATAATAATAATAATAATACATTGTACCCATATCACTCGTTACTAAAAAAATGTCAAGCTCTCCAATCACTTTCGACTATTAAAAAGAGCACTAGCTCTTTCAATTTCAAATCGAATGAGCCCTTTTTGAAGTTTCTACGACAACACTTTCTAGCAACACCTTATTGCCCTCAGGGCATAACTTACAACCCTTGCCCTGAGGGCTGTGAGGGGGTGGTTATCCTCAAAGACCTAATTTCCAGAACTTTGAACTACGTTGAACAAAAGGGTCACTTCAAAATTTTGATTGGATGCGTTTGGGGAAATAGTGGGCGTGAGAGGGGGTTAGTTGCCCCAAAATTTTGATTGGATGTGTTTTAGGAAAAGGTGGGCGGGAGAGAGGGGTTAGTTGCCCTCAAATCACTTTCGACTATTAAAAAGGGTACTGGAGCTTTGAATTTCAAATCGAATGAGCCCTTTTTGAAGTTTCTACGACAACACTTTCTAGCAACACCTTATTGCCCTCAGGGCACAACTTACAACCCTTGCCCTGAGGGCTGTGAGGGGGTGGCCATCCTCAAAGACCTAATTTCCAGAACTTTGAACTACGTTGAACAAAAGGGTAACTTCAAAATTTTGATTGGATGCGTTTGGGGAAATAGTGGGCGTGAGAGGGGGGTTAGTTGCCCTCGCCCTCCGGTCACTTTTGACTATTAAAACGGGCACTAGCCCTTTAAATTTCCAATCAAATGAGCCCTTTTTGAATTTTCTATAATAACACTTTATATGGAAACCTTATATGCCCCCAAGCCATAACTTACAACCCTTGCCCTGAGGGCTGTGATGGGAGTGTCATCCTCAAAAATATAATTTCTGGACCTTTCAACTACGTTGGACAAAATGGCTATCTCAAAATTTTGATTAGATGCGTTCGGGGAAGTGGTGGGTGTGAGAGGTTTTTTTTGCCCACCAATCACTTACGATTACTAAAAAGCTTGCCCTGAGGGCTGTGGGGAGTTGTCATCCTCATAGACTTAATTTCTGAATTTTTCAACTATGTTGAAAAAAATGGCTATCTGAAAATTTTGACTGAATGTCTTTGGGGAAATGGTGGGCGTGGAAGGGGGGTTAGCTGCCCTCCAATCACTTTTAACTATTAAAAAGGGAATTAGCCCTATCAATTTCCAATCGAATGAGCTTTTTTCGAAGTTTCTATGACAACTCCTTCGATACAAGGTGCCCTGGTCTAAACAAAAAAAAAAAAAATAATAATAATAATACATTGTACCCATATCACTCGTTACTAAAAAATGTCAAGCCCTCCAATCACTTTCGACTATTAAACAGAACATTAGCTCTTTCAATTTCCAATCGAATGAGCCATTTTTGAAGTTTCTACGACAACACTTTCTAGCAACACCTTATATGCCCTCAGGGCACAACTTAAAACCCTTGCCCTGAGGGCTGTGAGGGGGTGGTCATCCTCAAAGACCTAATTTCCAGAACTTTGAACTACGTTGAACAAAAGGGTCACTTCAAAATTTTGATTGGATTCGTTTGGGGAATTAGTGGGCGTGAGAGGGGGGTTAGCTGCCCTCGCCCTCCGGTCACTTTTGACTATTTAAAAGGGCACTAGCCCTTTAAATTTCCAATCAAATGAGCCCTTTTTGAATTTTCTATAATAATACTTATATGAAAACCTTATATGTCCCCAAGCCATAAATTACAACCCTTGCCCTGAGGGCTGTGATGGGAGTGTTATCTTCAAAGACATAATTTCTGGACCTTTCAACTACGTTGGACAAAATGGCTATCTCAAAATTTTGATTAGATGTGTTCGGGGAAGTGGTGGGTGCGAGAGGGGTGTTAGTTTACCCCAAATCACTTTTTACATATTAAAAAGGGCACAAGAGCTTCGAATTTCCAATCGAATGAGCCCTTTTCGAAGTTTCTATGACAACTCTTTCGATACGAAATGCCCTGGTTTTAACAAAAAAATAAAACATTGTGCCAACATCGTTCTTTACTTAGGCAGCTCTGTTGCGCTGCCTATGATTTCGACATACTCCCTCTGTCAGCAAGGTCAAAAGCACCTAAATAAATAGGTGATTTATATAAAAAAAACTGAAGCTAATGAAAATATTATAAAATATTGAGATTTGGAGGAGGCAGGTACTTGAGAGTCCCTATACCGCGTACAAGCCTGGAGAAGTAGAACAATATTAATCTTTTCAATTTTAATTTCATAGAAACGGGGAGCATAAAATTTATTCATCAGCATAAAATTAAACCTAAGCGAAGAGAGAGGTTCGATTCATATGATTGAGTGGCAAAAGTATGCGTTAATTCCATTGGTTCATATCTGTTACATATTTTCGTATACCAATGACATTACTATTTAAATGTATGCAAGAGGGGAAGCCATTATTCCTTCTTTTTAAGTCTCATTAGTTTCTTATGCAACTTTAAGCCAGTAAGATTGGATTCCCGTGTGAAATTTTAAGCCAGTAGAATGAAAGATGTGTTTGAGTTTTTACAATGAAACTCTCTGTTTCTCTGTGATTAATCCCCCTCCGTCAGGCCAAGGAACCTTTGTGGGGATTTGTAGATTATTGTGTAATTATTGTACTGTTATATGGAAAATAAATCTATCAATATATCTATCTATCTATCAATTAAAATTTCAATCAAATTAGCCTTGTCTTTGCTTTTCTAGGCGTGTATGCAGGTCAAGGGCTCTCAGAAACGTGTCCCTTCCAGATCTGATTATTTTTACGATTTTTTCATTAATTTCTTACATTTCCTATATGTTTCACCTATTTATTTACATGTTTTTTTATCTGTCACTCCCCAACTCCGAACAAGTTCCTGCTTATTCCCTTATTTTCCTTCTCAGCAATTGAATAAGGTAAGAAATTTTAAACCAGTAAAACGAATTGACAAAATTTGAGCCACATATGTTTTTTAATTAAAGTCCCTGTTTCTATTGCATTAAAATCAATAAGGCTAACACTGTTTAATTCTTTAGGCAGGTACACAGGCTAGGGGCCCTCAAAGACCTCCCTCCAAATCTCAATATTTTGATATTTTTCATTTGACTCCTAACCTTTTCTATACATTTCAACTATTTATTTACGTGATTTTGACCTACCATTCCTCACCCCAAATAAATTCTTTTTTATGTCCTTGAATTCCTATCCAGTAATTCAAAAAAAAAAATGCGGTAGCAGAAAATAAATCCCGCACAGTAATTTTTCTAGGAGAAAAAACATTCCCTTAATCTGTAATAGATATCAGACATCCCCTTGACAGAGAGTAAAGAGTTTAAATATATATCTACAGTTAAACTAATTTTCTTGCTGAATTGAGGTTTCTTGAATACATTATTCAGTCTGTTTGAATTTCATTAGAAAAATATTCCTCGGGCAAGAAAATTGTTCTCTCATAAGAAATAAATTTCAAAGAAATTTCCCAAGAGATCAATACACTAGTTGAGATGTACAACATCTCTCTCTACCTAAGTTTTATTCAAGTCAATGCAAAAAAAAGCTTTCCAAATTTTCTAATTAAATTCAATAGCCAAAGGAGAAAGCATTTGTTTGTAGCAATTAGGGAGCTATAACAAAATAATCAAGCGTATAAATAATATCAAGCAATAATAATAACAAGCAAAATAATATCGTATAATAATAATCAAGCAATAATCAATAATCAAGCGTACTAAAAAGAATGCCTAGTTCTAACTCAAAAATAGTGTGTAAAAATCAGGGAGGGGGTAACCAACAGAGCTTTTGTTCGAAGGGGGGATTAAGAGTCTTTTCACATGCATTTTTACGACCAATTTATGAGGCGAAAAATATTTCAGGGTGAGGTGGTTCAAACACAGAGCGCCCCTCCTCCCGGGGATACGCCCCTAATAAAACTACATCTAGCTCGTTTAAATCTGCAAATAAGGAAGCCAGCTTAAATATATATTAGCGCAAAACATGACGAAATCCTTCGAAAAATTTTCACTGGGGGGGGGGGGAATAATGTTATTTTACCAGTAGCCTATAGTAATTTAAAAAAAAAAAAAAAACCTTCCCATGGTTTACTTTGCAAATCCATTCAAGTTAAAACCAATTTTAAATTCAAAAAATTAAAAATTTGCTAGGACTGATTTAATATCTTTTTTTTAGTTTAATGGTTTCGTATTTTATTGCAAGTTTTATTTTATATATTTATCTGTGATTTACTGATGATGGGTCTTAGAAATAGCCTGGAGCCGAAATATTCATTTAGAAAAAAATTATTCACTGTCCTAAAATGATTCCTCTTGTTTTTACCTTTTGTCATTTATAGAATAATACTGCTGCGGTTATGATAGGAAATGAATTAAGTAGCTGGTTGGGTATTGAATGAGTTCAGCCGGGTTGTGTTCTGTCCCAATTTATATGAATCATTTTGATGGATCTTGTCCTAAGGAACACGGCAAAGGCTATGGGAGAACATGGGATCAAATGGGAAGGTAAAACTCTCCTAAACATAGATTATGCAGATGGTTTGAGAGCCTAGAAAAAAAAATGTTAGCAAAATGAAAGATTTTGAAAGCTCAAGGTGCAAGAATAAGTTCGAAAATTAACGCTAAAAAGACTTAGTCGCTTAGACTAGGAATCAATGAAGCCGAAGAGATTATGTTGGGTAACCAGAAGATCGATCATGAGGATTGCTTCTTTTACCTTAGTAATATTTTTATTAAAGCCGGTAGATGCAGTGAAGATGTTAAGAGTAGAATAGCCAAGGGTGTTTTTTTTTACAGTTGAAAAAGTTTGGAAGAGTAGGAATATAGATCTACAAACCATGATAAGAATACTAGAAGACACACTGATGACAGTACTTAAGAATGGTTCTGGAACGTGGGCACTCCTGAAGACGGGGGAGGATTCGTTAGATGTTTTCCAAAGGAATTATCAACGGATGGTTTTCTGTGCTCCTCTGACTGACTGTATTTCAAACAGTATGCTGTTCGAAAAATTTGGTTCTATCCCACTTCCTAGGGCTATCACGAGAAAAAGGCTGAGATAGCTAGGACATATTTTCCGGATGAAGAACGAAAGTATCACAAAGATTGTCCTTTTCTGCCATCTATCTAGGGCCGAACGAAAAGCAGTGAGAAGAGTTGGTAAAAAAGAATTTAAAGAAATTGGGGGTTCTTGGGAGGTGCGTAAAGAGGGAAGCTTTGAATAGATTGGGATGGAAGAGGATCGTGCGACTTGGTGCTACAGTGTATTGTTAGTAGTAATAGTAGTAGTATAATTAGCATTTAGAGTGCACCTTAAATTTATCGTGCAATACCAGAGAGAATAAGGCAGATTGCTTTTCTATAATTTTGCGTCAAGATTGTACTGTAATTTCTCTGATTTACGTCTGCAACGTATTTCGTAAGACGATGACAGCATTCCTTAATGAAAAGTAATTTCTGGAGAGACAAAAAACCAAACTTTTAAAAAACCTGATGGACCATCTTGTGTGAAAATTTTAGGCATAAGCCATTAAAAGAGCGAAAAATTTAATTCTACCTGATTGTTTTTTTTTGTGTGTGAAATTTAAGTAGGCAAAGCGGGAGAGAGAAATTTGAGCTACAAGATTTTCCATTAGTTGTCCCTCCGTTTCTCTGTAGCCATACCCAGGGGTCAATACAGCCAACTTCGGGAAAACAGCCTTTTTACAAAGTGAACTGAACTGTGTAAGCTTATCCCATCTTTTACCTTGAAATATTTTAATCATTTTCTACTCTTTCTTGAAGGTCACTGCTAGCCCCAATGACAAACTGGTGTTTGTGAAAATATAAAGTTTAAAATATATTTTTATATTTTATTTATAGTATATATATTTTACAAAATCAAACAAAAAATATAAAAACTATTATTTATTGCTTTATAAAATTTAAGGTATATTTATGGCATAAATTTTATTCGTAGATATGCGCAAGGTTCCTCATAGAAATCTTTTCAGAGAGAGAAGGAAGTTTACATAAATTTGGACAAAGGAGGAGGGTAAGATGATTTAAAACGACAGTTTTATATTATTAAATTTGGCAAGTCCAATTTTTTGTAATGTTTTTTTTTCCAGAGGAGATGGATTTCTGATCAACCTCTTCCGGGCACCCATGCCTTTGAAAATTCAGAAAATAGCGTAACTTTCCATGTTTACAAGAAACTATAAAAAACTAAATAAAAGTTAATTTAAAACTAAATTAGGGTCACAGGAAATTTCCAACTAAAAATTTAGTGTTTACTAAAACACCAATTTAAAAAAAAAGCAAAAAGCAATTTATAGTTTTGAACAAGATTATTTCTGGTTCTGCGTTTTTAGTAATGCCTTAATTTTATTACACTGTTCTCTCTCACGTGCTAGAAACTGAGTGACCTTTTCATTACCAAGATTTTTATTTCACAGCAACAACAAACGTGAAAAGACACAAAACAGAAAACACAAAAACACACACAAACATTTTATCCATTGTATCCCATGCAACTATTCGTTATTAATGACACTTGGAACATTACTTCTCAAAAATGCAAGACCCTATTATCTTATCAAATTTTGCTCGAGAAAAATGATAACTTGGCCATATCGTAATCTAAAACATTATGTGAATTAATCCTAACAAAACATCATCTTCAGTCAAGATCACAAAATAAATATATATAGTAATACAATTTTGCTTTATGATGGGACAGCAGAACTAGCGCCATAAAGGGAAGTGGTTGGAACAGGAAATACAGGATTGAATTTTGGTTGGCGGAGTTTCGATTGAATTCCGATCGGAAGAATTGGATTGGAGCCAGCCCTTCATGAAAATTCATTATTGGGTACGCGAGAAGCGAGAGCCAGGGAGGGGTGCTCGGTTTCAGTATGCCCCAAAATATTTCAACGGTGAAGATAGAAGCTGTATTACTCTAAATATTCATACTACGGTGAATATGCATACCCAAATTAAACTAGAGAATTAGCATTCAGGCAAAAATCCAGTGACACAATTAGAATCATGTACACACGCTACGGGAAGTGGGGATGGTCTATGGTCTGCCCGACCCCCAGAACACACTTTTGGGCACTCAGTCACAGAAAAAAGCTTGAAAGGGATCCACAGGATCCATAAACAATTGTCTTCAAGTAATTTTTTTATTTAAGTACCTTTTCCTTTCACATATTTTAAGACCATATAGTGATAACAAAATTACTTAATTGCTATCAAAAATCATTCAAAACTTCAGCCCTACTTTCAGCTTTAACTTTGTAAACACATACGATAACAGATATATAATAATACTAAACACAAGACAAAACAAAGCACCAAAATCTATTAGAACAACGAGTTTATAATAAACAATTAATAATAAAATATTTGACAACTTGAATGATGTTCGTCCGATAGTTTTTATGATATATTGCTATAGACAGTATACAAAAGGATGAAGGATAAAAGATAAAAAAATGATGAAGATCTTCCAGAGCCATTGCTGGCACACAGGGCGTCGAATTAACGTTCCAGTTGATGGGTCTGTTTACAGGAGCAAGTAGCACGATTGTTGCCCAGCCTTGCTGCGGGTAGATCAAATCCTAGATTCCGTATTGCAAAGCAGAGCATTAATCCACTGTGTGCGACACGGTTAATCGGTCAGGATCTTGTACACAAATTTATTTTGGGGGACTTGACCACATGGGCTTCGGAAAGACTAAAATATAATTCTATACACAAGAAGTTGCATGCACTTTGGGGATACTTGGGAAGAGTCCTGGGGACACAAGTTAAACCACTCATCATCTCCTTTAATGATCATTCATGGGCTTATCACATTTGGGTGGTTCGGTATTAAAAAGAACCGAGTTCTTCTTAATTCATTTTCAAAGTACTGACGTATTTTCGACGTAACACCTTTAAATTAGGTGTTGTGTTCTTAGACCACACTGCCGTTCTAAGACGAACAAATAAACTTTCAAATGGGGATAAATCCATTTATTTAGACAGTGAAAAAACAGGTACAAAAGTCCAGATATTTCGGTCACATATACAGCGACCGTCTTCAGTAGAAATACTAAAATAATAAAAATTGAAACTAGCATATTTATATGTAACAAAATAAATAACTTTTCGGGTCATTCACAAAATAATGAACTTCCGGATTATTCACTGGATTACTTTCAGAGAGAGTTCATTGACAAAGTTCATTCAAAGTTCTTGATGTAAATTTTCTTCTTCAATCTTGCCCAAATGTAAAACAAATTTCCAATGAAAGTGGTAAAGCCTTCCGTGTTTTCTAATTGCAAACCAAATGTTGAGTTTTTAGATGTTTACTGGGTTGGTCTCATTTCCCCGTATATACGACGTATTTTCGACGTAACACCTTTAAATTAGGTGTTGTGTTCTTAGACCACACTGCCGTTCTAAGACGAACAAATAAACTTTCAAATGGGGATAAATCCATTTCAATGGGGATTTATCCCCATTTGAAAGTTTATTTGTTCGTCTTAGAACGGCAGTGTGGTCTAAGAACACAACACCTAATCTAAAGGTGTTACGTCGAAAATACGTCGTATATACGGGGAAATGAGACCAACCCAGTAAACATCTAAAAACTCAACATTTGGTTTGCAATTAGAAGACACGGAAGGCTTTACCACTTTCATTGGAAATTGTTTTACATTTGGGCAAGATTAAAGAAGAAAATTTACATCAAGAACTTTGAATGAACTTTGTCAATGAACTCTCTCTGAAAGTAATCCAGTGAATAATCCGGAAGTTCATTATTTTGTGAATGACCCGAAAAGTTATTTATTTTGTTACATATAAATATGCTAGTTTCAATTTTATTATTTTAGTATTTCTACTGAAGACGGTCGCTGTATATGTGACCGAAATATCTGGACTTTTGTACCTGTTTTTTCACTGTCTAAATAAATGGATTTATCCCCATTTGAAAGTTTATTTGTTCAAAGTACTGACGCTCTGAAATTACAGGTACGCATTGTCCCCAAACAAAATATTTTTGAGAAGCTAATCATTACATGGGAAGGGGCACATTTTCGAAAAAACATTTAAAAAAAAGGCATACAAAATTTAAATTTAACTTGGTTATGGGTGAAAACTCGAAAATGCAGTGCGATGCGGGCCGGGAGTCCTTGCACCTCCCTCCTACGTACGTGACTACATCTGCTTATACCATAGAATAGCATAAGTCCTGTCGTCTGTTTCTTTGCTTTCTTAATGGATGTAGTAACATAATTTACAAACTTACAACGTAGATGATAAACCGGATAAGAAAACACGCAATCCATTAGAATAACGAACTTGTGGAGGGATATATATTAGTAATGAATGTAGCCATTAACAATTTACTAGTTCTTATGGTAACAAGTATAGAGGGGAAACTCATTTCATTTTCTTATTCTTTCATAATCTCTTCGATTTATCTATGCATAAGATTCACTATAAACGCTTTCAGAATTAAGATCCAATTTCATACATAAAATAGGGCATGTGCTTCAGAGCCATCTTGCCGTAACAGATAAAATGGAAACTTTTTTTCTTGGACTTCTCTAGCTTAAGATTATTTACGCATAATAACGCATTCAGATTCAAAATATACCTGGGTGTGTAAAATATGGCCTATGCTTCAGCGCCGTCATTTAATAACAGATAAAATGGTGAAACTCAAAATTATTTATCCCTTATTATCTCAGAATTTCTTCAATTTAGGCTACACATAAGATTGTCACATAATAAAGTTTTCAGATCTCAGACACAATTTGATAAATAAAAGTGGCCTTCGCCTCAGCGCCGTCTTATGGTAAGAGATAAATTAGGGAAAATCATGACTCACTTTTTTATTATTTAATGATTTCTTCAATTATTTGCACATAAGATTATTCACGTGCGATAGTGCATTCAGATTTAAGACACGCTTTGATGTATTTTTTTTTTCCAGTTACGGCGAGACTATACACACAAAGATTTCCTTCAGAACCTTTCCCTTGCCTTTTCTAAAGCCACTTACGAAAATATATTGCAGCTGTCAAATTAGACCACTACTTTTATGCATCTTTTGTGTAAAGGAAGTGATGGAAAATTTTCTAGCCCTAAGGTCTCCTCGGATTAAATTCAAAACCGTGACAGTAATTGGCCTCTAAAATTACTTTCAAAAGTCAACAGATATAAGGAACAGTGGCACGTAAAAGCAAACTTCTAACTTTAAGGTGACAAATTATCTACTGAAAAATATATCAACGTGTGAAAGCTTTCCTCTTTTTTCAGCAGAAAGAAAACAATGGAAAGGCTGCACCCTTTGTTCAATGTATTTTCTATCTTTTTTGATAAATTATTTACATCGGGGCCTAAATGATGCAAACTGCGGCGATAGTCGAACACAAAATACTCGTTTTGCCCATTAAAATTCTAAAGCGCAGATAAATAGAGAGTTTACTTGTAAAAATGCAGTGACTCAAAAAGTTTTCATTCAATTTACCTGTTAAATATTTCTGACAAAAAACCTATCAGGTTTTAAACAGACGGATTTATTTGTCTCTCTATAACCTGTATTACATTGTCAGACTAGAACTGTCTTTCAGTATTAGTTATCCCAATTTCAAAAATACAAGGCTATTTTTCTCTCCAGAAACATGGAATAATGTGGTTAGATTGCAAAAACACGTGACAAAAATAAACCAATGGAACTGAAGCATACTTCGAAGACGAAAGTATGCTTCTTTTTCTCTTTTCTTTTTGGCAAGAGCACGGAGCATACTTTGGCAAAAAAGGGAACTTTTTTCAGCGAAATAACCATTTTGTTACAGGGTATTGTATATAATTTATCCGATCATCACATGAGAAAACTTTAATTTCGCCTAAAACTTTTTTTTAGCGTCGCCAGACTAAAGTGTTAGTCCTCAGGCGTTCTCTGACTATTATCAAACTGAAAAATGACGAAAAATGAAAAATATGAAGAAAAAAAACGACAAAAAACACCTAGGCTAATTTTCAGCCAGTGAGTAGCAAAAAAAGACGGATATTTCGGCAAATACCTCCCGTATGCCGATTTCAATGCGCCGAAATATATATTATATAAGAGGGAAAATTAACCTTTGAAAGTAACCTAACTGAAAGCGAAAAAGTGACTAAAACATCAAAACACAAATGAAAAGGCCATTCAAAAAATGAATTGGATATGGATTCTGTTCAGCACAGATGTAAAACTGCATATGGAGGCCTATTTCATTAAAAATTGGATTCCCGAATGTTGTTAGTTCACCAAGATATATACGGTTATTCAAGTTTCACCTAACCAACTCAAGCAATCAGATTTAAATCTCCCTACCCTTGGTACTTCAATGAATTGGCATTCGCAAAAATCGGCAATTTTGTCGAGCAATCCGCCAGCTTCTCCAGTAAGTAACCTGATACGTGAATTAAAATGTAATTCAAGAATACATTGAAAACAGGCACGTGCGCATTTATTTATTTTGTGGAATGAGGAATATTTAAGGGGGCTCAAATTAAAAAAAAAAGTAATAAATTAGGTAAACTTTATGAGAAAGATAGGTAACTACAGGAAAATCATTAAAAAAATTAAATTTCAGGAAAAAGGAATGACCTCGGGACCCAACGGCCACCCGTGGGTGGCCCTTGGGCCACCCACAATTCTAAATCTTCAATATTTTGTAAATGGGAGAAGATAAAATTGGCTAATTTGATGCTGAGTTACCCAATGTGCTAAAGGCATCAATGGCCATTAAAGGAGATGACGATTGTTATGGTTCTATTGGTGGGCCCGGGAGACCCCCTTCTTCATGGTCATCGTAGTGCACCTTTTAATCAAACTTATTTCATATTTTAGTGTCAAAAAGATTGATTAGATATTGACTACAGAAAGTCACAAGGATGTTCCCCAAAATTAAGGCTTAATAATAAAAACGTATATAAAAACATTTTACATACAAAACATATTTTTATATACAAAAGATATTATATGATAGAATTATTATTTTATTTTATTATTTATTTTGAATCATTACTATTATATTGTTTTTATGATTATTTAATGTCATAAAAACAATATAAATACGAAATTAATATTTAATCCTTCATGATTTCCGGGAATATTTCTGTCTACACTGTTATTATGAAAGTAAAGAGAAAAATCAAATCCAAGAATAAGCAGGGTTTATTCCGTATAGGAGGAGGGCTGCCCCATCCTCATCCTCAGCCTGCCCTTCATGGTCATAGAAACTTCGGAGGGTCCTCATGCGATCAGAAATAGACAGTTCTAATCCTTTTTTTTAAGTCAAAAGTGGAAAACCAACCAGCCCCTGTCCTAGAACTGTTTTTGATATTCGGTCCTTTTCTTACCCCTTGGGACATCTGATCGGCATTTTTAGATACCTATTTTGGAACTTCAAGGAAGATAAAGGATAGTGAAAATACATTTTACTACGAGTCTCACTATACATTTATGCAAAATATTCCCAAATCAGTTCTGATGTTTCGTCTAATTCTATCTTTTGCTTGTTTTTCAGAAGTCACTCCCCCCCCCCAAAAAAAAAACAAAAAAAAACAAAAAAAACATGTCCTAAATACAAAAAAAATATCACGAGTATATTCTTAAGTGCAACTGTACTGATACAACCCGCGATCTGAAACAAAGTCAAATTTAAAACCATGATCTAAAACCATCAAAATAGCTTTAATCTTTTTAGAAGCTGAAAACGTCGTAAGTGAAAATCTTTTATTTACCCTTTAGTGCGACCTCAAAGGAGGTTTCTTCATTTTTGAAAAAGTCCATGTAAAGGCTAGACTATCTTTAAAACGGGGGGTCGTCCCCTCGTCAATACCTCACTCTTTACGCTAAAGTTTTTTTTAGTAGTTTTAAAAGAGCTTTTAGTTCTAATTAAACGGCTTTTGTGATTCAGGAGTCATTCTTGAAGGATCAGGACGAAATTCGAGTGTGAAGAGCGAGGTATTGACCAAGGGGCGACCCGCATCATATACTTAATAATTTCTGTTCATTTTAAGTTTTAGTGTCACTCTTTACTTTCAGTTGAAAAAACTTGTTTTTTTTTATTTAATAATAAATAAGGCGTTACATAAATTCAGAGAATTCATCGCACTGAAATAGTGGTCAGTCGTATATTGTGTATTGTATATATTGCATATTGGTCGGTTGCAAACCTTCCTAGGAAAAACCCATAGATAGATTTATATTGCATTATGTTGCAGTAAGTAGAAAGAGCAGTCATTCGATTTTGTTTCTTTCTTCTTTTTTTCGAGGTCTGGTAGATGAAAAAATCTTGGATTTGGCTTGGTAGATGAAACTTTCAACATGGATCTAAAGCCCCAATCGAGCCTCAACCTAGATATTTGATGAAATGACTGGTTTGGTCATCCTATAGCGACATACTCAATCCCTAGAATAAACCTTAGCGTCAATAGGGCTGTTCTTTTACTCATCATTGGGCTAAGATCTTACATCTTTTGACAAAGAACGCTTAAAAATGAAATCTTAGCACTAAGATCTTACATCTTATAGCATTCTTTTGCAAATGTCTTTCATCATTCTGCTCTGATCAGCGGTCTGCGAACAATGATGAGTATATCATCAGAGTTCTCTTGTCATTGTTCTATATGGCAGAAAGATGGCGTCTTTCACACTTTTTGCTAACATCAGTGAGCTGTAAGATCTTAGAACAAAGATGAGTTAAAAGAACGGAAATCTTTGCAGAAAGATGTAAGATCTTGGCAAAAGAACGGCCCTAATGTCGGTACTTATCTGTTAGCGGGTAGACACTCAAGAATTTGGATCTATAAAATCAGACAATAGCCGATTTATTGCTGTTTGTATATGGAGACTATTAGCTTCGGGTCAGTGGAAAACTACATTATAGCTATATTTTAATAAATATTTAGTTGGTATTTGGGTTAGGTTACGGTAGGTTAGGTTACATTTTGCATGCAGCCCCGCTATTCTTACCCCCCCCCCCCCCAATGTGCAAATATACAGCCCAAATTATATATATCCTATCTATCCAAATTCCGAATTCTCGAGTGTGTACTGGCTAACAGACAAGTACCTCATATCCGTATACTAGATCAAAATCATAATTTTTTTTAGGAAGACTTGTATCAGACACAACTTTTGGGGAATCCCCCAAAACGGTGACATTCATTTATTTAATGTCGATTAAATATACGGATTCAGGGAAAAGAAATGGTGGGATGATGGAATAAACCAGAAAATTATAAGTATGTACATAGTTAACAGTTGGATAAAACAAGAAAACGTGCGAACATAAAGTAATAGTAGTTACAGTGTGGAACGTTACGAAGTTGAAACACAACTATCATATTGATATTTTTACTAAAGAATTCTTAAGTGAAATGAAAAGGACAACTGTAAAAACAACAAAAAATTAGGACAGGAGGGACACAAGGCCGATAAGGCTACCTCTATATACGGGACCAATTCAAAGCTATTGCCACTAGTTGCATCTATGACATATTTGTTACTATGACATATTTGTTACTATATTTATAGTATGACATATTTGTCGTTCAGCAAGTAGAGAATACAAGCCCTAGAACAAGGCAAAGAAAACAACAGATCAAGCTGATTTTTTTAGAAAGACGGAATACATTGTGCAATTGACATTGGCTGTTTGCAGGATCGCCAAATGGAGGAGAGGAGGAGGAAGACAAATGCACCTGCTTGATTTTGAAAAACATTTTTTTTGTACTTTAAATAAAAAAAAAGAAAAACGACAAAATTTTCCCCCTCCTGGAAGCCCCCTGAGCAAGAAACACTAAGACACTCCTCCTCCTTACCATCGTCATCAAGTTTCTCCTTTGGCTAACACCCAAGAAATCTACCACTTTTAACTGTCATCTTTATAACTTTATCATAACAAATAATGATATACTTGACGTGTTACCACTTATGTTGACGTGTTACCACGGTTTTCGTAAATCTGGAGGAATAGTGGCGTCAAATTCATGAAAATGTAGAGGGGAGAATGATTTTTTGGAAAATATAGGGAGGACGGCTTGTTGTTTTTTATTCAATGAAATGTTTTTTTATTTCAATGTGTTGTTTTTACACAATGTTTCTTTTCAACGAGGATACCCCCCCTCCAAAAAACGGTATTTCTCAAAATCTATGGGGGGGGGGGGTAAATACACCCACCATCCCTTATTGACGCTCCTGTGGAGGACATGTCTAAGCCGCATGTGCCGTTATTTCGTTGTCCCCGCTATTAATGTTCCCTTTCCCGATTTACTTACCATTTCCCCTTTTACTATTGCAGCTATGATTGGGAGAATTCTACTTTAATCCAGATTTGAATTAATTAATTTTTTATTTTTGTGCACTTTCAGCGCATTTTACATAAGCTCTACATTATTCTCAATGCATACTACATCAAACCAATTTGCACAGTGAAGTATTCTCAGTGTACATAATCATAGTACAGGAATTTAGGTAAAATGTTAAAAATAACAAAAAGTTGAATAAGCCGAAAATCAATTCACATGTTGAGCGTATTAGTGATTAGACGCTAAATCAAATTATCAGTAAAATAGAAAACAAAAGACAAAATCAGAAATTTTGCATAAAAACAGGGAAAAAAACTTTTGATTTTCATAATAAAGACAGTTAAATGCAAAATATGTTGAAACAGCATGTTTCTTAATAAAGGGAGTTAAGAGCAAGTTATGTTAAAACAGCATGTTTCTTGCCGCAAACAAAGGGGTCCTAAATACCTATTGAGAAGTTTTGGCATGCGAAAAGTACAAACTTATTAATACTTACCGGGCAGTTTGTCTCGAGGAATCAATAATTTCTTTTAAATAGACATCGTTTGGATCTTGATTTGACCTGCAGATTTCTAGAGAACGAGAACGGTATTTTGACTGGATTTTCTTGGACTAGGATTTATGAAGGAAGAACAAACACGGCGAAAAGAGAATTTATTTGTCACACATCTACCTCTTGGAACACTATACTGCAGATTCACAAAACTGGCATCCACACTGGCCGCTCTTCCTCTTTTCTGAGCACAAACAGGTAGGACAGGAACAGTCAAATATATATCAGAAGGAGGGCTCTGTTCCATATAATCAATTTCACTAGATGAATTAACTAATTTGGACTGTTGACGCCAGTTTGCCATTTTAGGAGGGGAAGTGCTAAGACTTGCTGAAGCACTAAGTGCTTCTCGTACGTAAAGTAACTTTCCAGTGAATGAACTAGCACCCGAGCTGGGAGCAAGACTTGAGCAAGCACTTTCAATAGATGACTGCGAGTCAAAAGATCTGAACCGGCCCTCAGTAGGAGGTTGAACATCAATACTAACACTACCAAAATTTGATTCAAAGGACATTTGGCGGCTCACAGACTCTGGAACATCCAAACTATAACTGACATTTGACTTTCTAACGATATTTGACGTCTATCAGAGAAATCAGGAGCAAGGAACTCAAAAGATGGCTGGTCTAACCAACCCGATAAAGCCTTTTGTCTTTCTAATCTGGGGGTTCCAGGAGTTGGAGTTCTCCTTGGAGAAATGATGGATGTTCCTGGCTTACACTGAGTTGATGGAGAAGCCATAGGAGAAACACCTTGATATGGTGACAGAGATCGCATTGGTGAGTTAGGGGAAATAGTAACAGAAATTCCACACGCACTTTCCCATTTTTTTAAACTTAAACCCAGCTTTGGCCTTGCATGTAACGGCTTTCCTCCAGAATTATTTATTTCATCTTGATTACAACCTCCAATGGAGCGAGTTCTGGTCACTGAAAGACGTGGGGGACGTAGAGTCATATCTTCTGAGTCTTTAACTCCGCCCATTGATCTCGCTCGAGTGACAGGCATTCTTGGGGCAGTCAGAAAACCCCCTTCAACATCACTAGATGGTGTCCTACTACATGTGTTGGCTGAGTTCTTTAGCATGGAAGCCATCACAAGAGGTTTTATAACATTGCAGTTATCCCCACTACCGATTTCTATTTTACTTCCGAATGATCTTCCAAGTCTAATTCTTCTCCATTCTTTCCATCTATTCGTTTGCTTTTCTGTAAAGTTTCGTTCAAAATTTCTCTCAAGCTTCCCTTGGCTTCCGCCTGAGTCTGACGAACTTGAGGTCTTGAAACTCACTTCTGAGTCGAGACTAAACTCTACTGAAGGATGACCGATACCTGGCTCAACTTGTCTTCTATCATATTCCTCAACAAACATACAATGTACACATGGTAAACTTCCTTTGTCAGAAGAAGAATTATGCCGTGAGAAAGATTTTTTTAACGCACCCAGTAAAGGAGTTTGTAACTCATCTACACTTAAATTTGGAGGAGTGCCATGATGGCTACTAGGTATTGATCGGATATGTTCTTTTGATTTTCTGGGACTAGCGTCGAAACTTCTAGAACGTCTCCTGCCTGTAAACGGTACTTTCAGAAAAGTAGACTGCTGGTCCCCTTCAGCTTCTTCTAAACTTTCATCATTTGACTGCAAGGGCGACGAACTTCTGGTCAGCCATTTAGAACGAACTTTCTGCATTGTTTCACAGCCAAGAGTGTCTAAATACTAACAAAATCCCACTATAAAATCTCGTATTCAAATCTAAGAACACAGTCCAAAAATTTGCAATTCTATGACTCAATGAACGCAGAATAATTGATGAGCGACCTTAACAAGACACTACTGAATTATAAAGTAGTAATTGATTCACTAAGTGAACATGGTGGCAATGACAGCACAACTGCGATAATTCAAAAGGCGCTGATGCATTACAGGAGAGAAACCAAAAAGTGGGAAATAATTATTGTTTTTTTCTTCTTTTTATGGGACATTTAACCACAAAACAAAAAACAGCTTGTCTTGGAAGTTGATTTTTTTTTTCACGTAGGAAAACAGTTGGAACAGGAGCGTAATTTGCTATGGGGCAGGGGGGCAACTGCCCCTCCCAGATCTCAGTTTGACCCCCCCCCCCCCCCTCCAGCTAAAATTGTTTTGCTTCAAATATCTTGTCAAAACTAAGATAAGCATGCATAATTCAAGCATCCACAGAAAAGGGTCAGTTTTCTTTAGTATATCTTTACCTTTATGGTAATATAAGGCTCATTTTTCAGTTTTCACTGTCATTTTCACTTGGTTTGGGAAAATTGGCTCCCATTCCCAACACCCCCCCTCCCCCAGATTTTGACGAAAGCCACTGAGTTGGAACCTCCTAGTAAGTACAAAACAGAGGAGCTAACAACTTGGAAAAACAAACAAGTTTATGGAGCCCAACTGAGATACTGGGAAATGACCAACCAATTGATCGCGTCTGCTCATCTGAAGGGAGAAATTTCCGCACTTAGGGTAGAGGGGACAATTTCCTATAAAATTGTTCTGAAAGAATCCTTATTAAAACAAATTAGAAGACTGTTACATAAAACCGCCCTCTTTGTATTTTTGACCTCCTGTCATTCAAAAAGTTTGATTTACGTAAGCCTATGAAAGAAGGGGGGATTGTACAACGTAGCTATGATCTTTTGAATTACCACAGTCAAGCTTCGATTCAGAAAATCAAGCGCAGTTTCCAAGTAATTTAAATAGTCTTTTTATACAGTCTATAATATGATGGAGCAGACTTAGTCTTTTGGTGAGCTCAAGATTTTCCAACTACTTTAGGAAAATCCCACTTGCCTAGCACACAGCTTCAGGTAAACTGAAACAAATATTCCATTTAGTAAGCTTTTCAAGACCAAAGCCGAGAGAGAACAGCGCAAGCGGAGACAAATCTGGCATTGGAATAGCAAAAGCAGCCGTAACTTAAATATCTGAATCATATTCTGGAAAAGGAGCTTTAATGGAGCTTAGAGATTGGTTTAATTCGGAGCTTAAACGTAATGACAAGATTCTTTTTAAGGAAATACTCGCAGAAAGATTAGAAGAGAAAAGTCAACAGATTGGGCAAAAACGAAAAAATATTCAATGAAAAAGATGTTGGCACTGTTTTTTTTTTTTTTTTTTTTTTTTTCTGAATTCTAGAAAGTTGACAATTCTTCAAATTCTCAAGTATTTCAGAAAACCACGTCTTAATAAAACAAAGCAATTCGTTCTAACAACATTATGTCTTAACTTTATTCTATTCAAAAAAAAAAAAAAAAAAAAAAAAAAAAAAAAAAAAAAAAAAAAAAAAAAAAAAAAAATAGGATAAAAAAAACTTTAAAAACCCTATCAAAATGTGTTTTTATGCATTTTATTACATTTTTACGAGTCGGACAAACATTTCGGCCTCCACCCTCGGATACGGCCTTGGTGCTTATCTAGTTTAATCCCTAAGTAACGAGCATGTATTGAACCTTCACCTGAAAGAATCAATTGGTAGTTTTGTCGATACAGTAACCATGAAGGAGGTACATAAAGACATACAGCCTTAAATAAAGTTCTTTTTTATATTCTCATTAATGGCCCTTTTCATTCTTTGTTATGGCTGCATTGACTGTTGCGTCATCAACAAAGTAGCGGAGAAATTAATGCTAGTCTCATTAGCCACTCCTGTACAAAACTCAAGTTCAAGCCATTCAAGCATCAAAATTTATAACCTTATGCCATATCAGGGGCAAATCCAGAGGGTTTACAGGGTTTTAGCCCCCCTCCCTCTTAAATATTCCTCCGAGTCGTAAAATAGTCGAAAAAATCAGGTTAAAGAGCTATTTCTATAAAAAAAATACCCCCCCCGAGCAAATTTTGTTTTGCTAAACCCCCGAACAAAACTTCTTTTGGTAATCCATTTCCCCCGAACAAAGGCCCTGAAACCTATGGGCAGTATAGCATAGGCTAGCAATCCGAAACTGTCGATCGCTTATTTGAGTTCAATTACTGACAGTGCTGCATCAGAAAAGCCCATGTAGACTTTCCATGTGTAGGAGAGAAGCCTGCACAAGCCTTGCTTGTTGGATTAGAGTTTCATTTATTGACAGAAACAAAAAATACGAGCGGGTTTTTAGACCAAAAATTATACCAGTTCTGTTACACAAGCACACTTTCAACTGAACTAGAATTACAGGAATAGTTGTACGCAAAATTTCACGGAAGATTGATGAGTATAGGCAGATTCATTCTTGCCCGAAAAAACTTGTCGCAGATCAAACCTCAGACTTCAATCTGGAAACTGAGGAACATTGACAAAACTTTGGAAATTTGCACATTGAAATTCATAGAAGGCAAAAGGAGTCAATTCAAAATGCAAAAAATAACTTTCGAACAGTTTCTAATTAGCATATTAATCCATCTAATTTCAGGTTCCTGAAATGTAGCTACATTTCTGAAATGTATCGAGGCTTCCTTTATATTTAGGTTTACAAGGACCTAAAAATATTCAAGATTCGCAAAATAGTTTCAAAAGTCAAATATGCTACTTCTAAGGAAAAACCACACCTAAGTTTTACGTCAAGTACTAAGTCTACAAAATACACATAGTAAAAAAGGAAATAAAAAAGAAATCAGATTCAAATAAAACATTTCACAGCATTATTGCCATCTAGCTTTCTAAAACCTTGTTGCTCCAATATTGACTTTGAAAGATAGAGGTCCTTAAAGTAGCAGCATCTTCAAAATACAGAGGAAAAAACACGAATATTGGTTCAGAAAACACAAAAATTGGATACAAAATTTGATCTATACAATATTGGCTAAAAGAGTTTTAAGAGTGATAATACTTTTAGGTATTAGCGATAAAACAAGTCCAAATGGATAAAATCTTGAATTAAAAGCCGGTTTTCTCTATGATTTTGAGAGCAAGATATTCGCTTTGAGCTTTACAATTGTTTTACATTTTTCAACCTGTCAATTTGTGCAACGCAAGTTTACTGAGTTTAACACTAACAAGTGAATGAATGAAAGTACATGCACTCACATTCTCAAATGAACAAGTTCAAAGCAAAAGTCACAATCACCATCTTCCAAGAGTCGAGCAAATGTAACAATATTTCCAGTTCTACATCAGGCATTTACGTATAACCCCCCTCAAAAAAAAAAAAAAAAAAAAAAAAAAAAATTGTATTCCGGCTACTTCTCTAAACAAATAAATTATAAATTATTCTCGAACTCTTTATTGTTCTTTCAGCCATTTCAGCTTTCTAAACAAGATAAAATACATCTGCCACCTATGAATTAAGAGAAGATTGCACCTGACTTTTGCACCTGACTTTCTATTTTTATTCTAATTATTTAGATGGCGCAAAGGTAAAGACTTTGAAAGCCGAAACAGCAGACGTATAATATAGATTTTCCAATAACATGTTGGGTTTCATATCAAACAACAATAAACAAAAATCTACAACGATGTCGGAAATAAAAAGCAACTCCAGAACAGAGATGTTTTCTAAGCTCTATGGTTCTAACCAAGGTTAATATTCTTTATCGTCTCTCAGCCATTTCAGCTTTCTAGATAAGATAAAATATATCTGCCACCTATGATTTAAGATAAAAATGCACCAGACTTTCTATTTTTATCACAATTATTTAGATGGCGCAAGGGTAAAGACTGAAAACTGAAACAGCAGACGCATAATATAGATTTTCCAATAACATATTGGGTTTCATACCAAACAACAATAACCAAAAATAAAAACAATATTGGAATTAAACAGCAACTCCAAAACAGAGACGTTTTCTAAGCTCCATGGTTCCAACCTAGGTTTATATTTTTTTATTTTCTTTCAGCCGTTTCAGCTTTCTAAATAAGGTAAAATATAACTTCCGCCTATGATTTAACAAAATAAAATCACCTGACCTTCTTTTTTTATCTTAATTATTTACATGGCGCAGAGGTCAAGGCTTTGAAAACCGAAAGAGCTGACGTATAATAAAGATTTTCCAATAACATGTTGAGTTTCATATTAAACAACAGTAGCCAAAAATCAAAAAAGATGTTGGAAATAAAAAGCAACTCCAAAACAGAGACAATTTCTAAGCTCCAGGGTTCTAACCTAAGCTTTGTATTGTATGTATTATTCCCGTGTGAAAGTTACATGCAAAAATTTTGTTACATAAAGAAAGAAAAACGAGCAAAAATGGGGTTTTTATAGGCCAAATGAAGATACTGAAAAAACGAACCGAATATTTCGAGAGGACAAACGCCTCTCTTCTTCAGCGCGAAACGAAACGATGTATCAATAAAAGCCAAAAATTAAAAGAATTAAAACCAAATACCTAACAACCATAAAAGCGAGTTATTCGCCAATATCCGCGATTTGCACAAAATCCAAAAAATATGATCTGCCATCGACGGATACTAGCGAACAACTGAACAAAAGAAAGGAATCAATTCATTCACTCGAAAAACAAAACGAACCAGCAATTAAATAAGTTGGAAAACTATGTCATTTGATTTCGGATTTTAATTTTGTTAGTTTCGTTAGTTAGTTTTCTCATTCTATTCCTAATATTTTAAACTCGAAAAGATTAGAACAGTATTTTACTGTATTGCATTATAGTGGCTAGTTTGGAAAACGCTTCAAATACATCTATGCAAGTGGGATAGGTCTCGCCAACGGGTTGAATATTTGCTACGCCTGATCTAAAAACAAGAACTCCTTGGTTCTTCTTGGTCTCAATAGATTCATGACCCAGAGGGGTGTTAAGTAATACTAAATAGGTCACTGGCGGTATGTGACACAGCAAAAATTTTACCGGAGAGCTGAAAATCTGAGGAATACATTTTAGGTTTTTCGTTTGTTATTCGTTTATTATTTGGTTATTATTCGTTATTTGGACGCTATTAGGTATTCGGTCGTACTTAGGTTTTTCGGTTCTTATTCACGAACGGTTGCTTGTAAAAAGAAGGTTACAAACGAATTTTACAAGAGAAACGAAAACCTAAGAGATGAGTTTTAGGTTATACGATTGTTATTTGTCTATTATTAGCATGTTGTTCGGTATTTGGACACTATTTGGTATTTGGTTGTTATTAGATTTTTTTTACTGTTATCCACGAACTATTGTTTGTAAAAGGAAGGCACAAACAAATTTTACAGGAGAACTAAAAATCTGAGAACTACATTTTAGGGTTTTCGATTGTTATTCGTTTGTTATTAGGTGTTAATTAGATATTCGGTTTTTCGAAGTTATTTGGTATTCAATTATTATTAGGTTTTTTATTGTTATTCACAAACGGTTGTCAAAGGTAAATTACAAACAAAATTTACAGTAGAGCTAAAAAACTGAGAGATACATTTTAGATTTTTCAATTGTCATTCGGTTTTTGTTAGGTTTCTATTTATTTGCTTCTTGGATATTATTTAGCTTTCGATTGTTATTAGATTTTTCGATTGTATTCACGAACAGAAGTTCTTAAAAGAGGAATTATAAATCAATTTTACAGGAGAGACAAAAATCTGAGAGATACATTTTAGGCTATACGTAGTTATTCGTTTATTATTAGGTTGTTATTCGGTATTTGGACGCTATTTGGTATTTGGTTGTTGTTAGGTTGTCGATTGTTATTCACGAACTATTGTTTGTAAAAGGAAGATTACTAACAAATTTTACAGGAGAGCTAAAAATCTGAGAGATACATTTTAGGTTTTTCGATTGTTATTCGTTTGTATTTAGGTTGCTATTTTGTATTAGCTTCTTGGATGCTATTTGATATTCGATCGTTATTAGGTTTTCGATTGTTATTCACGAAGAGTTATTTATCAAAATTGTAAAGCCAAAAATTCTTAATTTAAAAAGAGGAGCATAAAGCATTTTTGAGAAAAATGGAAAATTCTAATTATCTTGAAACCAAAAAAAAACACATTGGAAAGCGGATTGGACTAATCGATTGGGCGTAAGTTGTTTAATAAGGTCACTTAGAATTACAACTTTGGCTAACTATTACATTTTTTTTTTAATTACAGCTGTCAGCCTACATAAGTCATCTTTGTTCTTTATTATAATTGACTATTAAGTCTTTATATTATATCATTAATTGCAGATCTTAAAAATAACAGACAATCTGAAAAAAAATTCTTGACACCTGTAATTCAAAAGGCGGAACGTTACACTATATAGGTTAAACAGACTGCAGAGAAAAGAGAAATACGTTTCGTCGTTTTTTTTTTTTTTTTTTTTTTTTTTTTTTTTTTTTTTTTTTTTTTTTTTTTTTTTTTTTTCAATGATACCAAGGATAAGTTATTGAACTTATTAAACATTGAGATTATAGTTATTTGAAAAAATTGTTTCTTTCCGAAATTAGATACTGCTAAAAAAAAAAATCAAATATCAAAAGTCTACGGTTCCCAAAAATTTCTTGAGTGACTTTTTTTTAGCGAAATTTGCTATACGATTTTATTCGATTTTATTATTTTTTTTTCTTCAATACAGTTGGACGAAATTGGAGTTCATAAAAAAAGAGGGGATATTCATTGGATTAATTGATAAAGCTTACTTAAATTGAAGAGGTAGGCTTTAATATATATTTTTCAGAAAATAGCACAAAACTTCTTTTATATTATTGCACCATACATCAATTTATATCAGCTGCTAAGAGGATAACCAATTAGGTCTATAAAAAAGAGTATACACTGCTGGATTCGATTTGGTTGCAGGCGTATATGCAGGAATTTTCCGAAGACGAGGGGGCAATGAATTTCTTTTATTCAATTTGAATACTCAAGTCCTTTAACGCTAAGATCTTAAGGAATATAGAAGAATGCAATTATAGTAAGACGATACTATTTTTCTAAAAGGCAGAGGAAGGGACAATTTAAGTATAGAAAAAACAGTTTTAAACCACAGATAACATTGTTTTACAATATCGTTTTTTCAAGATCAATAGGGGGAGGGGCCAAGGTTCCCTTGCTTTGGGCAATACCCTCCTGATACTCTACAGCTAAAAATTCACAACTTTTTTTTAAGAAGGTGTTGGTTTAACCTATTCCCTTTCCTGTGATTTAAATCGATCGTCGTTTTTTGCAGCTTTTGACATGCACTCAATTATCACTTTTAGGGAAGCACGCTTGTACAGTGTCGGTTTTTTATTTTGATTTTAAATATAACTGCTACTGAACACTGCAAAAAGTAAAAAAAACTCTCCGACATGTCTGGACAACTATGTAAATATGCATTTTTTTTTTTTTTTTTTTTTTTTTTTTTTTTTTTTTTTTTTTTTTACAAATAACGGCTACATAAGGAAAAATAATATTTAGCTAAAATTTATTTTAAAGATTTATGACAATATATGTTTCACGATAGCTTAAAGGTATTCTTCATAACTTTGTTGTATTGTTAGGGGTTTGTAATATAAGGATATGATGGCAAATCTTCTAGATTTGATATGCCACTCTGTACAAAATGCCACCTTAGGCGTTCTGCCATGTGGGAGGAAAAAGTGCGGAGTCAAGAGCCCAGTGATGACAATTTACGAAAATGTAGAGAAGGAGAGGAACGATTTTTTTCAAAATCAAGGGGGCAATTTTGTAGTTTTTTATGTTCATTTTTCAGAGGAAATACCAGAAAAAGCACGTTCTATGAAAATACCAAAAAAGGGCATTTTTCAAAATATAGGAGGAGGGGACCTAGAGTCCCCCCCTCTAATTGGACACCTTGCAAGATTCACTCAAGTACTTTAATAATTAAACCTATAATAACATAGAAGCTGGGTTTTATTGGATTTGCAGTCTTAACTTTATTAAGATTGCATTATTAACAATGAATTTGCAATTGTTGAATTTTATTATGGGTGGTAGCATGGGTAGGGGGAGGAAAGGTAAGCTGGGGAGGTAATTGTGGGCTGGGAAGGTAATGGACTGGAGGTTAAGGTGAGGTTGGGCTGGCAGGATTGAGGAGGGGGGAGTTGAGTATTGAAGAGCGTTGGAGACTGGATTTGTTATTATTCTTTTCTATTTTATTAATCTATTATTATTTTAATTCAGTTATTTTTTATTTTTTGTTTACTATATAGGTTATAGTTTATTTATAATACAATTATTTTAATAATTGAGGTTGTTTTTTAATAGTTGTGTCAATAGGTAAGTAGTTACGTGGACTTTCGTGCAACCGTAAACCCTCCCAGGTTTCCTCCAGCACGAAAATATTGTTTAGTTTATTTATTTATGAATGTGAAAATAAAAATATTGGGCTCTTAGACTCCAGAGATCCAATAACAATAACAATGAAGCCAATGGAAGCCTGAAACAGATTTATTTCACTGAAAAAACTCCGCGAAATTTAACGTTGATCTTAGCATTTCGGATTCACCCGAAAGGCAAATGTAAAAAAAATGCACATAATTACAGGGAAATCATAAAAATCCTGAGATATTTATAGGAGAGACCGAGCGCCCTCACCCTTTTCGTAACTGCCGGAACGTCCTCTATATGATAAATACAGAACCCATATACCCACCCGCCCAATACCCAATACCCACCCATGCACTAAGAAACGTAAACTGATTCATGATCATACAAACTGTACAAACAAGAGTGATATCACAATAGATTAATTCTCGAATTTGCACTTAGAATGTACTAACCTCTTCGCTACTAGCGTTTCCTCCGCCTTTTTCCTTCTTTTTATTCGCTGGTCTTACGACCGTCATTGGGCTTGTCATAACGGTATACCAGGACCCGTGCTCTATTGCTAAAGATCATTTCACAAACTCAAAATTTTGATAATGATTCTAAATAGACCAAAAATTAGACGCAAAACCAAATATTAAAATGAGATTCAACAAGAAATTTGTGTAGTATATTTCTTTTTGCAAAATTAGTTTTTCTGAATTTCTGTTAAATCCTTTTCGGCATAATCAATTATATTTTTATCTTCAATTCATGGTCATTTTAATCAGTTCCTTCTTCAAAGTTTACCAGCAAGAACCTAGAAATTATTACTCGATGTTATATACAGGACACAGCCGCCATCTAGATGTACAGCTAAGGCAGTAAAAGAAAAGAAATCATAGGTCCTGCTTTCTAAAAGTTAGAGAGAGCGCTGCATTCAGTGGCAAAAAATTCACAACTTTTTTTTAAGAAGGTGTTGGTTTAACCTATTCCCTTTCCTGTGATTTAAATCGATCGTCGTTTTTTGCAGCTTTTGACATGCACTCAATTATCACTTTTACGGAAGCACGCTTGTACAGTGTCGGTTTTTTATTTTGATTTTGAATATAACTGCTACTGAACACTGCAAAAAGTAAAAAAAAACTCTCCGACATGTCTGGACAACTATGTAAATATGCATTTTTTTATGCATTCAAAATCAAAATAAAAAAAAGTAAAAGAAAAGAAATCATAGGTCCTGCTTTCTAAAAGTTAGAGAGAGCGCTGCATTCCAGTGGCTTCAATTTACGAAAATTAGGAAGTGGACATAAAGTATATTTTTCATATATATGGGAGGAGGGGCAAGTTTTTCGTTTTTTTTTTAATTCTTCAATGAAAATGCAAAAACAAAAAAAAATCAATGATAACACCCCAAAAAAGGTATTTTCCAAAATCTAGGGACGAACTAAAGGGGCCAAAAACTACCACCCAAGTTTTTTGGTGGTTCAGGGGAAAATTTTCTGAAATTTTTGGTATTATCATATTCTAACACCATCACATTTTAGTAGAAATGGGCAGTACTATTAAGGAGGAAGTACGTAAGGCTATATTTTCACAATAATTAAGACTTAAAACTCATACTGGTGATTGATAGTTTGACGTAAATCAGTAAGCCTTCGTTGCCGGATGCTCCTCTTTCGCGAGTTGGTCTTTTACACCTTGCTCCAAGCTGCAAAGATGCTCAGCTTACTTGTATTTGCAACCAGATCAGGCGCTTCTCCGCCTCGCCTGGCATCCAAAACTCAGATGTTGCGTAGGAATTTGTTAAACCGTATGCTCCCCATACTCATGGCGGCTGAGCTTGCAGACACACCACAGACCGCAACCCAATCCAAAAGATTGGAGAGAACAGGATTCGAACCCACGTCTCGAAGGACATAGGATTGCCTTCTTGATAGCGTTAGACTTTCCGAAATATACTCTAGCTGAATAGCTTCTTGAAAAAGAACTAATAACAAAGGCAAGTATAGCCTTTCTTACTTTCGATTTTCTTCGGAATGGTTGTACATGCAACAAAGGCTTTTTAGGCATCCGAGATACGGCAGAAATAATTTTGATTTCGGGGTTTAATTTACAGTTTTTTCCACAAGTAAAATGCTTTCATACGGGCCTACTAAGAATTAATAACTTCCTGTTCCGTTGAAAGTGCAGCGCTTTTTAATCAAATTAAAAAAAAACTCAAGACATGTCTAGTAAAATTCGTTCCTCACCTTACCACCTTACCTTACCTTAGCTCACCTTACCTTACCAAGCAAAGCACCCAAATCTTTCCTTTTTTGGCTCCATTTACCACCCTTGATTACACAAAAATGCTAGTACTACAAGAAATAAAGACAGCTCACCGTACCGTCAAGCCACCAGAAGTTAAGACAGTTCCGCAAGCTCCCAATCTGTTTACAGATTCCTTACTCCCTCTCTTGAAGTTCCTATTTCCTTGAAACAATTTCTTATTTCAAGAAATTGAATATTTCATTTGAACAGTTCCATTTAAAGGAAATCATGTATGATGATGTGACCTTACCCAGCAAAGCACCCAAATCCTTTCTTTTTTTGGCTCCAATTACCACCAACAAAAATGCTACTACTACAAGAAATAAAGACAGCTCACCCTACCGTCAAGCCACCAGAAGTTAAGACAGTTCCGCAAGCTCCCAATCTGTTTATAGATTCCTTACTCCCTCTCTTGAAGTTCCTATTTCCTTGAAACAATTTCTTATTTCAAGAAATTGAATATTTCATTTGAAGAGTTTTATATAAAGGAAATCATGTATGATGATGTGACCTTACCCAGCAAAGCACCCAAATCCTTTCTTTTTTTGGCTCCAATGACCACCCTTGAGCCTGTCAAGAAGGCATTTTATTTTCTTATTTTCTTTGCCGCCATCATAGAAAACTTATTTCAAGAACCTTAAACAACTACCTAAAATCCCTCGTCTATGAATAATAACAGATCAATAGTTCAAAGCCATAGCGAAGATCAACGGTCCATAGTCATATTGATTATTTGCATTTTTCGTAGTCTTGAAATAAGCAGCTTTCATACTGCATACAAAATATTCTAGGTTAAGTAGTTAAGTTACGTTACGTTAAACACAACCTTCCACAAGTAAAATAAATAAATAAATAAAGACAGCTCAGCGTACCTTCAAGCCACCAGAAGCAAAGATATTTGCGCAAGCTCCCAATCTATTCACAGATTCCTTACTCCCTCTCTTGAAGTTCCTATTTCCTTGAATTAATTTCTTATGGACTCTTCATACCCCATACCCCATTAATACTCCATTCACACTTCATACCCCATTAAAGGACGTTCAGATTTTCGTTTGAACCCGGATGAACTGTCAAATAGCACGTTTTTCGGCAGCTGTCACCACTTAGCCGTAAAACATACCCCAACATCTTAACCTGTCTTTCGTTATAGGGAGCCATGGGTCTAATGGCGTATTCCTAATTGTATTATCACCCTTTAACAAAAATTAATTTCCCCTGGCAATATATCTTTTTAACATTTAGCAACAGAGCATGTACTAATTTTAAGAGCCACGTAACTTCAAGGTGACAGGCAAAAACTTCTTTTTTCCACTGACAACAACAATGAAACTGCGAAAATATTACTGCAAAACATGATTCTCAAGAACGGATGATTTATAGCATATCAGATTTGAGAACAGCACGAGACAGCAAATTGATTATCATGGTGCAAGATAAAATAGCAAGATCTAGGAATGATACAAGACACCATATGGAGGTAGAATAATTTCATAGTTTGCATGTTCAGCATTCATATTTCACATCATCACGCATGATTTTCTTTAAATAGAACTTGTCATCAAACGTTTTATATTTAAATTGTTGAGTTAAATGACATCCAATAAGGTCTTAGGCACACCCTAATGGTGAAACTTATTGCTGTAGCAAAACTTAAACAAATACCTAAAATCACTCGTCTATGAATAATAACAGATCAACGGTCCAAAGCCATAGCGAAGATCAATAGTCCATAGCTATAGCAAATTATTTGCATTTTTCGAAGTCTTGACTTAATCGGCTTTCACACTACATACAAAATCTTCTATGTTAAATAGTTAAGTTATGTTACGTTAAGCACAACCTTCACAATTACAAAAATATACGATAGGCTAACGCAGAAATCCATAAACCATCATAATCGTCGTCTATAATCATCATAATCATCAACAAATTTATTCAAAAATTAAAAATGTGAAATGGGAAAGGATATTTTAGGCTTTACCTTGTACGAAAAGACTTTGTAGGAAGAGGAGATTTCAGCCTTTATTTTTGTCCGAAAAGGCTTTCTAGGAAAAACTTGCAAATTTATTTCCAAAATTTATTAACTACGAATCCAGAAAAAATAAACAAAAATTTCTGTAACAATTTATAGATAAAAATTAACCTTTAAAAAATCAACCAGTAGACGTTTGAAGATAGCAAAGGAATTACAGCTCTGTGTCACAGCTGGAAGTGTATTCGATAGTCTTGAAGATTTTAGCCACCACAGGGCAAAAATCAGAAAAAATAAAAGAGGTTGCCCCCTCCTCAATACCTTGCTCTTTACGCTAAAGTTTAAACGTTTGTCCCATTTTTTTAAGAACGACTCCAGAAGCCCAAGGACCGTCTAATTAGAATAAGAAGCTTTTTTAAACTGCTGAAAAACTCCAGCATAAAGACATGTCTTCTAAAAGAAAGGTTTGGCTTAGAGACCGTTTGTCGCACATTTAGGCGGAACTATCTTTTTTATGTGTTCCATAGAATTTGGGGAAATGATCTAAAACCAATTTGGCGTTGCATCTATAGCCGATTTTGCCACAATTCCACTGAGATAAATTATAAGAAAGTCGGAGGATTTTTTACGGGGGTGGGGGGGGGGGGGGGGTCAGGTGTTTAAGAACTACTTTAGTAGACCTAAATGCACCAAGGTTTTACAATTTGAACCAAACAAATCTCAGAGAAGGGGAGTCCTTAAACAAACCAAGAGGGAGAGATAATCTTTATTTTTCTTTATATAATATTATATCATATATATATATATAATATCATATTATATATAATATAATATTTTATTATCATATAGCATATTATTATAAATATAATATTAGCAATAATATAAATATTATTGCTACGAGCAGACACACCAATAGAAACATTGAATCCCCTATTAAAAAACTTACTTTGTCATATTCCGTTAGAATCCCAGGAATCACAAGGCAAGTTCAAAACTAAAATTAAAAAAAAAGAAGTACTCAAGCACTTACAGAGTGAAGCCTTACCTCTAATCCAATATAGAAACACGTGAAATAATAATCTTATTAATGCAGAGAGGAAAAGGCTTTTAATAGACCGAAACGTGTTAGTTTTCTGTTAAAACTTTCGATTTTAGCATTGTTATTAGTTAGTTGAATCACACGTCAAGTTTTATAATTCAGACAATGCTTTAAATTGTTTTTTGAAGTGAGAAAGGTGGTTTTCCAGTCACGATATAAATTACAAATGATAATTATAGCTATTGTAGAAATAGCGGTCTAAATACTGACCCTTAAGTGGGGGGGTCTGACCCCAATTTGATCGAAGCAAAAAAAGGACTGGTGGAAATCTATTGAGGATTCTAAGAAAATCAAGTGATACATATAGGCATATATGTGCAAGGCCATACCCAGAGGGGGGGTTACGGGGGGTTTGACCCCCCCCCCCCCGAAATGTTTGTCTGACTCGTAAAAACGTAACGAAAATGGATATAAATAAATTTTGCATGCGTTTTTTCTGTGTACCCCCCCCCCCCGAATTTTTTTCTAGTAAAACCCCTCTAAAAAAAAATCTTGGGTACGGCCTTGTATATGTGATATCATAAACAAAACCCTAGCTACGACTATGCGTCATTGAAACTTTCTAAATGATTGAAGAAAAAAGTCGACATAACAAAATTAGGAGAAACAAAAAACCACTGAAAAATTGGCTATATTAACAGAAATATTCAATACGATTAGGTCACACCTTACCGATGAAGGAAAACACTTTGTACTGATAAAAAGGTAAAACAAGGCTAAAGAATAGGGTAACGGACTTTACAGTCCCTATCGGTGATGATCTCCGTCTCATGGCCCTTCAGCCAAAAATTGCAATGGGCATTGGGGCCAGCCACCCTGTGCTTTCTCACGCCCTTCTTGTTTACCTTCCCTAGATTTCTCCGGGTAGTCATTTAGAGCTGGGTTGACTCTGGCTGAACTTACAAAAGCGACGCCACTGACCCCTTCCAAACCAAATAAACAGCTACATCAGGACTCGAACCTCTGTTCTCACAGAAAAAGGATGATAGATTACTAAAAACTCGGCATTATGGTAATCCATTTGAGGAAAAACGAAAACTAGGATGCCCTATATTAGGTCAGAAAGAGATTTTGACGAATTTATGCCACTGACGCAAAGGAGCACAAAAATGAAGATACGCGAATTGAAGATTACATCATCCCATTTTGAGAAAATTGTTTCATATGCACTTATATACAATTTTCCCAATTACTGATTGAAGTCTGCAAAGTCTTTGCGAGGGAATGCCCGCTTTCAAAACATTGCATGGTGGAAAAAATGTACGGTGTGGCGGAATTATGTCACACATGGAGGGACACGAGGCACTTTGATATGTGCACCAAGTGACGGTGAATGGGTGGGTTTTGATTTTAATGAATCAATTCCATTTCTCCCTTATCTAAGCCTACTATCTCAATTGTTAGCTACACGTTACATATGGGGAAGGGGATTTCAAAAGCTATTTAAAGCAAATATTACATGCTCGTTAATGGTGGTATTTTCTTTAAGAACAGAACATATTGTTAACTCCAATTCCCATAAACTCCAAGGCGACGGCCCTGACAGCAATAAAATAGATCAATTAGTTTCTTGCAAACAACATTCCATGGCATAACCAATCCATAAACAGTAAAAGCCACGATTCGGTAATGATTACTATTTTTATGGTTTTTGCAATTACTGCATTTATTACCATCCAACCGGCAAAAAGCGGGCAATAACTTCGCATTCATGCGAGACAAAAAGCTTTTAATTATCAACTGTAGCGTATACTGATCCCCTTGCACTCATGCTTTTGTTCAGTTTTACAAAATACAGCTTTGCTTTTACTTAATTGCTACGAACTAAATCAGTAAAGATTCGGATAGTTAAAATTTTGCGCCAAAATTAATTATTTTTTTGACAGAGGTGTCATTTACTAGTATCTTTGAAGGGCGGTTCAAAAGTTCTGGGATTTTTTTTTTTTTTGCAAATCGTGGGTATTGGTGATTGACTCACCTTTGGTTGCTATGTATTTGGTTTTGATTCTTCTAATTTTTTTTTTTTTTTAATTTTATTCATCTTTTAATGTTGTATTTTTTGGCATTTTCCTTAAAAAATTTTTTAGCGCTGAAGAAGAGAGGAGGTCGTCCTCTCGAAATTTTCACTTTGTTTTTTCAGTATTTTCGTTTGGCTTTAAAACACCATTTTTGATCTTTTTTTTATTTTTTATAGTATATATATATATATATATATATATATATATATATATATATATATATATATATAATATATATATATATATATATATATATATATATATATATATATATATATATATATATATATATATATATATATATATATATAGGTATTTTCGAAGGCTACACTGCCTTTCCATGACGTATAAATAACAGTTCAATAGGGAAAATCCTATTATTTTGACAGTGAAACACGCACAAAAAAAATCTCTGGAAATTTCGGTCACATACACAGTCACACAGTGGCCGTCTTCAGCAGATAAACTGTTTATTAATACGATTATCATGTAATGTATTATTATGTGATATATGAATATATATATATATATATATATATATATATATATATATATATATATATATATATATATATATATATATATATATATATATATATATATATATATATATAATATATATATATATATATATATATATATATATATATATATATATATATATATATATATATATATATATTTATATATGTAAATATATATATGTATGTAAATATATATATATATATATATATATATATATATATATATATATATATATATATATATATATATATATATATATATATATATATATATATATATATATATTTATATATATATATATATATATATATTATATATATATATATATATATATATATATATATATATATATATATATATATATATATATATATATATATATATATAAATTCATAAATATATATATATATATATAAATTCATAAATATATATATATATATATATATATATATATATATATATATATATATATATATATATATAAATTCATAAATATATATATATATATATATATAAATTCATAAATATATATATATATATATATATATATATATATATATATATATATATATATATATATATATATATATATATATATATATATATATATATATATATATATATATATATATATTATTGTTCCATTAATGTGGTTATATTATGAATTCAACATTTGAAGATGAGTTGCAGAATCTCCTTAAGCTTCCAAACTTAATGTTGTTAAAAATCATATTCAACAACATCAACATCATAAACAACATCATATTCATGCAAGACCATATCAATTTTGATTGCCGACTGTAGGCTATGTATAGAGATTGTCCTTCAGTAAGGCTTTATTTGTCCAATTGTGTGACATACAATTTTGCTTTCCGTTGATTAGTAGAAACTGACTGAATAAGTCAGGCATGGATATTGGGAAGGGGTGAGGACCAACGACCCCTCCCGGTAAAAAACAAACATTATATATGGTTTCAAGTGAGAAAAAAAAACAAAAAAAGATGACGAAAAACATCCAAGATCATTGGAAGACTTTTGAGATTCTGGGGAGAAAGAACACAAACCCTAGCCCCCCTCCTCTATATACGCTCCTGTTTGTCCTACATCTCCCTGTGTTCAGAATATGGCAATTGGTCTCGCTGTACAGATAATTAACACTTAATTTATCGTGAGAAGCCTCCTTTTGATTTGTACCGATTCAAAATATGAGAGGTGCTACAATTTTAACCCCCAGCAATTTTAAGGTTTTTAACAAATTTTGTCACTACAACAGTTTTGTCAAAACCTACTTATTTCACGGTTATTCTACATTTCCAACATAAATTTGTGTGTACGTGGGTTTTTTGTAAATTTTAATATTTTCAAACTTCCCTGGGTATCCCTGGACGTTCTCCTATGGGAGATGTTGCCAGCAGTTAAACAAGCCAGTCTGTTTGTCTATTTTAATGTGGTTTCTACAAAACTTTCGAAGGAACTCTAGGTGAGTCTCTTGGGGGGAAAATATAGAAAAAAGAGGTATTTCTTTTACAGTTTCTTGCTCAGGAGATATTAGGGATCCAAGACCTTCTGTTTAAAAACAAAACAATTTTATAACAAATACGCAAGAGCAATTCGATCGCAAATTTTGAGACGTTGTGCCCTCTGAAATGAAAAAAACCGATCAGAGGGCATCCAGCTACCATTTACCCACTCTTTCTGCCCTAATGTCCCCCTGTGGGCCCACGTTGCAACGCATCAAGATTTCAGGATATCCATTTATTCAGAACAATCAAGAATACCAGAAGATGTGATTGTTTTTTTCCCTTCAGGGAAAAAACAATGTGCGGATCACATCATTGGCAAGGATGCCAATTTACTCAATTTGGCACTCCAAACAAAAGTTTTTTGGCCATTCAAACTCCATTCCCCACACAAAAACTTGGTACAAATATAAATGTTCCCCACTTTCAATTAATGATCATTTAAGGAATACTTCTAAATTTTTATATTTAATTCATTAACGTTCATTAAAATTGCAAGATGACTGTTAGTATTTAGGGGTTTAAAGTCATTAACAACAAATTAGAGGATAAAATTGCATTTTGAGCGTACTACAACAACAGAAACACAGCACCTAGATTTTTAGCATTATTTAACACGGCTTACAATATTTAACACGGTTTCTATTCAGCCATTGATTTATCCCCTTGATTAAAAGCCCAATTTTGAAATACAGAAGTTCAAAAGAAAATCACAGCCAGTGAATGGATTTTGATTAGCCCTAAATGGTAAGTTAAAGATTCAATCGGGTTTTATTAATATAAATAGAAAGAGATAAAAATAAATTATACTTTTTATGCAAAAAACGTCCCTTAAACTTAACAATTCCTCATAATCACGCGTTACGGCTCTCACTTCACTCTTCAACACAACCATATCCCTCATCAAAACAAATAAACATCTAGAAAAAATTTCCTCCTCCCTCCCCGAATGCACAGCCCCCTTAACCTTACAAAATAATAGCAATAACAATAAAAACGGAGACAATAATAATAATAATTAATTAAATAAATAAATGAAAAACGCTTAATTATTAATTAACTCTATTTAATGATAATTAATTTGAAAATTTTAAGATTGTTTTTAGAAGACCCAAGGGAGTTTCCACATCCCAGCTCTTGTGGAAGCATGTTCCACACTTTCGCGCATGCCACATCCGGGGCAGAATCCAATCATACTGTAGCTCTTCTTCTCACTAGAACGTTTGATCTCGTATTCCTTGGATCTTGTTCTGATACCAGTTGGGACAGATTGTGGAAAGCTGAAAAACGTAATCCGGAAAAAAAATTTGAAAACGATAACTGAGCACGAAAAATGATAAAGCGATGCAAGTGAAAGAAACTCGCCAATATTTCCAATCATTTTCAGGGCACGATTGTGGATTGAATCAAGGCTTTGCAGATGGGATGTGAATGTTGACTGCCAAATTGACGCACAATATTGTAGATGGGTTTGATAAGTCAACTGTAAAGTAGACGAAGAGTTTTTTGACGGTATGCTTCAGTTTCCTGACAACGCCAAGATTACGGGAAAGCTTCAGCTCAACACCATGGATGTGATGTAGGTAGGAAAGCTTTTCATCAAGGAGCACACCTAGGTGCTTCGAATAACCCGTTTCGGTCGCTTAATCGTTCCTCGAAAAGTCATTAGTCCTGATATTTCTCGATGAAAAGCTTCAATCCTCGAGAGGAAAAGAACTTACGATTTGTCAACGTCTATTACAAATCGATTGGCATCGATCCAGACGTAAGTTTCTTCTAAGATGACTAAGTTTACTCTGGAGTGCTGACATGTCAAAGTCACAGAAGTCTATAGCGTCATCGCAAAAGCCACAGGTTGATCAGATTCACCCTCATTGCTTGAAGTTAGCATGATTCGCAGCACCGTGAATTATTGAATAAAGGATTCGGAGCAAAACTTAGGTCATTCACGTGAACCAGGAGTAACAGAGGACCCAGGACTGGGTCTAAGTACAAACGACCACTAATCGTTGGTACGTTGGTTACTAATCGTAAGTAATCGAACGATTACTAAGGTAAGACCGGAACCATAGCAGCGCCTCTAAAATTGGACAGATATTCCATGATAGCTATTTTAGTCTAACCAGAAAACTTGAATAAATACCACCAGGGTCGACATGATGAGCACATCCCCAAAAATGGGGGGGGAGGAGGAAATTATGCAAATAGCTTACTACAAATCAGAGGAATCATAGATATATTTTAGGACGAACAAGATCATATGAAATCACGTTGAAAGCAGAATCATGGAAGACTTTTTAGTATAATTGGAGGGCCCTATGCAAGCCCTAGGGCCGGAAATTCCTCTCCCACTCCAACTTCGTCATTTTGACAAATTTCTTCTGACACATTCCACATTTCTTCCTACATTTCTACTGACTCATAATCAGTCAAGTGTAACTTATGATATGGTCACAAAAAACTAAATGTCGAATATAAAAAAATAATTGCAACATTAATTTACTTCAACGACCATAATAACCCCACTGTGACTGAATGCCCCCAGTAACCCCCAACTCAACACCTCGCTCTTGACGCTAATGTTTAACTTTTTGTTCCAATTTTTCAAGAATTACTTCTGAAACACAAGGACCGTTTAATTAGAATAATAAGCTTTTTTAAAGTAAAAAAAAACTTTAGCGTAAAGAGCGAGGTGTTAAAAAAATAAGATAAGATTTATTCTTCATTAAATACACATACAATGATACATGTTATTATTCCCCCAAAGGCTCATTGGCCTGTAAAGAAGGGGGAAGACAAATGAGTTACTTACTCAGAGATGAAAAACAAAACAAAATTTAAAATGATCACTTACTCACAGACAAAAGAGCAAAAGAAGAAGAAAAGAAAATATAGATAAAAAAAACTATAGGAAAAAATAGAATAAATATACTAAATTAATTAAGTAGATTAAATAGACTAAAAAAATTATAATAAAAAAAAACAGATAAAAATAACTGCTATGAAGCCAAAGAATTTTTAACAATTTTTTTTAAACAAACTAAATGAGGGGCACCTTCGAGCCGATTCAGGCAACTTATTCCAAACAATATGACACGCCATTAAAGGATTAAAATCTGACCTTATGCAAGAAGTAAATGGAACTTTAACATGATTTGTCATATTGCGAAGATTATAATTATTATGATCAGAGGTAAAAGATAGCGGAATACTTAGGGGCCGGGGGAGATCACCAGGAAGCTGAGAAAAAGTAAAGCATGCGCATGAAAGAATGTATAGTGACTCAAGATCATGCAATGGGATGATCTGCCCCATGCTTTCATTTTTTGTCTAGATGAACTTCAATTTTCAAGGTAGCAAGACATAATTGTTTTTTAGTTTGGTGTATTTGGAGATAAAACGTTGTTATAAAAATTTATTCTGCTATTTTATTTCTCTACGGTCGGTGTGATGAAAATCGAATTGACAGTTGCCCAAACAAAAAAGTATTTCTACGTAAAAAGTTCTGACAACCAACATAGTGTTATCCGTAATTTTTACTCTCTGATAAAAAAAAAAAAAAAAAAACATTGGCGTCAATTGGAGGTCAGGGGGGCACGTGCCTCCTAGATTTTGCCAAAAGAAAAAAGAAAAAATAAAAAATTTGTGCCTCTAGATTTGGAAAACGCATTTTGCCCCCCTCTCTAAATTTCCGTGAATTGACGCTACTACTAAAAAATCAATGCTTTAGGTCCGTGTCTGGTTTCCATAGAGACAGGGTTCAAGAAGCTTCGAATCAAAACATTTAGGATAAAAACACAGGATAAGGTATTTTCTGTTGTTGTTACGACAGCGCCGTTTATAAACAATGCATCCCCTCCTTAAGTCGATTCGTTACTATGGCTTTTCTGGTGAAGTTGGCCGAGTGAAACAGCTTTTTATTAACCGGATTTAACCATTCCCTAAAAAACACTTAAAATCAGGGACGTACACAGAGGAGGGGGCTCAGACTTCCCCCCTCGGAAATCCTAAGAACTCTTGGATTTATGGGCAATTCTTATTCAAACTATCAAATAAAATTAGTTTTCCTTTTTTTAGCACCCCAAACAAGAAATTTATAAGCCCCACTCCACAATGGAAACTGGAGCTACAAGAAAAACTTAAAAAGTACTCCGCCTGAAAAAGAAATATTGAAGACATGGCTTTAATTTTACATTTTATTCTGCTTGAAAAAAATACACATTCGCCCCTAGCCAATTAGCAGACACTGACTAAATACCAGGAAATGCTTTAGAATCTGCTGATGCTAATTGCATCCTTTGTTACTAATGGAAAGAAAACAAGAGGATACTCTCAGGAATCGAGTCTTAGAATGATTTCACTTTTATGTCCATTAGTTAGCTAATCTATTGACGTAAACTCAGCGGATGGGGCTCTTTTGCTAGAATATTTCTTAAAAGAAGTGTTGGTGATAACATCCGTTTAACATCAGGGCATGGACGCCCATAAACTGGATTTTAGGGGGGGGGCTTGCCTGGTCCAACTGGCACTTCTAATGTTTTATCATTTAAATCTCAAAACAAAAATATAAGGTAGCGTCATTCAGCCGGGGGGGGGGGCTAGCAAAAGGAAACAAGAATACAGTTTTAGTTCTAAAGATAGCTGTCTATGACAACATGACTTTGAGAGGAAAACCAGTGTGTTAGGAGGAGTTAAAGTAAGGTAGCGTCATTCAGCCAGGGGTAGGCTGGCGCCCCCCTCAAAAAGGAAACAAGTACATAGTTTTAGTTCTAAAAGATAGTTGTCTATGACAACATGGCTATGAGAGGAAAACCAGTGTGTTCGTGTGAGTTAAAAATAAAACTAAAGTTTTAGTGCAGCCATAAGAAAGCTTCTTCTTTCACCATCTCATACCAAGGGACAGAAATGAAACCTCGTCCTAAAATATTTTAAACACATTCTTTTAATTTGAGTGTTTTAGCGGTAAAAGTAAGTTTCAATATACCGTTTTGGCGAAGTTTGTGTAACATAAACATCATGAGTAAATATTTTGGTAACTCAAATTGCTCCTGCAATGAATATTGCTAATTTATGTTCTTGCTAATTTGATTATTATGTTCAGGGTTTCACCTGATTGAATAAAAAGGAAATTTTTACCTGTCGGAGGAAATTTTTACCTGACGGAATTTTTGCACTGTCGGAGTGAGTCCTAAAGGACTCACTCCGACAGTGCAAATCCTAAGGGAAAGATGGATGCAATTGAATGGCCTAGGAGCCAGTTGGCCAAATTTATGGTCTGTCTATAGTTACCACATAATTTATTGTTTTGATTATTGCAGTTTCGACAATGTTACCCTCCCTGTGGAATTATTTCCTGTGCGCACCTTCTACTTGAAAGCTATAAATCCCGAACTTTTTTTAGATTGACTCGAAACTTAAAGTCCTTGGGTCAAGTCTCCCTGCATATCTGAAAGTCCTTGGATCAAGAAAACCTCAAAGCGCAGAAAAAAAAATGCAAAAAAATTTTGGTTATCATGAAAATGGAGCCTGAGAAGGGCAAAAAACATGAATAATACCCAAAACAGAGGAAAAAAATGATGTTTTTAACGGCTTGAAACTTGCATCTGTAAGTTTCAAGACCAATAGGATCCAAATTCCAAAAGAAAATAGCTGTGGGGTAAAGGCTTACAAAAAATGGGTCCCAAGCTAGCCTGGAACACTTTTTTGATCGGCTTTAAACTTATATTTATCAGTCTTCAGGACTCAAATGCACAAAAAAAAAAAAAAAAAAAAAAAAAAAGGTTAGTCTCAAAATGAGGTCCGAAAAGATGCCAAAAGTTTTTTGTCTGAAAGGCTTGAAGACTACACCCCTAAGTTCCTGTGACAAGGGGGTCCTAAAGTAGTTGTAAACTTTCAGGTTGGAGACAAAGGTTCCCAAAAATTGGCCAAAAAGCCTCATTTTCTGATCAGCTAAACGCTTTCATGTATCTTTCGGTGGACGAATGAGATTTCAAACTTTTGCGGAGGAGGGGAGGGCGTAAGAGAGCCTTAAAATAAGCCAATTTTGGTCAGTTTGAAACTTGCATCTGAAGTCCGTGTGACAATTGAACCCTTATGTCGAAAAATTTAGGCTTGGGACATGGGTCCTGCAAAAGAGCCGAAAACAATTTTTTATCCACTTGAAACTTATATCGCTAAGTATTTGGACCAAGGCCCCAATGCACAAAAAATTATAAATAATATCACTTTGTTCAAAAATGGGGCACAAAAAGGGGGCATTTTTTAATGGCACGAAAGTCACGTCTGTAAGTTCCTGGACCAAATAAAGAAAATATATTTTAGTTTGGCACCAGCCCCCTGAAAATGGGTGAAAAAATAATGAAACTTCTTTCTGTGAGTCCTTAGTCCTAAGAAACCCAAATATATATATATATATATATATATATATATATATATATATATATATATATATACATATATATATATATATATATATATATATATATATATATATATATATATATATATATATATATATCTATATATATATATATATATATATATATATATATATATATATATCTATATATATATATATATATATATATATATATATATATATATATATATATATCTATATATATATATATATATATATATATATATATATATATATATATATATATATATATATATATATATATATATATATATATATATATATATTCTTTGGAACCAACACCTGAACTATCAAACGTGATAGGATATGAAAATCGACAACCTGGACCATTAACTGCGACAAAGGCCATTGTTAAATCGTCTGAAGTGACCAAAATCCAAAATGGTGTCAAAAGTAAAAAACATCATTACTGAATTTCTTTTCTTATAATATAATGTCAGTAGAAATGCCCAAAAAAACAAAATTTGCAATTATTACAAAAGATAATCTGATATTTTGACAAGGGATTACAACAATTCAGAAGTAGAAGGCTATCTTATAGTCGTGACGGGAGTCCATATATGGGCATAGCCTCCCTAGGGAGAACACGTGGTTAATGGGGTCAATGACCAGTCATTAATCAAATTGTTTCCGGGGAAGTTAATTAATGTCTGACAGATGATGTCAAGTTAATTAATGTCTTTGGAGTTCGACCAGAATTGTTTCCGGGGCAAAGTTTAGATCACACGTGACAGATGATGTCATGGTTGATTGATTGACACGAAAAGGGAATTAATTTGTTGTTTCTAAGGGGAATTATTGATTCAAGAAAGGGGAATTAATTTGTTGTTTCTAAGGGGAATTATTGATTCATGAAAGGGGAATTAATTTGTTGTTTCAAGGGGAATTATTGATTCAAGAAAGGGGAATTAATTTATTGTTTCTAAGGGGAAGGTGGGGAAGTGATATATTGATTGCGTAATCGAAGGGAGAGAATTCCCGAGAAATTGATTACATAATCGGTAGAACCCTATCAGGAGGTCGTGACGGGAATCCATTTATGTGCATAGAATGACGTAATCAACTAGGACAAATGGATTTCTGAGATATTGATTACATAATCGGTAGAACCCTATCAGGAGCTCGTGACGGGAATCCATTTATGTGCATAGAATGACGTAATCGACTAGGACAAATGGATTTCTGAGAAATTAATTACATAATCGGTAGAACCCTATCAGAAGGTCATGACTGGACTCCAAGAAATACATTTCAATGACCATTTCAGAGCAATTTCCTTTCTTAATGTCCCTCCTAAACCCATTTTCCAACATGAAGTACTTATCTTTTTCACCCACAACTATACTTTACAGCTTTTTGGATACCTCAACACCAAGAAATACTTTTCAAAGACCGTTTCAGAGCAAGTAACTTTCTTAATGTCCCTTCTAAACCCATTTTCCAACTTGAAGTACTTATCTTTTTCACCCACAACTATACTTTACAGCTTTTTGGTTACCTCAACACCAAGAAATACTTTTCAAAGACCATTTCAGAGCAAATTACTTTCTTAATGTCCCATCTAAACCCATTTTCCAACTTGAAGTACTTATCTTTTTCACCCACAACTATACTTTACAGCTTTTTGGATACCTCAACACCAAGAAATACTTTTCAAAGACCATTTCAGAGCAAGTTACTTTCTTAATGTCCATCCTAAACCCATTTTCCAACTTGAAGTACTTATCTTTTTCACCTACAACTATACTTTACAGCTTTTTGGATACCTCAACACCAAGAAATACTTTTCAAAGACCATTTCAGAGCAAGTTACTTTCTTAATGTCCCTTCTAAACCCATTTTCCAACATGAAGTACATATCTTTTCCATCCACAACTATACTTTACGGCTTTTTGGATACCTCAACACCAAGAAATACTTTTCAATGACCATTTCAGAGCAAGTTACTTTCTTAATGTCCCTTCTAAACCTATTTTGCAAGTTGAAGTGCTTATCTTTTTCACCCACAACTATATTTTACAGCTTTTTGGATACCACAACACCAAGAAATACTTTTCAAAGACCATTTCAGAGCAAGTTACTTTCTTAATGTCCCTCCTAAACCCATTTTCCCACTTGAAGTACTTATCTTTTTCACCACAACTATACTTTACAGCCTTTTGGTTACCTCAACACCAAGAAATACTTTTCAAAGACCATTTCAAAGCAAGTTACTTTCTTAATGTCCATCCTAAACACATTTTCCAACTTGAAGTACTTATCTTTTCACCCACAACTATACTTTACAGCTTTTTGGATACCTCAACACCAAGAAATACTTTTCAAAGACCATTTCAGAGCAAGTTACTTTCTTAATGTCCCTCCTAAACCCATTTTCCAACTTGAAGTACTTATCTTTTTCACCCACAACTATACTTTACAGCTTTTTGGTTACCTCAACACCAAGAAATACTTTTCAAAGACCATTTCAGAGCAAGTTACTTTCTTAATGTCCATCCTAAACCCATTTTCCAACTTGAAGTACTTATCTTTTTCACCCACAACTATACTTTACAGCTTTTTGGATACCTCAACACCAAGAAATACTTTTCAAAGACCAATTCAGAGCAAGTTACTTTCTTAATGTCCCTCCTAAACCCATTTTCCAACATGAAGTACTTATCTTTTTCATTCACAACTATACTTTACAGCTTTTTGGATACCTCAACACCAAGAAATACTTTTCAAAGACCATTTCAGAAAAAGTTACTTTCTTAATGTCCCTTCTAAACCTATTTTACAAGTTGAAGTACTTATCTTTTTCACCCACAACTATACTTTACAGCTTTTTGGATACCTCAACACCAAGAAATACTTTTCAAAGACCATTTCAGAGCAAGTTACTTTCTTAATGTCCCTCCTAAACCCATTTTCCAACTTGAAATACTTATCTTTTTCACCCACAACTATACTTTACAGCTTTTTGGTTACCTCAACACCAAGAAATACTTTTCAAAGACCATTTCAGAGCAAGTTACTTTCTTAATGTCCCTCCTAAACCCATTTTCCAACTTAAAGTACTTATCTTTTTCACCCACAACTATACTTTACAGCTTTTTGGATACCTCAACACCAAGAAATACTTTTCAAAGACCATTTCAGAGCAAGTTACTTTCTTAATGTCCCTCCTAAACCCATTTTCCAACATGAAGTACTTATCTTTTTCATTCACAACTATACTTTACAGCTTTTTGGATACCTCAACACCAAGAAATACTTTTCAAAGACCATTTCAGAGCAAGTTACTTTCTTAATGTCCCTTCTAAACCCATTTTCCAACTTGAAGTACTTATCTTTTTCACCCACAACTATACTTTACAGCTTTTTGGATACCTCAACACCAAGAAATACTTTTCAAAGACCATTTCAGAGCAAGTTACTTTCTTAATGTCCCTCCTAAGCCCATTTTCCAACTTGAAGTACTTATCTTTTTCACCCACAACTATACTTTACAGCTTTTTGGATACCTCAACACCAAGAAATACTTTTCAAAGACCATTTCAGAGCAAGTTACTTTCTTAATGTCCCTTCTAAACCCATTTTTCAACTTGAAGTACTTATCTTTTTCACCCACAACTATACTTTACAGCTTTTTGGATACCTCAACACCAAGAAATACTTTTCAAAGACCATTCCAGAGCAATTTACTTTCTTAATGTCCCTCCTAAACCCATTTTCCAACTTGAAGTACTTATCTTTTTCACCCACAACTATACTTTACAGCTTTTTGGTTACCTCAACACCAAGAAATACTTTTCAAAGACCATTTCAGAGCAAGTTACTTTCTTAATATCCCTCCTAAACCCTTTTTTCAACTTGAAGTACTTATCTTTTTCACCCACAACTATACTTTACAGCTTTTTGGATACCTCAACACCAAGAAATACTTTTCAAAGACCATTTCAGAGCAAGTTACTTTCTTAATGTCCCTCCTAAACCCATTTTCCAACTTGAAGTACTTGTCTTTTTCACCCACAACTATACTTTACAGCTTTTTGGATACCTCAACACCAAGAAATACTCTTCAAAGACCATTTCAGAGCAAGTTACTTTCTTAATGTCCCTTCTAAACCTATTTTCCAACTTGAAGAACTTATCTTTTTCACCACAACTATACTTTACAGCTTTTTGGATACCTCAACACCAAGAAATACTTTTCAAAGACCATTTCAGAGCAAGTTACTTTCTTAATGTCCCTCCTAAACCCATTTTCCAACTTGAAGTACTTATCTTTTTCACCCACAACTATACTTTACAGCTTTTTGGATACCTCAACACCAAGAAATACTTTTCAAAGACCATTTCAGAGCAAGTTCCTTTCTTAATGTCCCTCCTAAACCCATTTTCCAACTTGAAGTGCTTATCTTTTTCACCCACAAATATACTTTACAGCTTTTTGGATACCTCAACGCAAAGAAATACTTTTCAAAAGACATTTCAGAGCAAGCTACTTTCTTAATGTCCCTCCTAAACCCATTTTCCAACTTGAAGTACTTATCTTTTTCACCCACAACTATACTTTACAGTTTTTTGGATACCTCAACACCAAGAAATACTTTTCAAAGACCATTTCAGAGCAAGTTACTTTCTTAATGTCCCTCCTAAACCCATTTTCCAACTTGAAGTACTTATCTTTTTCACCCACAACTATACTTTACAGCTTTTGAATACCTCAACACCAAGAAATACTTTTCCAAGACCATTTCAGAGCAAGTTACTTTCTTAATGTCCCTCCTAAACCCATTTTCCAACATGAAGTACTTATCTTTTTCACCCACAACTATACTTTACAGCTTTTGGTTACCTCAACACCAAGAAATACTTTTCAAAGACCATTTCAGAGCAAGTTACTTTCTTAATGTCCCTCCTAAACCCATTTTCCAACTTGAAGTACTTATCTTTTTCATCCACAACTATACTTTACAGCTTTTTGGATACCTCAACACCAAGAAATACTTTTCAAAGACCATTTCAGAGCAAGTTACTTTCTTAATGTCCCTTCTAAACCCATTTTCCAACTTGAAGTACTTATCTTTTTCACCCACAACTATACTTTACAGCTTTTTGGTTACCTCAACACCAAGAAATACTTTTCAAAGACCATTTCAGAGCAAGTTACTTTCTTAATGTCCCTCCTAAACCCATTTTACAAGTTGAAGTACTTATCTTTTTCACCCACAACTATACTTTACAGCTTTTTGGATATCTCAACACCAAGAAATACTTTTCAAAGACCATTTCAGAGCAAGTTACTTTCTTAATTTCCCTCCTAAACCAATTTTCCAACTTGAAGTACTTATCTTTTTCACCCACAACTATACTTTACAGCTTTTTGGTTACCTCAACACCAAGAAATACTTTTCAAAGACCATTTCAGAGCAAGTTACTTTCTTAATGTCCATCCTAAACCCATTTTCCAACTTGAAGTACTTATCTTTTTCACCCACAACTATACTTTACAGCTTTTTGGATACCTCAACACCAAGAAATACTTTTCAAAGACCAATTCAGAGCAAGTTACTTTCTTAATGTCCCTCCTAAACCCATTTTCCAACATGAAGTACTTATCTTTTTCATTCACAACTATACTTTACAGCTTTTTGGATACCTCAACACCAAGAAATACTTTTCAAAGACCATTTCAGAAAAAGTTACTTTCTTAATGTCCCTTCTAAACCTATTTTACAAGTTGAAGTACTTATCTTTTTCACCCACAACTATACTTTACAGCTTTTTGGATACCTCAACACCAAGAAATACTTTTCAAAGACCATTTCAGAGCAAGTTACTTTCTTAATGTCCCTCCTAAACCCATTTTCCAACTTGAAATACTTATCTTTTTCACCCACAACTATACTTTACAGCTTTTTGGTTACCTCAACACCAAGAAATACTTTTCAAAGACCATTTCAGAGCAAGTTACTTTCTTAATGTCCCTCCTAAACCCATTTTCCAACTTAAAGTACTTATCTTTTTCACCCACAACTATACTTTACAGCTTTTTGGATACCTCAACACCAAGAAATACTTTTCAAAGACCATTTCAGAGCAAGTTACTTTCTTAATGTCCCTCCTAAACCCATTTTCCAACATGAAGTACTTATCTTTTTCATTCACAACTATACTTTACAGCTTTTTGGATACCTCAACACCAAGAAATACTTTTCAAAGACCATTTCAGAGCAAGTTACTTTCTTAATGTCCCTTCTAAACCCATTTTCCAACTTGAAGTACTTATCTTTTTCACCCACAACTATACTTTACAGCTTTTTGGATACCTCAACACCAAGAAATACTTTTCAAAGACCATTTCAGAGCAAGTTACTTTCTTAATGTCCCTCCTAAGCCCATTTTCCAACTTGAAGTACTTGTCTTTTTCACCCACAACTATACTTTACAGCTTTTTGGATACCTCAACACCAAGAAATACTTTTCAAAGACCATTTCAGAGCAAGTTACTTTCTTAATGTCCCTTCTAAACCCATTTTTCAACTTGAAGTACTTATCTTTTTCACCCACAACTATACTTTACAGCTTTTTGGATACCTCAACACCAAGAAATACTTTTCAAAGACCATTCCAGAGCAATTTACTTTCTTAATGTCCCTCCTAAACCCATTTTCCAACTTGAAGTACTTATCTTTTTCACCCACAACTATACTTTACAGCTTTTTGGTTACCTCAACACCAAGAAATACTTTTCAAAGACCATTTCAGAGCAAGTTACTTTCTTAATATCCCTCCTAAACCCTTTTTTCAACTTGAAGTACTTATCTTTTTCACCCACAACTATACTTTACAGCTTTTTGGATACCTCAACACCAAGAAATACTTTTCAAAGACCATTTCAGAGCAAGTTACTTTCTTAATGTCCCTCCTAAACCCATTTTCCAACTTGAAGTACTTGTCTTTTTCACCCACAACTATACTTTACAGCTTTTTGGATACCTCAACACCAAGAAATACTCTTCAAAGACCATTTCAGAGCAAGTTACTTTCTTAATGTCCCTTCTAAACCTATTTTCCAACTTGAAGAACTTATCTTTTTCACCACAACTATACTTTACAGCTTTTTGGATACCTCAACACCAAGAAATACTTTTCAAAGACCATTTCAGAGCAAGTTACTTTCTTAATGTCCCTCCTAAACCCATTTTCCAACTTGAAGTACTTACCTTTTTCACCCACAACTATACTTTACAGCTTTTTGGATACCTCAACACCAAGAAATACTTTTCAAAGACCATTTCAGAGCAAGTTCCTTTCTTAATGTCCCTCCTAAACCCATTTTCCAACTTGAAGTACTTATCTTTTTCACCCACAAATATACTTTACAGCTTTTTGGATACCTCAACGCAAAGAAATACTTTTCAAAAGACATTTCAGAGCAAGCTACTTTCTTAATGTCCCTCCTAAACCCATTTTCCAACTTGAAGTACTTATCTTTTTCACCCACAACTATACTTTACAGCTTTTTGGATACCTCAACACCAAGAAATACTTTTCAAAGACCATTTCAGAGCAAGTTACTTTCTTAATGTCCCTCCTAAACCCATTTTCCAACTTGAAGTACTTATCTTTTTCACCCACAACTATACTTTACAGCTTTTGAATACCTCAACACCAAGAAATACTTTCCAAGACCATTTCAGAGCAAGTTACTTTCTTAATGTCCCTCCTAAACCCATTTTCCAACATGAAGTACTTATCTTTTTCACCCACAACTATACTTTACAGCTTTTGGTTACCTCAACACCAAGAAATACTTTTCAAAGACCATTTCAGAGCAAGTTACTTTCTTAATGTCCCTCCTAAACCCATTTTCCAACTTGAAGTACTTATCTTTTTCATCCACAACTATACTTTACAGCTTTTTGGATACCTCAACACCAAGAAATACTTTTCAAAGACCATTTCAGAGCAAGTTACTTTCTTAATGTCCCTTCTAAACCCATTTTCCAACTTGAAGTACTTATCTTTTTCACCCACAACTATACTTTACAGCTTTTTGGTTACCTCAACACCAAGAAATACTTTTCAAAGACCATTTCAGAGCAAGTTACTTTCTTAATGTCCCTCCTAAACCCATTTTACAAGTTGAAGTACTTATCTTTTTCACCCACAACTATACTTTACAGCTTTTTGGATACCTCAACACCAAGAAATACTTTTCAAAGACCATTTCAGAGCAAGTTACTTTCTTAATTTCCCTCCTAAACCAATTTTCCAACTTGAAGTACTTATCTTTTTCACCCACAACTATACTTTACAGCTTTTTGGTTACCTCAAGACCAAGAAATACTTTCAGATTCCAAGTAAGAAATACTTGGAATCTGAACTGAAGTTAGGTTAGCCTACGTACGCGCGCGTACGTAGGCTAACCTAACCTAACCTAACTTAACCTGACCTAACTTTTTTCCTCCTCTCTAAGAAAATTCAGAAGAGAACTTGTACATTTTGCACTTCTTCAAGAAAACTTAGAATTAAAGTGGAGCTCCATATCTTCATGAAGAATAATCACAATCAAAGTATAACTTTTTCTATCTTCTATGAAAAATTTGGAACAATATTTTAAATTTTGTCATCTCTTTGAGAAAAATCTGAATTAAAGTGGAAAATTTTATATTATTTTATGAAAATAGAATTGATCAATAACTTATTTCATTTTCATTGAGAAAATTCAGAATCGAAGTTGAACTTTTCTTTTCCGGGAAAATATTTGGAACAGAACTTTAAATTTTTTCATCTCTTTGAGAAAGGTCGGAATTGAATTTAACAAAATTTAGAATTAAAATGAAACTTTTTATCTTCATGGAAAATAATCACAATCATAGTATAACTTTTCCTATCTTCTATGGAAAAATTTAGAACTCAACTTTAAATTCCTTATGTCTTGGTAAACTTAAAACTGATGTGGAGGCTTTTTATTTTCTCTTGAGAAGATTTTATTTTCTTTGGTAAAATTCAGAAGAGAACTTGAACTTTTCTATCTTCTATGGAAAATTTGGAACAGTATTTTAAATGTTTTCATCTGTTTGAAAAAAATCTGAACTGAAGTGGAAAATTTTTATATTATTTTGGGAAAATAGAAATGATCAATAACTTATTTCATTTTCATTGAGAAAATTCAGAATCGAAGATGAACTTTTCTTCATTTCTTTGAGAAAATTTAAAATTGAAGTGAAACTTTTAATCTTCATAGAAAATAATCACAATCATAATATAACTTTTCCTATCTTCTATGTAAAAATTTAGAACTGAACTTTAAATTTTTTATGTCATGGTGAACTTAAAACTGAAGTGGAAGCTTTTTATTTTCTCTGGAGAAAATAGAATTGAATTGTGTTCTTTGGTAAAATTCAGAAGAGAACTTGAATATTCACGATCAAAGTATAACTTTTCCAATCTTCTATGAAAAATTTGGAACAGAACTTTAAATTTTTTCACCTCTATGTGAAGAGTCGGAACTGAATTTAAGAAAATTTGAATTAAAGTGAAACTTTTTATCTTCATGGAAAATAATCACAATCATAGTATAACTTTTCCTATCTTCTACGGAAAACTTTAGAACAGAACTTTAAATTTTTTATGTCTTGGTGAACTTAAAACTGAAGTGGAAGCTTTTTATTTTCTCTGGAGAAATTAGAATTGAATTGTGTTCGTTGGTAAAATTCTGAAGAGAACTTGAACTTTTCTATCTTCTATGAAAAATTTGGAACAGTATTTTAAATTTTTCATCTCTTTGAGAAAAATCTGAACTGAAGTGGAAAATTTTTATATTATTGGGAAAAGAATTGATCAATAACTTATTTCATTTTCATTAAGAAAATTCAGAATCGAAGTTGAACTTTTCTTCTTCCGGGAAAATATTTGGAACAGAACTTTAAATTTTTTCATCTCTTTGAAAAGGTCGGAACTGAATTTAAGAAAATTTAGAATTAAAGTGAAACTTTTTATCTTCATAGAAAATAATCACAATCATGGTATAACTTTTCCTATCTTCTACGGAAAAATTTAGAATTGAACTTTAAATTTTTTTATGTCTTGGTGAACTTAAAACTGAAATGGAAGCTTTTTATTTTCTCTGGTGAAATTAGAATTGAATTGTGTTCTTTGATAAAATTCAGAAGAGAACTTGAACTTTTCTATCTTCTAAGAAATATTTGGAACAGTATTTAAAATTTTTTCATCTCTCTGAGAAAAATCTGAACTGAAGTGGAAACTTTTTATATTATTTGGAAAAATAGAATTGATCAATAACTTATTTCATTTTCATTAAGAAAATTCAGAATCGAAGTTGAACTTTTCTTCTTTCGGGAAAATATTTGGAACAGAACTTTAAATTTTTTCATCTCTTTGAGAAAAGCCGGAATTGAATTTAAGAAAATTTAGAATTAAAGTGAAACTTTTTATCTTCATAGAAAATAATCACAATCATGGTATAACTTTTCCTATCTTCTACGGAAAAATTTAGAACTGAACTTTAAATTTTTTATGTCTTGGTGAACTTAAAGCTGAAGTGGAAGCTTTTTATTTTCTCTGGTGAAATTAGAATTAAATTGTGTTCTTTGGTAAAATTCAGAAGAGAACTTGAAATTTACTATCTTCTAAGAAAAATTTGGAACAGAACTTTAAATTTTTTCATCTCTATGTGAAAAGTCGGAACTGAATTTAAGAAAATTTAGAATTAAAGTGAAACTTTTTATCTTTATGGAAAATAATCATAATCATAGTATAACTTTTCCTATCTTCTATGTAAAAATTTAGAACTGAACTTTAAATTTTTTATGTCTTGGTGAACTTAAAACTGAAGTGGAAGCTTTTTATTTTCTCTGGAGAAATTAGAATTGAATTATGTTCTCTGGTAAAATTCAGATTAGAACTTGAACTTTTCTATCTTCTAAGAAAATTTGGAACAATATTTTAAATTTTTTCATCTCTGAGAAAAATCTGAATTGAAGTGGAAAATTTTATAATATTTTGAGAAAATAGAATTGATCAATAACTTATTTCATTTTCATTGAGAAAATTCAGAATCGAAGTTGAACTTTTCTTCTTCCGGGGAAATATTTGGAACAGAACTTTAAATTTTTTCATCTCTTTGAGAAAGGTTGGAACTGAATTTAAGAAAATTTAGAATTAAAGTGAAACTTTTTATCTTCATAGAAAATAATCACAATCATGGTATAACTTTTCCTATCTTCTACGGAAAAATTTAGAAGTGAACTTTAAATTTTTTATGTCTTAGGCCTTTTCTTCTTCCGGGAAAAGTATTTCTTGGTGTTGAGGTAACCAAAAAGCTGTAAAGTATAGTTGTGGGTGAAAAAGATAAGTACTTCAAGTTGGAAAATGGGTTTAGGAGGGAAATTAAGAAAGTAACTTGCTCTGAAATGGACTTTGAAAAGTATTTCTTGGTGTTGAGATATCCAAAAAGCTGTAAAGTATAGTTGTGGGTGAAAAAGATAAGTACTTCAACTTGTAAAATGGGTTTAGGAGGGACATTAAGAAAGTAACTTGCTCTGAAATGGTCTTTGAAAAGTATTTCTTGGTGTTGAGGTAACCGAAAAGCTGTAAAGTATAGTTGTGGGTGAAAAAGATAAGTACTTCAAGTTGGAAAATGGGTTTAGAAGGGACATTAAGAAAGTAACTTGCTCTGAAATGGTCTTTGAAAAGTATTTCTTGGTGTTGAGGTATCCAAAAAGCTGTAAAGTATAGTTGTGGATGAAAAAGATAAGTACTTCAAGTTGCAAAATGGGTTTAGGAGGGACATTAAGAAAATAACTTGCTCTGAAATGGTCTTTGAAAAGTATTTCTTGGTGTTGAGGTAACCAAAAAGCTGTAAAGTATAGTTGTGGGTGAAAAGATAAGTACTTCAAGTTGGAAAATGGGTTTAGGAGGGACATTAAGAAAGTAACTTGCTCTGAAATGGTCTTTGAAAAGTATTTCTTGGTGTTGAGGTATTCAAAAGCTGTAAAGTATAGTTGTGGGTGAAAAAGATAAGTACTTCAAGTTGGAAAATGGGTTTAGGAGGGACATTAAGAAAGTAACTTGCTCTGAAATGGTCTTTGAAAAGTATTCATTGGTGTTGAGGTATCCAAAAAGCTGTAAAGTATAGTTGTGGGTGAAAAAGATAAGTACTTCAAGTTGGAAAATGGGTTTAGGAGGGACATTAAGAAAGTAACTTGCTCTGAAATGTCTTTTGAAAAGTATTTGTTTGTGTTGAGGTATCCAAAAAGCTGTAAAGTATAGTTGTGGGTGAAAAAGATAAGTACTTCAAGTTGGAAAATGGGTTTAGGAGGGACATTAAGAAAGGAACTTGCTCTGAAATGGTCTTTGAAAAGTATTTCTTGGTGTGAGGTATCCAAAAAGCTGTAAAGTATAGTTGTGGGTGAAAAAGATAAGTACTTCAAGTTGGAAAATGGGTTTAGGAGGGACATTAAGAAAGTAACTTGCTCTGAAATGGTCTTTGAAAAGTATTTCTTGGTGTTGAGGTATCCAAAAAGCTGTAAAGTATAGTTGTGGTGAAAAAGATAAGTTCTTCAAGTTGGAAAATAGGTTTAGAAGGGACATTAAGAAAGTAACTTGCTCTGAAATGGTCTTTGAAGAGTATTTCTTGGTGTTGAGGTATCCAAAAAGCTGTAAAGTATAGTTGTGGGTGAAAAAGATAAGTACTTCAAGTTGAAAAAAGGGTTTAGGAGGGATATTAAGAAAGTAACTTGCTCTGAAATGGTCTTTGAAAAGTATTTCTTGGTGTTGAGGTAACCAAAAAGCTGTAAAGTATAGTTGTGGGTGAAAAAGATAAGTACTTCAAGTTAGAAAATGGGTTTAGGAGGGACATTAAGAAAGTAACTTGCTCTGGAATGGTCGTTGAAAAGTATTTCTTGGTGTTGAGGTATCCAAAAAGCTGTAAAGTATAGTTGTGGGTGAAAGAAATAAGTACTTCAAGTTGAAAAATGGGTTTAGAAGGGACATTAAGAAAGTAACTTGCTCTGAAATGGTCTTTGAAAAGTATTTCTTGGTGTTGAGGTATCAAAAAAGCTGTAAAGTATAGTTGTGGGTGAAAAAGATAAGTACTTCAAGTTGGAAATTGGGCTTAGGAGGGACATTAAGAAAGTAACTTGCTCTGAAATGGTCTTTGAAAAGTATTTCTTGGTGTTGAGGTATCCAAAAAGCTGTAAAGTATAGTTGTGGGTGAAAAAGATAAGTACTTCATGTTGGAAAATGGGTTTAGAAGGGACATTAAGAAAGTAACTTGCTCTGAAATGGTCTTTGAAAAGTATTTCTTGGTGTTGAGGTATCCAAAAAGCTGTAAAGTATATTTGTGAATGAAAAAGATAAGTACTTCATGTTGGAAAATGGGTTTAGGAGGGACATTAAGAAAGTAACTTGCTCTGAAATGGTCTTTGAAAAGTATTTCTTGGTGTTGAGGTATCCAAAAAGCTGTAAAGAATAGTTGTGGGTGAAAAGATAAGTACTTCAAGTTGGAAAATAGGTTTAGGAGGGACATTAAGAAAGTAACTTGCTCTGAAATGGTCTTTGAAAAGTATTTCTTGGTGTTGAGGTAACCAAAAAGCTGTATAGTATAGTTGTGGGTGAAAAGATAAGTATTTCAAGTTGGAAAATGGGTTTAGGAGGGACATTAAGAAAGTAACTTGCTCTGAAATGGTCTTTGAAAAGTATTTCTTGGTGTTGAGGTATCCAAAAAGCTGTAAAGTATAGTTGTGGGTGAAAAAGATAAGTACTTCAACTTGTAAAATAGGTTTAGAAGGGACATTAAGAAAGTAACTTGCTCTGAAATGGTCTTTGAAAAGTATTTCTTGGTGTTGAGGTATCCAAAAAGCTGTAAAGTATAGTTGTGAATGAAAAAGATAAGTACTTCATGTTGGAAAATGGGTTTAGGAGGGACATTAAGAAAGTAACTTGCTCTGAAATGGTCTTTGAAAAGTATTTCTTGGGGTTGAGGTATTGAAAAAGCTGTAAAGTATAGTTGTGGGTGAAAAAGATAAGTACTTCAAGTTGGAAAATGGGTTTAGGATGGACATTAAGAAAGTAACTTGCTCTGAAATGGTCTTTGAAAAGTATTTCTTGGTGTTGAGGTATCCAAAAAGCTGTAAAGTATAGTTGTGAATGAAAAAGATAAGTACTTCATGTTGGAAAATGGGTTTAGGAGGGACATTAAGAAAGTAACTTGCTCTGAAATGGTCTTTGAAAAGTATTTCTTGGTGTTGAGGTATCCAAAAAGCTGTAAAGTATAGTTGTGGGTGAAAAAGATAAGTACTTCAAGTTGGAAAATGGGTTTAGGGTGGACA